>OZ059826.1:49573591-50133507 GCA_964057195.1 Orthosia cruda | reverse complement strand
TTTGGTCCGTGCGCTCTGTCATTTTGACAAATGATCATTGAGTATCGCGGACTTTGTTCATAGGTCTACCTTCATTTAATGTGTTTTATTTATAGATTTGTATTAAACTTTCACATAATTATATATATATACATACATTGACCCACCTTCTGTTTTTATTCTATTGTGTTTGTTATTTATATATTATTTTATTTAAGTATTTTCCGTTTCCGTAAGTGTGTCCGTGGCATCAACAGTGGGTCCTATCAAAATATCAGCGCAGCGTTATTTTCTTTTTTGGATATCGCTGCACATGCTGAGATAGGAGCCTTTTTGGTCTCGCACGGGGTTTTAATTTTTATGATTGTTTAATTTTATGCATATTTCTCGTGTCTTCTGTGGAGGTCACAAATAAATATTTTTTTCGTTCCAATTTAAAATTTTCTCTTAAGCTATCGATGACAATGGGCGTGGCTTAGAACCTCAGATGCCGATTGACAACTGTTCGACTTCAGCCCCATTAAGCGAGTAAGTAAGTTTATTTATTTATATAAACATGGTGTACATTGCATGCAAGATATTAAATACGGAAATGTTCAGCCACGTATCGTAGCATACAAATTGTTAAGAAGAGATGGTGCACAAATCACGACTATATTTATGAAAATTACATTATAAATTTACTTTTTGAAGTAGGCTATTGGGCCATGGGCCTTGGGTCATGGGGCCCGAGTGCACGTTTCCTTTTTAAGGAGATCTCTCGCCGACTGATTGACACTGTGCGTGACCAGAGGGCTGGCTCGTTCTTTGCGCAAAGAATCAGCATTTCCATTCAATGTGGCAATGCTGCCAGTCTTCTGGGCACGTTCCCAGATGACAGCGGTGTAGAGAAGTATGTCGACGCCTAAGTGTACCTTTTTTTTGTATATAGTGTAAGTAGTTTAGTTTATTATAATTTTATTTAGCTAGCCTTAGAATGATATCCTTAAGCAGAACTACTCTCAGAGGTTCGCTTTGTTCAGCATAAAGGGGCTGAATGCCCCAACTAGACATTCTTTTAAACATTTTTTTGCCAAATCTATTGAAGATGTGGCAGCGAAAAAAGATATGTTAATCTTGATCATATTTTCGAAAACTTTGTTGTGGCCGAAACAGGTTACGCACAAAAACCTCGATACAATTGAATGGCAAAGTAACCTCTTAAAGTGATATTCAAAAAAAATCCGGTAATACTGACCTGCGTACATTTGTACAACTAACAACAATAACGTATTATAACAGGACGCAAAACTTCACTGTCTTGTATATTGAAGATTCATTCATAATTTTTAAGTAATTCATATTATCATATTTTATAAAAAAATCTATACAAATTCCATCGTGCTTCTCTTTCTATACAGTGACCGCTTTATGGCGTTGCTAGGAGGACGTTTGTCGCTTTTTTCCGCAAAATGCAAAATAATATTCGATTTATTTCTCGTCAATTCAATCTGTCAGAAAAAATATCAGGTATAATGTAGCCAGATCATGCAGCCTGGTGGCTTTAATAGGAACTAACAAAATCACAAGTAATATTGTCGAACTCGGTATTCTTTTTATTCTCTTGCACTACCGCTGTCACTATCATCTACATTTTTGATGTATTATAAACGACTCATGTCTTTTAGCTTACTTACTAAGTCCATAATCAAAAGTATTTAAACCTCTTTTAAAATAGAACTAATACTATCTCTAAAACGGCACCATATGACCTCCTCACCCAGAGGGCTGGTGTACATCAAAACCCAGTAAGTACCTTGAAACTATTATATTCCACGATAGCGCAAATATATATTATGATTTGCAGTAGGCTATGGAAAGTTATGTTGTATTAGTAACTAAATGACATCTTAATATTTCAAGAGAATACTAAACAAGGAATATGATCCTATGAATTGTATAAATGACTAGAGGACGCCTCGCGGTTTCACCCGCGTAGTTTCCGTCCCCGTGGGAATACAGGGATAAAAAATAGCCTATGGCACCCGGGGATAGAGTAGCATCCCAACGGTGAAAGAATTTTTGAAATAGGTCCAGTAGTTTTAGAGCCTATTCGGTACAAACAAACAAACAAACAAAAAAATCTTTCCTCTTAATAATATTGGTATAGATATTAATAGTGTCCTAAATTCTATTGGATATTTTAAATATGCCTAAAAAAAACACAGCCGAACCTAGTTAGTTCTGGATATTTGCAAATTTAAGGTGTTTCACAATTTGATGGAACTTTTCTGTTGTAAATAATGATTAAATTGATTAATGAAAGCAATAAATCTTAATTTAAATTTAAAGTTTCCATTACACAGTTAACATTACACAGTCCATTTTAGTATAGTAGAACTCATTAAAGTAATATAAATAAAATTATCTGGCTATAAAACCATTATAAAAAAAATGTTACCTACTGTGTTCAAGTACTTCTTACTTAAGCAAAAGGAATCCGGAAGATAAGCTTACCCGGGATTTGCACGCAGTTTGTATTACTGCATCTAATCCTTTTTCTTTATTTTGAACTTTCTTGCAAACACCATACCACACATGATGTACACTCTGTTTTATCCAATAATAGCAAAACACTATTCCATGTATTCTTTTCGCCTGGTTTATTTACACTATTTCATAACATATTTCTTTTGACAGCCGACCATAGTTGTTTTTTAACCGACTTCGCAAAAAGGAGGCGGTTTTTAATTCGGCTGTATTTTTTTTTTATGTTTGTTACCTCAGAACTTTTTACTGGGTGGACCGATTTTGTTGAATCTTTTTTCATTTGAAAGCTGGTGCTTGTCATGTGGTTCCATTTAAATTTCATCAAGATCTGATGAAGAACTTCGGAGTTATACATCAGAACTCTTCAATAAATGACGGCAAATTACTCGGGATAGCTGCAATCGGATGTCTGTTTATTGTTTACATCATTTCATAACATAACATCACTTTAACACGCTCTAAAGGGGTACGGAGGTGTGAAAAGTTCACCCTGTTATACTCTTATTCCACCGTTTTTGATTAAGTTGCATGTTTCGGCTTCAATTTGGAGAAATGGTCCGTTATGTACCACAACTAAAAAGTGAAAAATAAAAATCATTTTAACAAAAAATACAACCGACTTCAAAATAAAAACACTACAAAGTGAAAAATAACTTCAATTTCGGAAGTCGGTGTCAAAATACGAAGAAACCAAAACAAGAACACCGACTTCCGAAATTGAAGTTATTTTTCACTTTGTAGTGTTTTTATTTTGAAGTCGGTTATATTTTTTGTTAAAATGATTTTTTCCTTATTTAAGGTCCTTTATCTAAGAAATATAATATATTACCCTTTGGTCCGTGCGCTCTGTCATTTTGACAAATGATCATTGAGTATCGCGGACTTTGTTCATAGGTCTACCTTCATTTAATGTGTTTTATTTATAGATTTGTATTAAACTTTCACATAATTATATATATATACATACATTGACCCACCTTCTGTTTTTATTCTATTGTGTTTGTTATTTATATATTATTTTATTTAAGTATTTTCCGTTTCCGTAAGTGTGTCCGTGGCATCAACAGTGGGTCCTATCAAAATATCAGCGCAGCGTTATTTTCTTTTTTGGATATCGCTGCACATGCTGAGATAGGAGCCTTTTTGGTCTCGCACGGGGTTTTAATTTTTATGATTGTTTAATTTTATGCATATTTCTCGTGTCTTCTGTGGAGGTCACAAATAAATATTTTTTTCGTTCCAATTTAAAATTTTCTCTTAAGCTATCGATGACAATGGGCGTGGCTTAGAACCTCAGATGCCGATTGACAACTGTTCGACTTCAGCCCCATTAAGCGAGTAAGTAAGTTTATTTATTTATATAAACATGGTGTACATTGCATGCAAGATATTAAATACGGAAATGTTCAGCCACGTATCGTAGCATACAAATTGTTAAGAAGAGATGGTGCACAAATCACGACTATATTTATGAAAATTACATTATAAATTTACTTTTTGAAGTAGGCTATTGGGCCATGGGCCTTGGGTCATGGGGCCCGAGTGCACGTTTCCTTTTTAAGGAGATCTCTCGCCGACTGATTGACACTGTGCGTGACCAGAGGGCTGGCTCGTTCTTTGCGCAAAGAATCAGCATTTCCATTCAATGTGGCAATGCTGCCAGTCTTCTGGGCACGTTCCCAGATGACAGCGGTGTAGAGAAGTATGTCGACGCCTAAGTGTACCTTTTTTTTGTATATAGTGTAAGTAGTTTAGTTTATTATAATTTTATTTAGCTAGCCTTAGAATGATATCCTTAAGCAGAACTACTCTCAGAGGTTCGCTTTGTTCAGCATAAAGGGGCTGAATGCCCCAACTAGACATTCTTTTAAACATTTTTTTGCCAAATCTATTGAAGATGTGGCAGCGAAAAAAGATATGTTAATCTTGATCATATTTTCGAAAACTTTGTTGTGGCCGAAACAGGTTACGCACAAAAACCTCGATACAATTGAATGGCAAAGTAACCTCTTAAAGTGATATTCAAAAAAAATCCGGTAATACTGACCTGCGTACATTTGTACAACTAACAACAATAACGTATTATAACAGGACGCAAAACTTCACTGTCTTGTATATTGAAGATTCATTCATAATTTTTAAGTAATTCATATTATCATATTTTATAAAAAAATCTATACAAATTCCATCGTGCTTCTCTTTCTATACAGTGACCGCTTTATGGCGTTGCTAGGAGGACGTTTGTCGCTTTTTTCCGCAAAATGCAAAATAATATTCGATTTATTTCTCGTCAATTCAATCTGTCAGAAAAAATATCAGGTATAATGTAGCCAGATCATGCAGCCTGGTGGCTTTAATAGGAACTAACAAAATCACAAGTAATATTGTCGAACTCGGTATTCTTTTTATTCTCTTGCACTACCGCTGTCACTATCATCTACATTTTTGATGTATTATAAACGACTCATGTCTTTTAGCTTACTTACTAAGTCCATAATCAAAAGTATTTAAACCTCTTTTAAAATAGAACTAATACTATCTCTAAAACGGCACCATATGACCTCCTCACCCAGAGGGCTGGTGTACATCAAAACCCAGTAAGTACCTTGAAACTATTATATTCCACGATAGCGCAAATATATATTATGATTTGCAGTAGGCTATGGAAAGTTATGTTGTATTAGTAACTAAATGACATCTTAATATTTCAAGAGAATACTAAACAAGGAATATGATCCTATGAATTGTATAAATGACTAGAGGACGCCTCGCGGTTTCACCCGCGTAGTTTCCGTCCCCGTGGGAATACAGGGATAAAAAATAGCCTATGGCACCCGGGGATAGAGTAGCATCCCAACGGTGAAAGAATTTTTGAAATAGGTCCAGTAGTTTTAGAGCCTATTCGGTACAAACAAACAAACAAACAAAAAAATCTTTCCTCTTAATAATATTGGTATAGATATTAATAGTGTCCTAAATTCTATTGGATATTTTAAATATGCCTAAAAAAAACACAGCCGAACCTAGTTAGTTCTGGATATTTGCAAATTTAAGGTGTTTCACAATTTGATGGAACTTTTCTGTTGTAAATAATGATTAAATTGATTAATGAAAGCAATAAATCTTAATTTAAATTTAAAGTTTCCATTACACAGTTAACATTACACAGTCCATTTTAGTATAGTAGAACTCATTAAAGTAATATAAATAAAATTATCTGGCTATAAAACCATTATAAAAAAAATGTTACCTACTGTGTTCAAGTACTTCTTACTTAAGCAAAAGGAATCCGGAAGATAAGCTTACCCGGGATTTGCACGCAGTTTGTATTACTGCATCTAATCCTTTTTCTTTATTTTGAACTTTCTTGCAAACACCATACCACACATGATGTACACTCTGTTTTATCCAATAATAGCAAAACACTATTCCATGTATTCTTTTCGCCTGGTTTATTTACACTATTTCATAACATATTTCTTTTGACAGCCGACCATAGTTGTTTTTTAACCGACTTCGCAAAAAGGAGGCGGTTTTTAATTCGGCTGTATTTTTTTTTTATGTTTGTTACCTCAGAACTTTTTACTGGGTGGACCGATTTTGTTGAATCTTTTTTCATTTGAAAGCTGGTGCTTGTCATGTGGTTCCATTTAAATTTCATCAAGATCTGATGAAGAACTTCGGAGTTATACATCAGAACTCTTCAATAAATGACGGCAAATTACTCGGGATAGCTGCAATCGGATGTCTGTTTATTGTTTACATCATTTCATAACATAACATCACTTTAACACGCTCTAAAGGGGTACGGAGGTGTGAAAAGTTCACCCTGTTATACTCTTATTCCACCGTTTTTGATTAAGTTGCATGTTTCGGCTTCAATTTGGAGAAATGGTCCGTTATGTACCACAACTAAAAAGTGAAAAATAAAAATCATTTTAACAAAAAATACAACCGACTTCAAAATAAAAACACTACAAAGTGAAAAATAACTTCAATTTCGGAAGTCGGTGTCAAAATACGAAGAAACCAAAACAAGAACACCGACTTCCGAAATTGAAGTTATTTTTCACTTTGTAGTGTTTTTATTTTGAAGTCGGTTATATTTTTTGTTAAAATGATTTTTTCCTTATTTAAGGTCCTTTATCTAAGAAATATAATATATTACCCTTTGGTCCGTGCGCTCTGTCATTTTGACAAATGATCATTGAGTATCGCGGACTTTGTTCATAGGTCTACCTTCATTTAATGTGTTTTATTTATAGATTTGTATTAAACTTTCACAAAATTATATATATATACATACATTGACCCACCTTCTGTTTTTATTCTATTGTGTTTGTTATTTATATATTATTTTATTTAAGTATTTTCCGTTTCCGTAAGTGTGTCCGTGGCATCAACAGTGGGTCCTATCAAAATATCAGCGCAGCGTTATTTTCTTTTTTGGATATCGCTGCACATGCTGAGATAGGAGCCTTTTTGGTCTCGCACGGGGTTTTAATTTTTATGATTGTTTAATTTTATGCATATTTCTCGTGTCTTCTGTGGAGGTCACAAATAAATATTTTTTTCGTTCCAATTTAAAATTTTCTCTTAAGCTATCGATGACAATGGGCGTGGCTTAGAACCTCAGATGCCGATTGACAACTGTTCGACTTCAGCCCCATTAAGCGAGTAAGTAAGTTTATTTATTTATATAAACATGGTGTACATTGCATGCAAGATATTAAATACGGAAATGTTCAGCCACGTATCGTAGCATACAAATTGTTAAGAAGAGATGGTGCACAAATCACGACTATATTTATGAAAATTACATTATAAATTTACTTTTTGAAGTAGGCTATTGGGCCATGGGCCTTGGGTCATGGGGCCCGAGTGCACGTTTCCTTTTTAAGGAGATCTCTCGCCGACTGATTGACACTGTGCGTGACCAGAGGGCTGGCTCGTTCTTTGCGCAAAGAATCAGCATTTCCATTCAATGTGGCAATGCTGCCAGTCTTCTGGGCACGTTCCCAGATGACAGCGGTGTAGAGAAGTATGTCGACGCCTAAGTGTACCTTTTTTTTGTATATAGTGTAAGTAGTTTAGTTTATTATAATTTTGTTTAGTTTACTTTTGTTGTTAATTGTTTAATTTTCTACATATTTACACCTTTGTTTTACAAATAAGTACCTTATTGAATCATAATTACTTATTATACGTTATTAATAAAATTCAATGTCCATACTTAAAATTAATTAAGTCGTTGCAAATTTTAATTCCATCAACAATAATAACAATACATTAGGTATATATTATGGAGTGACTCAGTGGACAACAACATAAAAAAGACAACATCATTATTTCAAAAAACGAAGAAAATTGTCGTCTTTCATGAATACTGAAATACTATGTTTCTTCAATTAAGAAAGCCCTTAATTTGAATTTAAGAGCAGACAGACTCAATGCTCTCCATGATTTTGGCAATTTATTAAATATGGTCGGAGCAATGTAAAAGATGCTCTTGCACACAAGAGTTCTTTTAGGACGTGAAGACAGAGTTTAGCATTATCACGTATATACCTTGGGACAACATCAGACAAACGGTTGAGTTTTAGTGAATATTATTGTTTCCAAAATTTATAGTGAGGGTAATGTCAATATGTTATGCTCTTTAAAATAAGATTTACAGCTATCTGTTGTTTACAGTATAAACATCGATCTAATGCATCATTTCTGAGCCCCTCAACGCTCTTTCATTATCTGTACTATTCCCCCAGAAAATAACTCCGTATCTAAGAATTGATTCAGCTAATCCATAGTAAGCAAAGATCAGTGCATCTTTGTCGAGAACCGCTATGAGTTATTTTAGGCCGTTGGTTGCCCTATTTAATTTTTTATTAAGAAATAGAAATAGAAGCAATTTGAGGTTTTCTATTCAACTTATCATCAATCCCAAAAAAATTGTTAAAAAAAATATACACTGTTTCATAAATATGAATATTATTAAATTGAACATTAGGATTTTTAGCTGTATGTATACGTTGTCTAAAATGCATTGCATTAGTCTTTTTAAAATTAATTAAGTAATGATTACCTATATAACTAGTTTATGATAGATATAAGTGAATTATTAATTTCTTGTTAATATGTGTTTTGTGCAATCGTCACCAAAAAGTATCATCGGATGTCCAGTTGCTTTTGGAAAGTTATTAATATATAACTTTGCTCGCATTTTTGAGGTTTTTTATAAGTTTGATGTGTGTATTTATTTGTCTATCTGTGGCATCATAGCTCCTAATCGGATAAACCGATTTTCTTTAGTTTTTTGTTGTTGAAAGGTCACTTTAGCGGAAATGTTTTTAACCGCCTGCAGTTCTCACTCAATTCTTTCTATCTTAGCTTTGGCGTCCACCTCCTCCCTCTCCATCCATCTATATTCTTGTTCATAACTCTTTTTAACCGACTTCAAAAAAAGGAGGAGGTTCTCAATTCGTCGGAATCTTTTTTTTTTTTTTTATGTATGTTCCCCGATTACTCAAAGACGCCTGGACCGATTTCAAAAAATCTTCTTTTGTTTTGAAGGGTATACTTCCTAGTTGGTCCCATAGTCATCAAGTCAGGATCTGATGATGGGATCCTAGAGAAATCGAGGGAACTCCTCAAATATTATAGGCATTTATATACTGATTTTGGTATTTTCACCAACAATGCAATCACTTGCACTCAGAAAGTATAATTTGGTGAAGTGGAACTGATGAAGAAGACCACAGATGGTCACTGAAACTCCTTAATGCTAAGTATGTCACGGGTATAAAATATCTCGAATAGTTCACTGACTATGATTAAGCAAATACTTATAAATTAATGGTACTGATGAAAATGGTACCATTGAACTGTTCTGATGATGAAGCCGGAAGGTAGGCACTGGAACTCTGAAATAAAACAATGTATCCTAGTCGTGCTTGGGCTTATTGGAATCGTCATGAGATGTACTTTGGCCGTAAATGATTATCATGTTAATTGGAGATACCTACCAAAACTAAAAAGAGAAAAATAAAAAAACTTTTTAACAAAAAATCAAACCGACTTCCTGAACAAAAAACTACAAACCAAAAAATAACTTTCTTTTCCGAAGTCGGTGTCGAAAAACTGAAAAAAAATGGGTACAAAGACACCGACTTCGGAAAAGAAAGTTATTTTTTGGTTTGTAGTTTTTTGTTCAGGAAGTCGGTTTGATTTTTTGTTAAAAAGTTTTTTTAGTAACATGAGTTTCATTTTTTTTTTTCAATTATGCTGTTAAGTATGAAAAAATTACAAAAGAAATGCAAGTTATTACTTAGCATAGCTTAGCTCTGGGTTTGCAACCTGTTTGAACCAGTAGAAGGCAGATGGCTACGAAATTCTTCAACAGGTAAACATTTATTTTATTTCTTTAAAAAAACACTTATGAATCATCGGGGTAATTGCGTAACACATAATGAATGGCAATGCCTTGAATTTTTTCAATTCAGCAACATTCTATTTTTGATTTATATGATAGAAAGTATGTTTCGCAATTAGTGCTGTTGCTGAAACTTTAAAGCCTTTACTTATGTTTTCAGGACGCATTTCGGGATGCATGGGCTATTATCGTGAAGAGTTCGCCACCAATCTTAAAAATAGATAGTGGAAATAAACGAATAAGTACTACAGGTACCTACATAATTATTGCATTAGTACCTCGTAGTAGATTTACATATATGCATTTGATATATTTAATTATGTAAGTAAAAATTTGCTTCATATGCTATACTTTCTTCTTCTTCTAAGAATAATGAAACTATATTTGCATAGATAAAATATTATTATTATTATTTGCTTTTTTTTTTAATTTAGAAAATGTTTTTTTTTAATAGAAAACTTTGCCCCTCACTAGGAATTTCTTCCTGTATCTTGGGAATTATGAACATACCTTAATAATAGGGATGTTTCCTGGCTACAAAAACGAAAATTCTATTTAGTCCGTCAGTGAGATTATCAAATTGTGATGACACACGATATTTCAACACACTATATCGTCGTAATTTTTTGTTTACGTGGCAAAAGAAAAATACGTGTCCAATATTTTTCGGTTACCTAACTGACGGACTAAATAGATATTTTTTTTCAACTACACCCATTCAATTAAACTATACAAACTTATACTAAACCTAATTACTTAAAAATACACAAAAGAAAAATTGTAGCCATTTTTTTTCTATGTAAAAATATTTTTAAACATCCATGTCATTTTGGAGAAGTATGCAAAAGAAGCAAAAAAATAACACTATACATAAAAGTATGAGGACACGGCCAAACGAACGTAATTTTGCGAGTTGTGAGTCGCGTAAAATGAGTCAGGAATTTACGTTCAACTGAAATTCGGTTAGGCTGCCAGACTGACGGGACGTGATTTCAGTTGCTATTCTACATATGTACGGGGCGCTGACACATGCCTCGCTCGCCTCCGTCACCTCGAGTACAATTTGGTCAAAATAACGTGCGTGAGTCAGCAGACAACTCATTTTGCGTCGCCGTGGCACGAACAGGACTTTAGTATGTAATCAAATTCAGCGTAAATTCCGCGACGCATTTTACGCGAGTCAAAAAATTAAGTGCATTTGCCATACGCTTAGTCTTGCGAAAAAAATATGTCTCACAATGTACATGAATCAATTTTTTTTTTTTACTTTTTAACCTAGCCGTTACTAAGGTATATGCTTTAGAAAGTAACCGTTTTACGGCACTATAGTGGAGTACAGGCCTTAAGTTTTCATTAATTTTCAGCTCTCAAAACCTCAACTACAATGCATTCTGTTGAAGTGGAGAATCAAAACGAGGTTCAAAGTGATCGATTTCTCCAGGAACTTTGCAAACAACTACTTGAGCGACAAGGCGTAACATCCAAAGGGATACCCAAGTTAACCACGCGATATAGTGGTAAAAAGCTGGAGATTCCTAATCTGGAAGAACCAGGCAGGAACACCGTCTATGGGAAAAATGTCTTTAGTGATATCGATCTACAAATGAATAATTGCTTAATTTTTTTAAGCACTTGATAACAGTCACAGCGGTAGCGTTTTTTTACTTAATTCATTCATTAATTATTAATAATTTAACGTAAATAGTGTTGTATCATCCCAAGAGAATATAAATCCTATGGCCTTCCCAGGGTCTCAAATTATCTCCATGCCAAATTTCATCTTAACCAGTTCAGTAGTTCCAGAGATTACCCCTAACAACCTCACAAACTAACATACTCATAAACTGTATCTCTTTATAATAGTAAGTATAGATTTTATTTTATTAATTTATTATTTATTTTAATCATGTATTTTTTTATTTTATATACAATTAATTTATACACAAATGCACAGACTTAACTGTTTCATTTCCGAGTTTAATACGTTAACAAACGTTGTAGAAATCATTTAGTTTATTTATGCCTTTCATCGAAATATCTTTGTCATATCTATCTAGAAAAATGTGCCTTACAATAATTAGTATAATAAGTTCTGGATGTTACCCTCCACAGTTCAAGTACGAGTATGTATAGGTACACAAACTCACGAAAGCCTGACTCTCTCTTTATAATATCATTGTATGTATAGTAATAATAAAGTTCAGTTATTAATTCTTCTTTTTGTTACTTACAGCTGCAAACCAAAGTACAAATTACGAGTAAAAGAAGAACAAACAGAAGAATAAACAAACAAAACACATGATAATAAAATGTATTGAGAAATGTATCCATGGTGATTTATTTAACTCCAGCTATTATCGATTAAAACAGCATTAATATTTGACAGTCTTTACTTTTGAGCCTTTCCACAGTTCTGGGCAAAATAATAGTTTTGGAATCCCCTTACACAAAGCACAAAAATTTATCCTGGTACAGCATGAATTTAATGAATTGGCAAAAAAAAAAACAGCGTGCGGGTTTTATGGATAGGCAACGGTTACCACTGTTGGTCCCTGGATGGGGTGACTATACATCACAAAAGTATAGTTCTTGCCAAACTTCTTGGCTGCCCTGAAGTTGGCTACAATAGCTGCGCAGTAGTAAATCTGCTGCAGTAAACAGCACCGTTTCGTTCCTTGTGCATCGGAAAGCAAACTTCAGGGCGGCCCAGAAGTTTGGCGAAAACTATACTAAAAATCTTCTGTGCCTTGGAAAGCACTTTGAAACATTGCTCCCGGCTGTTATTTGAAGATCTTTGACAGTTGTTACGGTAGTCAGAAGCCAGAATATCTGACAACAATCCAGCCAGGGGATAGATAGGGGATGATTTTGGTATACAACAAATGGATACTCCGTGACGTCGTCCGCATGAATCCGATCTATGCATGTATGTCTGTATGTATGTATCTTTAACCACGCATTTCTCCGAAACTAACAATTGGATCATGATCTTTCTTTATTATTGGATTAATTATCTCTCAACTTAGGTCACAGTGCAAGTTTCATTAAAATCAGTTTAGCAGTTTTCAAGATATAACAACAAGCATACAACAGAACTTTTTAACTATAAACAGCACGAATGTGTAAATTGAGTTATTATGGGTATTGTGTCAATCCTTTATGAGGAACGAAAGACACCGAGTTCCGAAACGAAAGATTTTTTGCACTTGTTTGGGTTTTGTTTTTGAAGTCGGTTAATTATTTTGTGAAAAAGTTTTTTAGTTAAATGCCTTGCCTTGCCCAGCATTCAGCCACAGCAGCGCCACTGACGCAGTCATAATGTCCTCACGTTCGTAGGTACCGTGTTACCCAGGTATTGGGTCAGGTAGACAATCACTCCATGTGGAATACAGGTATCCAGGAGCACCGGGTTAGACGAGAAGTCGACTCCAACGTAGGTGGGAAAAGCCTGGTGGTGTGGCAAACTAAACGAAACCTTCACCCCATGAAAGACTGATAATTAATTTGATGTCAGATGTATTGTTCTCAAAATGTGCAGGACACTATTTGTAGTCCGGGCTAACTATAGAGTAATTTAGTTGCCACATTTTTTGGAATCGCTCTATTTCTTTCAGTACACAAAGCAGAACTACTACTACTCGTACTTTATTTGTAAAACTAACCGGTACTTTGGTTTTTATCTGAAATTTAAGAAAAGAAAAAAACCGTTATCAATCAATACATATTATAAATCTGTAGAAAAGTCGTTATTGTAAATAGAAAATATTAAAAGAAAAATGGTCAGGATGTTAAAGGATAACCAACAAAACCCATTTCCAGCATTTTTAGATCTTAGTCTGTCTGTTTAGTTGTGCACACATCGAGTAAAATGTACGAAACCAATGTAGATAACTTTTATACATAAATATCACAACACGCAATTCAGATACTCGGACAGTTAAACTCTATATTCGATAGATGTCGTTGTGCATTTGACGTCATTTTCTGAATGGCGGTGTTAAGATCCTCCTCGGCAGAATGACACTATTACAAAAAATATATGTATGTAGGTAAACTTCTGGCCAAGAAGTTTTTCTTGGCCATCCTGAAGTTAACTACAACTACAATTGCTGCGCAGTATTAAATCTCACACAAAATTAGCACCTTAGGAAGTCGGTAAGTGCCCTACCCGGGTCAGCAGTTGACGGGAGCGAAGCCACAGGAACAGTTAGTAATATTGCTAGAGTATTAGCGATTTTTGCGAATTTCTATATTTTGGGACATCTATCTAAGGGGTATAGTTACCTAATCCATGTACTTTAAGGATAAATGCCCCGCCAAGAAACGGGATATCTATCTCGCTAAAACTCTTCCATGCAATCGCACAGAGACATGAGGCACAAAACTTTGTAGTAGTTGAAGATTTTTTCGATATATTAATAAAATAGTATGATATCCATTCGCGAAACTAGAGTAATTACGATCGGGGCAACTTTATTACTGAGGCAACTATCCTGATTTTACCCTAAATATCTGACACACGCTGTTCGAAAGTTGTCGGCGAAATGATGCGTATAAACGATGAGGGGTGGACAGTGGAGGAATGTAAGGGATTTCAGGGCTCGCTCCGAGATTCCCGGCCTTATCACTATCTGAGACTTACGAGATTCGAGGGAGTGATGAATTGAGGTGACGGGAACTAATGTTTTATTGGCTCTGAGGAAAGAATTTTGTACTACCAAATTGTGTGGATACGTAATAGTAGTTTATGCAATGGGCATATAATATGGGTTATTAAAACACGAGCGTGGGTTGATAATATTAACACGCGAGTGTTTTAATACCTAATTATATGCCGTTGCATACACAATTTTTTCTTCACTCATATAGTTAAAATAAAATAAAAATAGAAACGTAAAAAATATGCGATAAGGCGAGCAAATTAGATTCTAATTGCACTATGACTGCGCAGCGCGCGTATCCATAGACAGTGACACTACTTTTCTACATTAAGTTAATGAGCCAATAAGCGCCAATAAATTAAAAAGTAAAAGAGTGCTATAAAATTTAAAAAGTTATTTTATGATGCAGTGTGTGTTTGAAAATCGAAGGAAAATGTTGCACTGTAATAGTTATTTTTAAAATCTTACCTATCCAAAAAATATTGCATAAACACGTAAGTACGTGTTTATGCAATATTTTTTGAATTCATATTTGGAACATTGCGTTGTGAGTGAAGATAAAATATTTTTATACTGCCTAATCTTTAATCACGATTCATAATTTTTCAGGCATAAAACAAACACAATATTCATGCAAAAATGTAATTTAAGAACTGACAATATGGCTCCTTTTTTACTGCACTGTACTAAACAGCGCGCTTTTTTTCCAAGATCATTTAGGTATCACTTAGAGAAGTATTAATGACTAGCAGATGCCTCGCGGTTTCACCAGCGTAGTGCCCGTTCCCGTGGGAACACAGGGATGAAAAGTAGCCTATGTTACCCGGGGATAGTGTAGCTGCCCAACGGTAAAATATTTTTTTGAAATCGGTCCAGTAGTTTTTAAGTTTATTCGTTACATACAAAAATGCAAATCTTTCCTTTTTATAATATTATCAGTATAGAAAACGACGTAATCTGATCGCTGTACAACATTCTGGACTATTATTTCAAATAATTCAGATTTTTTTATCTAACTTACTTAGGTACTAATAGATTTTATACTTATTTTTCAAGTATTTAAACTTTTGTATGGGAAATTGTTCAGCAGTTTAATTGCATAACTTTATATAAATATCTCGCGCGCTCGCGCGATTATGCCATTCATTGCTCGCATTTTAAAAAATCCGTCTATTTGATAGCGCAAAACAAGCAATGAATACTATTGTTGAGAGCGTAGTGGTTGAGCTATCGACTGATTTGCTGCGTATCGCCGCGTACACTATACAGTTACGGAATATGGGTGCATGTTATTGAGGAAATACATATATTCGCGAGCTGGCTGACCAAAACCAAATGTATCCTCCGACTGCACAGCAAGATTTTCTTTTAGTTTACGTCTTTTTAGTTCGCTTTTAAGCAGTCGGACTTTTTATTTATATCTTTTTAGTTATCATTTAAACATAGAAGTGTTATATATATTTGAAATCACCTCTTAAAACCCTTTATTTTGGTACCGCACGCGATGGATTTTGAAGGAAAAAAAAGTTGGGCCGCCACAATATGGCGTCCAACACCGCCATTTTTCTATTTTCCAATTTTGAGGTAGCCAGTGACACTCGCAAGGTTAAGACAAATCGAATGACGTAAAAATCATCAAAATAGACCAACGCGTTTGGTCTCTACAACGAACATAGGATCAAACATACGTTCATATATATGCACACAAACATGCATACATAGACTGATAACACATTACCCTCCTTCGGCAGTAGGGTAAAAAGGCGAAAATTTGTCAGTGTGTTTGTATGTTTGTTACTTTTTCACTAAATAACTACTGTACGGATCCGGAAGACATTTGGCACAGAGATAGATTATAGTCTGGAATAGCTCGAAGGACTTTCGGCTACTTTTCGACATTCACGCGGGCGCAGCCGCTGGCAGAAGCTAGTAATTATATAAACTAATTGGAATTATAATTAAGTAAATGTAATAACTTATCTTACGACTTAATTCCATGTTTCGTTGAATCCATATTATTATTAATGTCTAGATACCAATCTAAGAATTTATTTAGTAAATTATTTAGGTCGTAAATATAGTAGAAATAACTAATTATACGGTTAATTTACTACTAAATCTTTTGAGATTTAATCAGAATTTCTTAATTAGGTAGGCACAGTATATTAATGAGTATTGGTGTATGTTTAATATTTAAAGACAGATAATAATTAACTATGTATTTTATAGTATAGGTACATGAATCCCTGTTAGTCCTAACTGTTGTGATTAGTTGACTGATACATGGACAGCCAATCAGATTACTTGAAATGAGTTAAACATTATTTTTTTGTCTTGATACTGATACTCATGCATACTGCGCTACCACGGGGAGATAGCGCAGTTATGTGGGACTTGAACCCACAAAAACTTCAAAATGACCCCCATTTTGAAGTTTAAACACGGGCACGCGTTAGCACTCACCGCGAACCCGTCACTGGACCCTCCCCGGAGGAGGTACACCCCCTCACCGGCGCACCAGAACACACTGTACGCCGTGACCACCCCAGGGATCAAACCAGCACATGAGTGGCAGACGACCCTGTGTATGGCACCCTTGGTTCCCCTGTGATGGGTCAGGTCAGTGGCCTCGCCGCCTACCACTTTTCGGCCTCAGGGGATAGGGACTTCCCCTGTGGCCCCACCACGTCCACCATCAGACAGTGGTGACCCCGTCCAGGCCACTCTCTCCTGCCGCGGCCTGCAACCCTCAGCCGTGATAGTGTATGGGACCTGGGACGCTCCATACGACATCGCAGTCCGCCTCAGTTGCGATGTCGCCTCTGTTACCAAGCGGCACCGCAACCTTCTTGTTGGCCGCTACGTCGTCGTCTTGATTGGCAAAAGCCCTGACGAGCGGCCTCTCCTCGGGTTCCTCTTCGCTTCACCGTGGTCTGTGGATGACCGGGCCACGGTTACTGAGGCACTCGCCCCCGCAAAGCGGGAACCCACCGGGGATCATTTATCTAGGACCATAGATCTATGATTTATATTTATATGATAATGTAAAATAAACATATGAATCATATCGTCTTTGATAAAAGATTTTTGACATTTGTTGATAGATATCATCATAGATACTGGCGCAGGACGAAGCTGTACAAGACAAATATCTCTGTCCCTTTATCACTGTCTCAATATGATAGTTTTAACACTTCATGGTATAAGGCTCCTGGTCTTGCCATATTGAATCTTGCTGTATTAAATTATCAAATTTATTTTCTTAATTTCCTGATATAAAATCCGTCCATATATCTATACTAATAATATTATAAAGAGGTAAAGTTTGTGAGTTTGTGACGTTGTAAGGGGTAATCTCTGGATCTACTGAACCGATTTTGAAAATTCTTGCAACGGTAGAAAGCTACATTATTCCTGAGTGTCATAGGCTATAAAATATTTTCAAAATAAATAGAGATCCTTATGAAAATTGCAATAATGTAACCCAAGGTAGCAAAATGTTGTCTGTAAAATACATTATTTGGCGTGCGCTGAGAAAATTATTGATGATAGATACAAATTAGTAGGTAGGGTAGGTAGGGTAGGTAGGATAGGCAGAGTAGGCAGGGTAGGCAGAGTAGGCAGGGTAGGCAGGGTAAGCAGAGTAGGCAGGGTAAGCAGAGTAGGCAGGGTAGGCAGAGTAGGCAGGGTAGGCAGGGTAAGCTGAGTAGGCAGGGTAGGCAGGGTAGGCAGGGTAAGCAGAGTAGGCAGGGTAGGCAGGGTAGGCAGGGTAGGCAGGGTAAGCAGAGTAGGCAGGTTAGGCAGGGTAGGCAGGGTAGGCAGGATAGGCAGGGTAGGCAGGATAGGCAGGATAGGCAGGGTAGGCAGGATAGGCAGGTTAGGCAGGGCAGGCAGGGAAAGCAGAGTAGGCAGGGTAGGCAAGATAGGCAGGGTAGGCTGGAAAGGCAGGGTAGGCAGGGTAGGCCGGGTAGGCAGGGTAGGCAGGGTAGGCAGGGTAGGCAGGAAAGGCAGGTTAGGCAGGGTAGGCCGGGTAGGCAGGGTAGGCTGGGTAAGCAGAGTAGGCAGGGTAGGCAGTGTAGGCAAGATAGGCAGGGTAGGCAGGAAAGGCAGGGTAGGCAGGGTAGGCAGGGTAGGCAGGGTAGGCAGGGTAGGCAGGGTAGGCAGGGTAGGCAGGGTAGGCAGGGTAGGCAGGGTAGGCTGGGTAGGCAGGATAGGCAGGGTAGGCAGGATAGGCAGGGTAGGCAGGAAAGTCAGGGTAGGCAGGATAGGTAGGGTAGGCAGGGTAGGCCGGGTGGGCAAGGTAAGCAGAATAGGCAGGGTAGGCAGGGTAGGCAAGATACGTAGGGTAGGCAGGAAAGGCAGGGTAGGCAGTGTAGGCAAGATAGGCAGGGTAGGCAGGAAAGGCAGGGTAGGCAGGAAAGGCAGGGTAGGCAGGGTAGGCAGGGTAGGCAGGGTAGGCAGGGTAGGCAGGGTAGGCAGGGTAGGCAGGGTAGGCAGGGTAGGCAGGGTAGGCAGGGTAGGCAGGGTAGGCAGGGTAGGCAGGGTAGGCAGGGTAGGCAGGGTAGGCAGGGTAGGCTGGGTAGGCAGGATAGGCAGGGTAGGCAGGATAGGCAGGGTAGGCAGGATAGGTAGGGTAGGCAGGGTAGGCCGGGTGGGCAGGGTAAGCAGAGTAGGCAGGGTAGGCAGGGTAGGCAAGATACGCAGGGTAGGCAGGAAAGGCAGGGTAGGCAGGGTAGGCAGAAAGGCACGGTAGGCAGGATAGGTAGGGTAGGCAGGGTAGGCAGTGTAGGCATGGTAAGCAGAGTAGGCAGGGTAGGCAGGGTAGGCAGGGTAGGCAGGGTAGGCAGGGTAGGCAGGGTAGGCATAGTAGGCAGGATAGGCAGGATAGGCAGGATAGGCAGGATAGGCAGGATAGGCAGGGTAGGCAGGGTAGGCAGGAAAGGCAGGGTAGGCAGGGTAGGCAGGGTAGCCAGGGTAAGGGCAGGTTAGGCAGGGTAGGTAGGGTAGGCTGGGTAGGCTGGGTAGGCAGGGTAGGCAGGGTAGCCAGGGGTAGGCAGGATAGACAGGGTAGGAAGGGTAGGCAGGGTAGGTAGGGTAGGCAGGGTAGGTAGGGTAGGCAGGGTAGGCAGTGTAGGCATGGTAAGCAGAGTAGGCAGGGTAGGCAGGGTAGGCAGGGTAGGCAGGGTAGGCAGGGTAGGCAGGGTAGGCAGGGTAGGCATAGTAGGCAGGATAGGCAGGATAGGCAGGATAGGCAGGGTAGGCAGGGTAGGCAGGAAAGGCAGGGTAGGCAGGGTAGGCAGGGTAGCCAGGGTAAGGGCAGGTTAGGCAGGGTAGGTAGGGTAGGCTGGGTAGGCTGGGTAGGCAGGGTAGGCAGGGTAGCCAGGGGTAGGCAGGATAGACAGGGTAGGAAGGGTAGGCAGGGTAGGCAGGGTAGGCAGGGTAGGCAGGGCAGGCAGGGTTGGCAGGGTAGCCAGGGTAGGCAGGGAAGGCAGGGTAGGGGCAGGGTAGGGGCAGGGCAGGCAGGGTAGGCAGGGTAGGCAGGGCAGGCAGGGTTGGCAGGGTAGCCAGGGTAGGCAGGGAAGGCAGGGTAGGGGCAGGGTAGGGGCAGGGCAGGCAGGGTAGGCAGGGTAGGCGTGGTAGGCAGGATAGGCAAGGTAGGCAGGGTAGGCAGGGTAGCCAGGGTAGGTAGGCAGTTGACGGGAGCGAAGCCCCGAGGGTCAGCTAGTTAAGTGATAATTGCTTTTTAAGTTTCGCTACTGCCATATTAGTCTAAATTTAAAACAATTCATTATTGTGACAGTTTTATTGACTTCATAAAGTAAGTACAACGAAATTTTGGCGTAAGTTCACAATATGCTTAGTGGATGTGGAATTCTAAAATTATTGTTGGGAACACTGATGTACACACTGCCGAAGCAATAGTAGTACACACAAACGACTTCTCCTCCGTTGCAAAAAAATATGATGAAAAATAGGATCAAAGAACTATGATTATGTAATACTCGGATATGATTCTAGATGTATAGAATAGAATAGAATAGAATAGAATAGAATAGAATAGAATAGAATAGAATAGAATAGAATAGAATAGAATAGAATAGAATAGAATAGAATAGAATAGAATAGAATAGAATAGAATAGAATAGAATAGAATAGAATAGAATAGAATAGAATAGAATAGAATAGAATAGAATAGAATAGAATAGAATAGAATAGAATAGAATAGAATAGAATAGAATAGAATAGAATAGAATAGAATAGAATAGAATAGAATAGAATAGAATAGAATAGAATAGAATAGAATAGAATAGAATAGAATAGAATAGAATAGAATAGAATAGAATAGAATAGAATAGAATAGAATAGAATAGAATAGAATAGAATAGAATAGAATAGAATAGAATAGAATAGAATAGAATAGAATAGAATAGAATAGAATAGAATAGAATAGAATAGAATAGAATAGAATAGAATAGAATAGAATAGAATAGAATAGAATAGAATAGAATAGAATAGAATAGCATAGAATAGAATAGAATAGAATAGAATAGAATAGAATAGAATAGAATAGAATAGAATAGAATAGAATAGAATAGAATAGAATAGAATAGAATAGAATAGAATAGAATAGAATAGAATAGAATAGAATAGAATAGAATAGAATAGAATAGAATAGAATAGAATAGAATAGAATAGAATAGAATAGAATAGAATAGAATAGAATAGAATAGAATAGAAAAGAATAGAATAGAATAGAATAGAATAGAAAAGAATAGAATAGAATATAATAGAATAGAATAGAATAGAATAGAATAGAATAGAATAGAATAGAATAGAATAGAATAGAATAGAATAGAATAGAATAGAATAGAATAGAATAGAAAAGAATAGAATAGAATAGAATAGAATAGAATATAATAGAATAGAATAGAATAGAATAGAATAGAATAGAATAGAAAGAATAGAATAGAATAGAATAGAATAGAATAGAATAGAATAGAAAAGAATAGAAAATAGAATAGAATAGAATAGAATAGAATAGAATAGAATAGAATAGAATAGAATAGAATAGAATAGAATAGAATAGAATAGAATAGAATAGAATAGAATAGAATAGAATAGAATAGAATAGAATAGAATAGAATAGAATAGAATAGAATAGAATAGAATAGAATAGAATAGAATAGAATAGAATAGAATAGAATAGAATAGAATAGAATAGAATGGAATAGAATAGAATAGAATAGAATAGAATAGAATAGAATAGAATAGAATAGAATAGAATAGAATAGAATAGAATATAATAGAATAGAATAGAATAGAATAGAATAGAATAGAATAGAATAGAATAGAATAGAATAGAATAGAATAGAATAGAATAGAATAGAATAGAATAGAATAGAATAGAATAGAATAGAATAGAATAGAATAGAATAAAATAGAATAGAATAGAAAACATTTATTCGACATAGACACAACACGACAGCAAAAATCACAAAGTAACAGAGAAGAACAGTAAAGAAAAAGTACAAACAAGGTTTAAGATTAATTGCCCATACTGAAAGGGCTACCAACTCAGCATTTGCTGGGCGTCAGACACCAAGCGCTGATTTTTTTTTTTTTTTTTTATTCTAGATGTCATATATATAGGATAATAGATAGGATCTATGAGTCATATTGTGTTAGTGTTGTATGGAGACCGTAATACGCCACTCATCAAGCAGTTGCCTTCTTATGTGTCCCGTCTGCAAACTTTCAGGATGCTCTAGCTATCGACTCCAAGAGAAGTAATGCGGTGCCCTGTTTCTATAAAAAACTCCTCAGAAAGCAAATAGACTGCTCGCAGTTACCAAGTGCCTTCAAGTTTCGTGCCCCAACTCGCTATCCTCGAAATCCCATCACTCCGCTTTACCCGCCCTTGCGCAGAACTGTCTTATGTGCTAACTCACCAATACTGCGAATGTGCAAAATCTTAAACAGCTGCAGTGACCTGATTGACTTACACCACTTAATTATATTTATATTTTTTTTTATATGATCGTGTAACAATATTAACATTGAATAATATCGTCTTTGAATAAAGATTTATGACCTTTGATATTTTGGATAGGTATGTATGGTACTAGATATATGATAGGGTGATACCTCCCTTAAGAAGGTTAGTTTTTTTTTAGGTCCTTTACCTACGTTATATACCTAATGTAAAGTTGGAAAAGTGAATTGTGCCTTGTTTTGTAAAAATGAACTCTTCTGAGTCTGTTATATACAGAGCTTGCTTCCCTAACACCTTATATATATCTTATCACACTAAAATTATAAAAGCGAAAGTTTGGATAGATGTATGTTTGTTACTCAATAACGCCAGAACGGCTAAACGGATCTGGATGAAATTTTGCACAGAGATGGATTATCCCGGGAGCATCCCTTGAGATAATTTTCGACATTCACGCGGGTGAAGCCACTGACAGAAGCTAGTATTCTATAATAACACGGCACTTAAACGAGACCGTTGTCATAAGGGTGTTTCATGTGTGCACCACTATCTAACTCTTCGGGAAATGCAGCCTATATGCAATAGTAATCATCATCATCATCATTTTAGGCGAAACTTGTCCACTGCTGGACATAGGCCTTCCCCAAGCATCGCCACATTGACCGGTCCCGTGCGTTTCGCATCCAATGGATCCCCGCAACCTTCACTAGGTCTGAAAGGCCTTCCAACGCAACGTCTTCCGGTTCGCGGTCTCCACTCCAGATCCATTCGATCCACAAGAGAACCAGGTTTACCGACATAGCAAGAAGAATTGCCAAACTTATTGGCTGTGGGCAGGGCGCATTTCTCGCAGATGTTATAGTATGTTAAAAAATATTTTGCCATAGTTACGCTAAAAGAAGATAAGAATTGTTACCAAATTCCAAGAAAAAAAGATGTTAAAGCAAAATAAATCAATTACAAGTCTACCCACGTCTGTACCCCACATATCCTACCCTATATTAATGTAAGGAACATAAAAGAGCCCTCATTAACGATATCCGAGGAGGTTTATCAAAGATTATTAGATTTATTTACTTATATCACGCAAAGGTCAGTTGGCTTAACGAACATGTGACGTCACGGCTTAGCTTACGGCTAATGATCACGCAATGTATGTGAGAGGGAGTGCAGAATTGATGGTGGTATTGTTTTTCTTTAATTAGGAAGATATTGTGTCTTACAAGTACAGTTCCTTTGTTAGTAAATATGTCGTTTGATTTTAAGATAAACTTCGTTTTGGTCTCCGTCGAAGTGGTAGGACTTATTTTATTTTTCGTTTCTTATGTGAAAAATAAATATATTTCTGTTTTTTTTTAATTTGGTAGGTATTTGGTTGTTCTCAGATTGTTCTTGACTCTAGTCCAGGTAAGAGGTGACAGAGATAGAGTCGACGATGGAGTGAGCTTATCCAGAAGAAGCCTGTTCACTCTAATTTTGAAGAGATTCGGGTTGAAAGCGTTCGGAAACACAGACGCAGGTAATGAGTTCCACTCATTCGCTGCGCGCATTATGAAGGATGTTTGGAAGTGCTTGGTGCGAATTGGTGGAATGGCAACCAGGTAAAGATGATAACTTGCAGTGCGTCTAGATGTCCGATGGTAGAAGGGGACTGGTGGGATGAGGTCGTGGAGTTCTTGAGCACATTCACCGAAGTACAGTCTGTAGAAGACCGACAAGCAGGCAACCTTGCGGCGATGAGCCAAGCTGTAAATCCCAGTTAATTGTATAATGTTTTCTGAAAGGCCTTCTTTAGTTCTTTATATTGTACCACTAATCGTATCCCAGTTTCAAAATATTAAGGTAAACGAACGAAGATTTCCAATTCATTTTAGAATTTTGATTATAGTCTTGACAGAAAATTTTCAGACACGCGATGTATTTTTTAACATGTAAATTTTGTAAATAATACTTTTCATCCATTAAACGGATGGGTGAAGGTCGCTTCCTACTCGGACCTTAGACCATAAAAAAATGACACTTATTGGCATTTCTTGAACATCCAAACGTCACTATTGCCAAAATAGACAACAAAGTCTGTGTTACCTGAAAACTATAAACTAGTCTAAAGCAAAGTTACTTAGGGAAAGCCTGCTCTATTGTCAACCATATACCATCGCATACCATCAATAAAATCAATGTGCCTATCCTCACCGGATGCAGCGGGGTAGTGTTATTTATGTATTATTATTTAATATATACTTTACTTTTCGGCCCCATCGGCCATCCGTTCTGCGAGCAATGTGCCTTGCCCACTGCCACTTAAGTTTCGCAATTCTTCGGGCTATGTCGGTAATTTTGGTTCTCCTGCAGATATCCTCTTTTCTGATGCGATCACGCAAGGAAACTCCGATCATAGCCCTCTCCATTGCCCTTTGGGAGACTTGATGCTTTCTGATAAGGGCCATTATGAGCGACCACTTCTCAATCCCATATGTGATCACCAGCAACACACGCTGGTCATAGACTTTTGTCTTGAGACACTGCGGTAAATTGGACGAGAAGATACCGTGCAACTTCCCGAACGCCGCCCAGCCAAGTCGGATTCGATGGTTGACCTCTGAGCTGTTGCGGTTAAGCTGGATAATATAATCTATTTATCATATACTCTATTGTACACAATAAAATATATTTTTAAAGGAAACTTAAAACTAAAAACACATACAATGGGCGGCCTTATCGCATTCAGCGATATATTTCAGGCAACCAGGTATGGACAGTAATTGTTGGGCAGGAAGTGCGGCTGACATTGGTGTGACAATATCAGTTAAAAATA
This sequence comes from Orthosia cruda, assembly GCA_964057195.1. Classification (NCBI taxonomy): domain Eukaryota; kingdom Metazoa; phylum Arthropoda; class Insecta; order Lepidoptera; family Noctuidae; genus Orthosia; species Orthosia cruda. The sequence continues at coordinate 50,108,101 of OZ059826.1, read as the reverse complement.
ATATATTATAAAAGATACGCAGATAGATGTATATGCTATGTAATATATATGTTATGAACCTATTGATTAATACGGCATTATTCATATGAGTAGGCAATAATAATGATAAAAACTATTTAAATTATTTTATTCAATACATTGCCCGATTTGACTTGACTAGATTTATGCCCGGGAATTATACATAGAAGACGAAGCAGAGCTTGGGAGAGGCCTTTGTCCAACAGTGGACGTCTTTCGGCTGAAATGATGATGATGATGATAACGATGATTATACATAGTGCCCTGATTAATCACTAGGTCCATGACATATACACAAATACTTGAATACTAACAAAAAAGACAATAAAAAAATAAAATATGACAATCGATTCATAATCACAGCCATAGGTAATGCTTGCTCCCTTACGATTCTTTTGAACATAAGCAACGATTTGGCGCGTTTGATTAGGTCTGGCAACGCATTCCACAGACGAGTAGCCTGGGCAGTAAAGGATTTATTGAGAAAACTCATGGAATGCGTTGGCATTTGAAGTTGTAAGTTATCTGATCACCTAAGGATTTTTGTGTGAAAATCGCAGATAATCTTAAGATAAAGAGGGGTGAATGGAGTGAAAAACACATTATATAAAAAGGAAAGAATATGAGCATTCCGCCAAAGACGAATTGGCAACCACTTTAGCTTCACACGCAATTCAAGAAATTTTTGTTTGGAACAGATTTTTTTTGCTCGTGTGATTTTGTACATCAGTTTAAGGAATTATGTAAAAAAAGAATAAGAGCCGTGCGGCTATTATAACTTAGCCACGAGCTTCTAATAATACCTACCTAATTAAAAAAGATAAAATACAGGCCAAGAACATACGTATTTGAACTACCCACACAAACATAATATTAAAACGTCCTAAAAATAAACATCTCATAGCACCTGATACCCCACCGCAAATAATCACAAAACATTTTTTTACCATCAAAGGAGAAAAATAAAAATAAACATGACATTTTGAGTTGACAAGGGTAGAAAACTTTGGGCAGCTGCTTCACCTGGGGCGGATCTCTGTTAAGCTATGAGCGATCGATTCTGAGGGACGGGCCTGGAATGTTTAAAGTGTAAGGAGGAATAAATAGGCTTTTTATTAGCGCATTATGACCTAGTTTTGTTAAAAACATACAAGAGGAATCGAAGTTGGTTTAAGAATTAAGAACAATCTGTGACTTACTTACAAAAAGTTATACACGTGTCATTGGAGCTCTAGCAAACAAACAAACAAAACTTCTTTGTTTTAATTAGGCCATTAAGCGGCACTTTTGAACGTCAACAATTAAAATTTAAAAGTAATAGTTACTGTCCATTCGGCAAAGTAGCTTGTTATAGGGAGGAACTGTCAAGACACTCCATACTTTCTCTTTAAAAAAAAGTATTTTATAACATTTACATACATATATTAATTCATATTCGTGAGGACGATGCACCCAAACTAATACTACAATACTGTGTATAGATATAAAGTATTACCGGCACTAACAGGTAAATTCATTCATTTAATATATAGGAACATGGTTCTCACATACTTACAAATATTGTAAACATAGGTAAATTACCTAATTCTACGTAGCATGAAAGTAGTATGTAAGTAGGTACTATAGTGCAACTGTTTGGGTTCTAAATATAGTAACTCTATCAGAGATAGCGATTCTTAAAAGTCTAGGTTTGGATACATGCCAGGCTATAGACAAGTAAAAAAAAACTATTTCAGGTTTTAACCCATTTTAGAAAAAAATCTTGAATAAAATTATTAAATAATAAATACAAAATCACACAGATAAATGTAAACAAATAAATGCAATACATCCAATAAATTCAAATTCATATTCAATCAACAGAAACATACTATCAACGAAAGTTTCGCTATAGCGAAAATGTCAGAAAATGTATGGAATCGGCATCCTAAATCGCCATCGCTGATAGAACGATAGATAATTTGTCTGTACATTTTGAACTTTTTAACCGACTTCAAAAAGAAGGTGGTTCTCAATTTGACTTGATTTTTCTTATCGTGTGTTACCTCAAAACTTTTTACTAGGCTAACCGATTTTTATGATTATTATTTAATTTGAAAGCTGGTGCTTTTCATGTGGTCTTATTTAAATATGATTAAGACCTGACGAGTAGTTTTTGAATTATACTTAATGCGAATTTTCATGGTAATAAATAATGTAGATACCAAAACTAAAAAGAGAATGATAAAAAACTTTTTAACGACAAAAAAAAGCTACCAAAGACACAGACTTTTGAAAGGAAGGTTTTGGAAGTCGGTCAAATTTAACAATTATTATCGCGAGATAGAATGCCACTGTCTACACAGATTCGACAAGTTCAATTTTGATTGCATTCAAAATCTGGGCTTTAGGAGAATATTAAATAAAAACACGCACACTTTATCCATCCATCATCATTCAGCCGAAATACAGGCTATGCCTAGTTCGGCTACAGACTCTAATCTCTTTGCACAAATTGATATTCCTGCCAAATTGCCATTGTATAGTAGTTTTAAGTTTTTGGAAATAAATTATATTATTATTCATCTGTGTATCTCGGCAACTTAGGGTCCCGGTCCTTTGAAAAGCATGCGAGGAGCCGAAGCCAAATCGTAGAGACCCCGTTAGGCATGTATCAGGAAATGTGACACCAACCGACGATTATCCCTGTATGCACTACGCAAATCTACCCAAGGACAATATTATTATTATCTGCCCTTCTCCCAATTTATTTGGTGTCAGTGCAGCATCTAGTCTTCTTTAATATTTGACGTCATCTCAATAACCTCCTCTTTTCCAACCAAATCTTTCGCATAATCCATTCATCTTTTACACGTTAACGATACCTAACACTTAAAAGTGACAAGTTGCTATTCCATTCTCCGTTTGAAAAATAATATCATTAATCTGTCTACCTTAAACCATGGCCAGGATAATGATAATGTTATCCACTTTTCGTTCATCCACCGCCCGTATCTTTATTAAAATGAAAAAGCGTAAATTATGACGAGGTAAGCCGTGGCGTCCTTCGTTACCATAGAGTATAGAACGCTGCGTCCGCGGCAGCGAGAGACGCCATTGCTAACAATATTGCAACACTGTCCCACTTCTAGGCAAAATCTCTTCCAAGTCCTTCCAGACATTCTTTTAATGTCACAAAATTGACATATCTGTACAAACGGACAATGCAAATGTGCGGCCAATCGCTGTTTCTATTCAGTACGAGTCACTAAGATGACACTGTAAGCCAGCCCTATACAGAGGACTGAACAGAATTCTTGAAAATCAAACTTAAAAAATCTAATGCAAATCAACTGTCCTCACGACAGTTTGGCTCTCTCACACTTTTCTGACCGTATTCACTTGAAAGCCAGTCACGAGACGATTAGTCCAGTTTTCTATGGCCATGGACGTGTAGCAAAAGTTTCAGTAGTAAATATGATGTAATTAGAATATGCATGTAATTATTTTATATGTTAAATGAAATGTAAACAAATATGGAAGATTTTTTTAAATATCTCGACCAGAGATGAAGTTATAAAGCGTCAAAGTTGAGAATTAGAAAGAGAAGTCCGACGTGCCACATGACGTCAGATGACACAACACCCATTCAACTGCTATAGAAAACGGCGTTTTCATAGAGAGGGACAGATATATTTATTTAATTTGTTATATCTCTTGCGTTTTTCGATTCATTTTGATTCTGTTTTCACTATTAGTATTCTAGTTTAATATTTTTATCGATACACTGATAAAATAACTTTTTTTATTCAATTGCTATGAGTAAATGGTGACACACAAAGTTGGAAAACGCCTTCTAGCAATGGCCGCTGAGGCACTTCAGTGCTCTGTGTTCACCACCAATTTACAAGTAACCGTATATTGGGTTTAAACGCAATCTTTTTTCTTTGTTTACGGCAGATTTTGTGCAAAAATATGGCCGCCCTGACCAAGGGTAGGATAATATTATAGTTATTATCTCCAGGACTATATGGACCGTTGATTCTGTATTCAATGAGATTAGGATAGGACGATGCGAGTTTGTGTAACTGTAAAGTAAATGCTCACATATTATGTATTATTATAAATATTGTCTGAAATCTGTACCATATGTGGGTACTACTACCCCCAAGATGCATCACTTACGGCGAAGTAAAATCTCTAATACCTATATTCTAATTCATTACCTCCACTAGATTCAATTAAATGGACAGTTATAAGTTTGTTATTAGTTGATTAATCGAAGTTTTTTGCTGTAATCATGGCGACAGACTTGAGTGGTGATCCTTCAAAGAGACAAATTAAAGGTCAGATTTATTAACGGTTTGAAACAAAGCTGTAATTTAGCGTGTGTGACTGATTACCGTATATTTTATTTCTTTTTGTTTTCGGAAATCATCTAATGACTTCTACCGCTCTGGGTGAGGTGGGAGGGCGTGTCAGATTTTTATTAACTAAAACCCACCCGTATTGCTTCAGTTGCTTTAGCCAGGGCCGCGGCAACTTTTTTTCAAATTTATCCGCGACCCAGACAGGCATCGGCCCTCGCGGACCCCGTCAGTTTTGCTGACATCTCTTTGAGGTACGCGTGGAACACAACGCACCGTCGACTCGGGCCTGGTCCTTATCGGAAGGCGAGCATAATTTATAATGATGACTGACTACCCCTGGCTTTATTAAAATGTAATTATCACTAATTACGAGTATCTTGGCTTTGATTGTTACTCCTCCCCACATAATTAATTAACGTGCATACTGCAAACTGACAATTTCGAAGTTTATTTACGCGGACCCCGTCAGTTTTGCTGACATCTCTTTGAGGTGCGCGTGGAACACAACGCACCGTCGACTCGGGCCTGGTCCTTATCGGAAGGCGAGCATAATTTATAATGATGACTGACTACCCCTGGCTTTTTTAAAATGTAATTATCACTAATTACGAGTATCTTGGCTTTGATTGTTACTCCTCCCCACATAATTAATTAACGTTCATACTGCAAACTGACAATTTCGAAGTTTATTTACTTTTCTGCCCACACGTCTAAGAGGTACTTTACCGTACCTACTAACTACTGTCTTTGAACTCTAATAACATTATTGTCATAACTTTGCTTTGCTTGCACAGAAATAATTCCTTACACGCTCCAAATAACACCGTATCCCCAATTCTAAACCAGTCCTTAGTCCGTCCGAATCGAATCTAACCGGTCCGATAACAACCACTTTTTGGACACATAAACTATACAGGGTGTCCCATAGAAATATCCTTCCTCGTTCTCCGGCCCGGTTAACCCAAGATCCCACTGCAAAAATGTGCAGGTATATTGTTTTGGATAAAAGTTGATTTTAATGAAAGATACTGGAAAGTAGAATAGATTTCTGCAAGGTTGCCTGGTCGTATCTAGCCACAACTAGATTTTTGTTTTTTTAAGTTTGCCTACACTATGAATTTCTCTTGTGTCGTGCGCATGCAACATAATTTAAATTCAACGTAAAAAAATAAGTTAAAATAAAAGTACCAGCAGATTTTTACAAGTCAACACATGTGACGTTTGCTCTCAGAAAGGATGACTGCCCACCTGTTATACTCGGAGACGACACACTTCCACACGGGACAACGGCTAAGTACCTCGGCTTGCATCTCGACAGGAAATAGACGTGGAGATGCCATATAGAAAAAAACCGGGAGGAGTTCAGTTTTCGGAGCAGGATGTTAACCTGCTCCGAAAACTGAACTGGCTCTTGGGAGGTGCATCACCTGTGTCATTGTAGAACAAAGTACTTATCTACAAAGCAGTGTTAAATCCTGTTTGGACATACGGAGTCGAGCTGTGCGAGGAACTCAAATGTGGAAATTCTCCAGCGGTTCATGAAGACCTCGGAAATACATGAGCATCTACAAATCAAAACAGTGAAAGAGGAAATAGAACAAAAGATAAAGACATATAAACATCGAATAACGACACATACCAACACCTTATGCGTAGCCCTAAGAGAACCATTAAACATGAAAAGGCTCAAACGTCATCACATATGGGACTTTACTGAATATAATGTAAGCAATTTTGAGAGGCAGATTCTTCGCTGGAAGATTGGACCTCAAAAGTCATCGTCCGCACAAAAAATCTACTAAAGGTTTTTCAACCGATTGCAAGATAAGAATTTGCAATGGGATCTTAGGCTATATAGAAATATACTTCCTACTCTTCCGGCCCTGTATAAATTCAGGGATTAAATTCAGAATATACGCAGTGGGATATCGTAAAACATGATTTTATGCGATTTCTGTAAATGGGCGACGATTTTTATTAGAATTGGATTGTATTGGAGATTTCTTGATATACCGAGGTTCGGAATTTTTTTGAAGGGTCTCTTTATTCTTATTGCGACAAATGGAATATGGAATTTGATTTTATTTTAAGTAAGGATGTCTGTCCAGTAAAGATACAGTCCAATTGAAGGTTTGCCCAGCCCCATTTTTAAGAACTGTTTATTATTTTTACCAATTTTTAAGACTTGATATTACAAGTGAAGGCCTTCAGCTCGGTTCCACCCAGATTCTGTATAAGTCCACCTAGAATCATCAAATTGACAGATAAGCTAGTTATTTATTGGTATAAATCGAAGGTTATGGCGACTAAATCGAATGGAGATCCTGCAAACTGACTTAGAATTGGGGTCTAGGAACCACAATATTTTAAGGGGTTTCAATGGGGGGCTTTAGGGTTCTTATTTTCTTTCGTCCAGAGTCTTTGACACTACAAAATACAAGCAAGTTTAAAAAAACCACAAGCTTCTGCCATTTTTATATTTTTGAAGAGTGTTTAAGAAGGCAATTTCTTTCCATGCCTAGAAGAGATCGCAGATCACGATAAGGTCGCCTTTTGTATGTTTGTTTTAATTTTAAGGTTTCTATTTGTATGTTTTTTATCTTGATGTACAATAAAGTAAATATAAATAAATAATAAGAAGACCGAGAAGATTGAGTATCTTTTTGTTTATATAAATATCTATTATTTTTTCTTGATGTACAATAAAGTATATATAAATAAATAATAAGAAGATCGAGAATATTGAGTGTCTTTTTGTTTAAATAAATGTATTTCTTATGCATTACAAATTTCATAATCAAAGAAGTTGTATTACCTACAAACTAACCTCATGACAATTGAAAAGTGCATGCATACCAACTCTTTTTAACCGACTGCCCAAAAAGGAGGAGGTTGTATGTTTTAATGTTGTAACGTTACGTTTAACTCAGAAGAACTAAACGTAAGCCACGTTAGTAAAAATAGGAGTTATTAAAAATTCAAACTATGAAAAAGGATATTGAGTACAAAACTAAGGGCCGGCTTCGCACGACGTGGGTTGCTTGAGGTAGACAGCTAAGCAGGCAGCAGGACGGACAGGAACTTCCCAAGACGAGGAATACTTGAGGTAGGCAGTTGAGCAGGAACCACGACGGACAGGCACAGGTAGGGTTGGTAGGCAGTAAAGTAAGCAGCAGAACGAATAGGCTGTTAAAAACGGCAAGTAGACAATAATAGGCAGCAAGGGGTGTGGAGGCCGGGCTGTGGCTTCATACGCCGAACAGAGAGCCCTTTGACACGATGAGATGACCAATGAGGATAAAGTTCCAGTAGAAATGCTCTCTTTATGGTACCAATATATCTTAGTGCACTTCAGAGATTTAACACACATACACAGGCTCGATATATTACAGCTTAAAAGGGTTTGAAGATAAGAAAATACTCTTGGTAGATAATAAGCAGATCTTACCTAACCTTAGATAAAACTTAGATAACCTTACATTCGTACATACATATAGGGATTTTGGTATTTTCATCAAAAACGCAATCATTTGCACTCGGAATGTATCATTTGGTGAAATGAAACTGATGAAGAAGACGACAGAAGGCCACTGGAGCTCTTTAATGATAAGTATGTCACGGGTATATGAAATCCCGAATAGTTAACCGACTGTGATGAAGCAAATACTTATAAATAGATGGTACTGATAAAAATGGTACCATCGAACTGATCTGATGATGAAGCCGGAAGGTAGACACTGGAACTCCGAAAAAAAGCAATGTAACTTAGTTGTGTTTGGATTTATTGGCATCATCATGAGATAATATGGGGTAGGTACCAAAACAAAAGCGTCGATGTCAATAAAAGAAAAACCATAAGTACCAAAGACACCGACATCGGAAAGGAAAGTTATTTTTCGCTTTGTAGTGTTTTGTTTTGGAAGTCTGTATAGTTTTTGCTGGTTTAAAATTCCATGAGCTTCTGCCATCCATATCTTTTTAAACACGCCGCTTTTATAGTAACATGTTATTACTATATATATGCGGCTTTAAATGGCCACACAGCCCGTGTATTATTGTCGCCATTAAAACCCCATTCGCTGCATAGAGCAAGGAACTGTATGCATAACCTATATCTCTTTGTATTTTTAATGCTTTTCCTGTGGTGCGCAATAAAAAAATACTGGCTAAGTGCGAGTCGGATCCGCGCACCGAAGGTTCCGTACAAACAGATACATCTACCAAAATAATTAAATAGCATTACTGCAGTTCATAAACTATATATGAGGGCACCGAACATTGCTCTAACGATAAGATAAACAGAATTGAGGAACAAAAAAACTAACTTAACAAAATTAACTTTTTGTTCTTCTCATACATCGACATAAGTCGCGGTCAGTTTACCAACTGCTATTAAGTTAATAATCTTCTTTTTTTTTACAAATTTATGTTTTTCTCATTTTTTTCTTTACTTGTGCTTTATGACATTGCTTATTGCCCAATTTCATGATTCTAGTTCAACGGGAAGTACCCTGTAGATTTTGATTACCTTGCGAGTATCGGGTGGGGGTATATATTTTACATATACGTCATTACGGCCTTATTCACGGGGTTGGACACTTGAGTATAACTCCGATATTAATTTCAACTCGATACCCCCACGGGATATCGAGTCTTGACAGACAGACGGACAACAAAGTGATCCTATTAGGGCTCCGTTTTTTCCTTTTGAGGTACGGAACCCTAAAAAATAATATTCTTAAATGCTTTATTTTCTACTAACCAGCTCTTTGGTAATTAAAAATACAAGCATTGCAAAGTCTTGTTTATAAGTATGGCAGGCAGGTTAAAAAAACTACGAGGTTCTACCAGCCTTACCTTTTTAAACACACAACTTCTCCACTAACACGTTATTACAATGTACACGCGGTTTCAAACGGCCAGACAGCCCGTGTATTGTCGCCATTAAAACCCCATTCGCTGCATAAAGGACGGAACTGTATGCATAACCTACATTCGAATAACTGAGGCTTGGTTTGGTACGCATTTAACTAGTCTCGGGTTTTCACTTGAGAGTTTACGGTTTATATAAGTTGTAGTTGAGACCACATGAGAAATGCATAGCACAGGAATGCCTTTATGAAGGTAATTATATTGATAATGTTACAGTTGACTAATTACTCGTACTTCGCCAATTTAAACATGTTTATATCAGGATCATAAATCATACCTAAAAATCAGCCTATAATGTTGCTAAGACTAGGAGAAACCTCCTTTAGAGGGAGCGGGCCCTAATCCACTCATGTTTCGTGCCTTTGAATATTTGGTTCTAGGGCATGCCAGTTCTCTCACAGAGCTTCTAGACTAGATCAGCAATATAGAGAAGATAAACCAAATTGGTTACGCGTCGTAGTTTCTTTTTCATAAAATTCCCCTTCTTCTTAATAAATTCATCTCTATCGGCAAAAAATAGGGTCTGCAGAAAGTTGCTCCCAATAGATATAATAGGTAATAAATGCGTTTTGTCTTGATATTAATTACAGAAAATAGCCGTTTTTATCAATATTTGAATCAAGTTATCTAGACAATCCCAATAGTTATCAAAAGCAACTTCATCATTCATCATCATTATTTCAGCCGAAAGACGTCCACTGCTAGTCATAGGCATCCCCCAGGCGTCGTCACATTGACCGATCCCGTGCATCTCGCATCCATCGCATTCCCGCAACCTTAACCAGGTCATCGGTCCACCTAGTGGGAGAACTTCCAACGCATCGTCCTTCGGTTCGCAGTCGTCATTCTAGAACTTTTTCATTAAGTTTTGTTGTCTGTACAACGTCGGTAACTGCTGTATAACGAAGGTACATAATCTCCAAAGAAAGTGGTTGTGTGTCGCAGACTTCATGGGATGGTGAACGCAAGCAGCAACTTGTCACTTAGGTGCAAGCTGTGCATTTTCACTGCGGTAATCCGTCTTATCATGACCTATGCTTGCGCTGTCTTCGCACACGCTTTCACAAGCTTCAGGTTATACAAAACCGATTCCTCCGTAAGATCACGGGAGCCCCCTGGTTCGCTCGTAATCAGAAACTCCACGTCGATCTAAGAATCCCCACAATCCAACAACTCATGAAACGCATTACCAAGCGTTTCTTCTACTCTGCTGTCAGTCACAGCAACCCTCTAATTCAAGCGGTCTCCCGCTATGAACCTTCCCAAATCTCTAGAATTCGCCGACCAAGGCTCACTCTCTCTATCCCCGATGACGCCACTACCCTGCTCCAAGAGAGCAAAAAAGAGACCAGCACAATTCGAAGACAAAGACCGTCTTCGTTCCGTCCTCGCCGCCCGAGACCCGCCGCGACGTCCCCGTCAAGATATGCAAGACACCCCGCGCAATGATGTGCCTTAGTTAAATTGTAGTTAGTTAATTGGAGTTTCTTGTTCGTTCTTCTCCACGTAGGCTTTTCCGAACGAATGGTAGAATCACTTTAATAAGATCCGGCCCTAGTGTTGTCCCCCCAGCGACGCCCTGAGCCGAAGTTCGACCCCACAGGGGGTAGCCCTCAGCGTTGTCGCTTAGGTTTAGAATGTTGTGCCTGGCTGGAGGCTATATAGCTTAGTCTCCACAGGGAAGTCCGGTTAAGCAGAATACGGTTACTTTGGCCGAACTGCGAGAAGCCAGGTAGAAAAAAAATATGGTTTTGTGTCTCCTTTAGTTTAGTATCCAAGTAATACAAGACAACAACAAAAACATTTCAGAAAGATTGCCCCAAATTAACATGCATTCGGCCTTCACCCTAATTCGCTTTTGTTGTTGTTGGCCCCAAATTAACATAACTATTTCCTTCGTGCTTCCCTTTTGGAAGCACCCTCATCTTTTAGAAAAATGGACTAAATTATCCATCATACACTAACTTTACTTTTAAATGAGGCCATGGATGACCGAGTTTTGGTTCGAGCTATTCTTCCCATCCGTATAGGATGCCTCGGTTTCCGCAAAATTTCTAGTATTAGCTCACATTTAGCAATTCAGGAGCACCTAATTTCCTCTTCTGACTCGTGACCCCAAGGACTGGCTTTTACCTTGGTCAGAGTATAAGCATTGCCATACAACGTGGCAATGCTGCCAGTCTTTTGGGCACATAATCAGTGGACGTGGAGGAGTTTTTCGACGCCATATTTTAGTTTAGTATATTTTTAAGTTTAGTTAGTGAGTAGTTTTTGTTTTAAGTGTATATGTTTTTAGGCTTGATGAATTACGTATTTTATACACTGTATATACTTTTTATCTATGTAAATAAAAAGAGAGTAACAGAAACAGCAGATAAATGCAATGCAGGCCTCTTCTCATAGAGAGGGAAGGCTTATCAAAATTATGGCCAATTTTGATAAGGCTGGCAGCCTATCCTAATGTGGTAAGAATAAGGCTTGAAAGATTAATTGATAATAACGAAAACAGTGGGATCATCGTCATCAGCCTTTTTAATGCTCCCACTGCTGGGACACAGGCCTCTTCCCATAGAGAGGGAAGGGGCCATAATTCAACAACCGGGGCCCAATGCGGATTGGTAGAAGTCACATGTCTTCGATTTTTTTAATTCTAGGACATGCCGGTTTCCTCACGATGTTTTCCTTCACCGTTTTCAGAGCACTGGGGATGAAATAATTGACACAAAGTAAAGCGCCTTCCTGGGTTCGAAACCATTATCAACAACTTGCCCTTGGCCAATACCACTGGCCCACCACCGCTACCAACACAACAGCGAGATATTGCGCATCAACTCTATTCAGTACAATATTGAAACTGAAAATCTCGAACAGCCTAATTTACATTCAACAAAATCTGAAATGGAATCATCTTCAATAAAAATCAAAATATTGAATACAACCAATATGAGCGTCTACTTCAACCGATACTAGTGTCCGAACAGATTTAAATAATGCCATGCCAGTCTGGCAAGAGCCTTCGATTCGTACAGTATTGAATTTACATTCTGCCAGTTTTGCTGGCAAAATGCCAGTTTTACCCTGATGAGTTATGGCACTCATATTTTTTTTTTCCGAGTAGTTTTTTCTAGGATTTAGCCAAGGTTAGTTCTAGGTTTATTTTTGTTGAATGACCATTAGTCTGGATAAAGCAAGAGATACTGAGGGTAAGCTATATGGATTTTGTCTGAGAGGTTTTAGGGTGTCCATGCCCAAGAACATCAGTCACGGTTTTTGTACATTCTGATGTAGAACATCTAAAGCGCTGGATCAGTCCAGCTGTTGGCGTGACGCGTCACCAGGAGCTCATAACTCTATCGTGGCCACGCATAGCTGGGGCGCTCATATCTCTGCGACTTTTGTCCTACTCGATTTTTATATATTAATTTTGGTATTTAAGAACATTATTTCTATAATAAAATCTAAATATTTTGTTTTTGATTATGCCATATTTTTCCTTTTAAGCATATTTTCTACACAAAATAGTTTCACATCTGCCAGGCATCCCGCGACGGCAATATATTTAGTTTTATGAAACGAAGCAAAAACTAAGGAATTTAAACGTAGGAACAAAGAGACGAATGACTGCTGGTTATAGGTCTCAGCATTACGATAAATAGCTGAAACATCTAATGTGCCTGTAACCGGCATATATACCCTTTAAATCGAAACACAACAGCTCTACTTGGTCGCAGAAAAGAACATGTCTTAGTAATACACAATATACCTAAAAATAGAGACCATTTCCATCCCAATCCTGATTTAATATACAAAATTACATACATCCCTACCCACATGATCTTATCTCGAAAACTTATCTCCAAAAGGCTTCGAGACATTTCAAAAGCATTTTCAGAAATATCCCTTTTATCAAAATTCCTTAAGACCCTCAAAGTTAAGGTCAAAATAATCTAAGCATTTGAAGTTATAATGTACCCTACTGCCGTCTTATAGCCAGAGGACCGCTATCTGACAATTGACCGGTTGTAGTTTTTTGATAATAGTTGATGTCGTGGACAGACATAATTCTAAATAGATAACGCAAGACAGATGGAGGGACCATCTGTATGAAATCCAATCGTGCTACTTTTTCACAAACAATTTAAAAACAAATTTACTTGAAAACATTTCCAATGCCTCGGCCAACTTTTTCTATACATACTTAAATATGGCATAAAAAGGCATTTTTCTAGATTTCGGTGGAATTCCGGTGCCGTTAATACTAAATGAAAAGCTCAAATTACGACCATTTGTCATAATTTTAGTCCGTTTTCCTCTCAAAACAGTGAAGGTAACATCGTGAAAAAACCGGCATGTCCTAGAACCAATAGTTCGAAGAAATGTGACATCCATCAACCCGCACTGGATTTGCGGATCCGGAGGATTACAGCCTATTCCCTCTCATAGAGAGAAGGGCTGTTTACCAGCAGTGGGAACATTAAAAGGCTGATGTCATCGTAATCAGCAAAAAAAATCTTTTGATAGGGCAGTTTTTTAATGTTCCTACTGTTGGGACACAAGCCTCCTCACTGTTAGAGAGGGATAAACAGCATCGATTTTTATTATTTCGCGATTTGTTTTTTTTTATCTATACCTAACTCAAAATATGATTTTGTAGGATAGCGGCACTCTAGCTACAGGGCGGAAGACTAGTTATTATGGGTACCGGATATCCGCAGGCGATCCCGGGTTTTTATAATTCTTTTGATGTTTTTTCCAGTTCCGGAATTCATTTTTATATGAAGGGGTTTTTGGATGAGGTTATAACTATTTATATTTTATTGCCAGGAGTTTATTTGAGTAAATTCGCTTGTTTTATTGAGTACCTAACACTTTAGTTAGACCATAGTGCAAAGTTAGTAAACCATATACCAAAGACAGACAAAGATGGAGAAATATCATCACAGACAACTTAATTGATGAAAAGAATGTGGCCACCTCTGGTGTCAGAGTTAAGCCGCCTCTGAGAACCCCATAGGCCTCTGACTTGCCTATTTCAGATTTACATTAACTATATAAGTCTTGATTTCCTCACGATGTTTTTATGCACCGTTTCCTGTGATGTCCAAGATAAACTTAGAAAGCACATATGATATCATACACTTCAAGCACGAGAGGCGAGGTCTTTGCCACTACAAATTGCATCTATACTTCATATATATAATGCATCTGTGTGTTTATCACACTGCCTAAAACTACCAAAAGCAGATGAATTTTGGTATAATTATAGATTTGACCATAGAAAAGGACATATGATACTTTTTATTCTAGGAGCACTATTCCTTGGATTAATTGCCAGCTCTCACGCGGACCAAGTGTCCTGGAAGAACCTACCAAATTAAAAGTAAAGCTCCCGATGAAATAAACTCAACACTAATCTTGATCATTAAATTATTATTATTAACCTCCTGGGTATACTATAAAATAATTAAATATCCTTTTCCCCTGCCTACCTTTTTATTCTCTCTTCAGGAAAATTACAACCTATCAATAATACAGAAGAAATTAAATTCAATATCCTGAAAAATATTATTAATTAAAAATCCAGAAAAGCAACACAAATAGAATCAGCAATAAAACTGTTAGTACGTAAAGCAACTGCAATTATCTGAATCATATAATTTCATTGGCACATACAAATTCAAAGTGAATTAAAGTAGTTAGGTAAGGGTTGAACTCAAACAACCCCTGCAATCTTAGCGCGCGATCCGTGACCATTTTTTTAATTGTAATAAAGCGTATCGCCACCTGCCAAGCGGCTATTATGTTGTTTACTCGATATTTTTTCAGTGTTGTTTGTTTTGGTAAATGTTCCTAACGTTTTGAGAAAAGAGTCTTACTTTTAGAATATTGTGCAATAGGGTGTATTTAAGTAAATAAAATGAAAACATTATGATATAATGGTTTATTTTTATATTTCTATGTACTTTTGTACACAAATCTGGCAAATTTTCCCTCACGCTGACTTTACACAATAATTAACAAGGTAAAACTGGATGAATTCATTTGAAATGTGATAGCTTATTTCACAACGATTCCAACAACATAAGTCATACATGGTTCCCGTACAAAAATTTCGAAGAATCGGCGTTTTACTGACACCGCGCTGATAGTGCGAGATGGCGCCGGGGTACCCGGACATTTGGGCGACTTTCGGTTCTGAGCCGGACGGCGGAGTGGTTATGTTTGGAATACGCTTAATAACTATATGGATTTAGATAAAATTAGGCACACGGATGGATGGGCACCTAGATCAGGATGTAGGGTTTTATCCCTGTCTTAAGTTCCTGCGGGATAATTCAAAGTCATTGGCAAAGTCTAGTACTAAATAATGTAGGTTTACCCAATAGAATACTAGTGAAGTTGATACACGTGGCAATTATGGGTACACTAAACTTGAAGGAGTGTTGTCAGACCTACAGCCAGATGAATGATATTCAGATGATTGCGGATAAGATCTGGTTGAGACTGGAATCAGGGCAAATAAGAAAGGAGGCCTCAGCAGTGGATGGAACAAATCTGCTAATGATGATGTTATGGAAATAAACTAACTCACTTGCTACTTCAAAACATAATTGAGCATTAGTTCTTTTAATCACTTTTCCAAAAACTTTACCATTAACAGAAAATAAATGCTTTTAGGCGTATTGTCATCTTTACATTTTGTATAAGTAAATTAAATAACTTCGTCTCGTCATTTAAAAAAAAAAAATTGAATGCAAAAAAAAATCTTCAAAACCAAGCAGAGAAGCTTTAGGAAAAAGATCCAATAGAGAACCGAAATCTAAATGCAAAACGAAAGGGCATTAAAAATCCTAGAAACAGCAACTTCTGTAACACTACATATTCATATTTCATCGCTAATGGTTTTCAGTTAACTAAACAGCACTTTGCAACTGCAAAGTGCACACAAATTAGCTATCAAACTCGACACAAAGAACCTTCGACCTTTGCCAGCGACAACTAAAATTCAATATCGAACAATTCACGAGTATCGTTCGCTTTGATAATAGTCTCCTACGTTGAAACATTAATAGGGTTGTGCCAACTTCACTTTTAGATTGCTTATCTTAATTACCTTGGGAGTTTTGGTTCACTTCGTCTAAGGGAAAACATTTAAGGAAATGGATGTAGAACCTTGAAGTATTTGTGTAAGATGTAGAACTTGTTGTACTTTTTTGGGGTATTTTAATCTGAAGTGAAAGTAACACCTTATGTATTACTGAACTGAATGCCAACATTAAAATCCTACCTACACTGCCCAATATTATAAATGTGAAAGTTTGTGTGTTTAGATGTTTGTTTGTCAATAACACCTCAACGACTGATTGCATTTCAATGAAATTTGGAACAAGGCTGGGCTTGGATTTGAACATAATATGATAACTACCTACTACTTTTATCTTGGTAATATGGTCCCGTGTGGTCGAACTTCTAGCAAAAGCTAATGTGTAATTTATTTTATTGTGGTCACTGAAATTATTTGGTATGTAGTGTCACTTTTGTAATAAAAACCCTGTTCAATAAACTTATAATTATTTAATAAACCTATATTATATATATTTATTTCTAGCAAAAAACCATCCCGAAGGCCCGAAGGTGACCGTTAATTCAGATAATTCTCATAATAATATATTATTAAGCCTACTAGCTACGTGTTTGCAAGAACAATAAGGTCATTACCGAACTATCTTTAATTAGAGTACAGCCACGCAGTTCGTTACCTACGTTAATATTGTATCAGAAAATGGCTGCCTACGATGCTAACAAACTTTGGAGATTAAAAATATTTTGTTTATTTTGCTAGCTGCTAGGTTAATTAAAGAATCTTAGTTATTATTTTCTGAATTCCATAACATAATTATTTATCATTCTAATCTTCATTTGGAATCGGAACATTTGCCAATATATTTTTTATAATTACAAACTTCATGATTACGAGTACATAATCAGTGGGTTTATCCATTAGGATTTCGTCCGTAACAGCTAAAAATCTGGATTTGTAGTGTAGGTTATTTGTATTTTTTTGTAGCGAATGATAATTCTGGTATTCTTATTGTAACAATAAATGTGTTTCTAATTTTATAGTTATGTAATTGGAATGATTCGATTAATAATGTAGAAGTGTTTGATATGTGGTGCAGAGTAGCAAATTTGTACCTGTTTCTGTTTTTAGCAATAGATTACTTCCTATTTATTATTGTAATTTAATTTATATATTTTATTTTAACCACTTTATTAATGCCTGACAATGAGTCTTATTTATCTGCTAACGATTCTGTTGACTTTTCAAGCGACCCAAGCTTTTATTCTCTCGACGACACGCTTGGTGACTTTGTGCAACAAAATTTCAATGACAAGTCTGATCGGTTGTTGAATGTATGTCATATTAACGCTCAAAGCATTGCCAGTCACTACAGCGAACTGTACGATGCTTTTAACAACAGCAACGTTCACGCTATCCTGATTTCCGAAACTTGGCTCAAACCACATCTTCTGTCCACAACTTACCCTCTAACCGGTTTCGTTCTTATACGTAACGATCGGATTGGTAAGGGAGGCGGTGGTGTGGCCATATACCTTCGCAGTGATTTTCCATATAAATTACTTGCAATTTCCTCTTCAAACTATTCTGCCTCTGCTGAGTTTATCTTCCTTGAAGTTTATGTCAAAGGAGCTAAAACCATTATCGGTGTTGTCTATTGTCCCCCGTCTGTTGATTACTTCACTGAATTCGAATCAGTACTTGAATCTTTGGGTTCAGAGTACGCACACCACATCATCATGGGTGATTTCAACACAAACCTCCTTGCTCAAATCTCCCCTCGATCCCGCAAGCTTCTCCATCTCATCGAGTCAGCTAGTCTACACGTGTTACCGCTCAAGCCTACCCATCACAACACTTCTGGCGATGACACCTGGCTCGACCTTATCCTCACCTCGAATCCATCCCTTGTCTCCTCCTATGGTCAACATGACGCGCCTGGCTTCTCTCATCACGACATGATTTTTCTTTCGTATATCCTTAAACCTCCTAAACCTAAACCCAGGGTTCTGTACAGGCGTTGTTTTGCGAGGATGGATGTTGAAAAACTTAAAAAGGATGCGTCCGTAGTCGATTGGGAGGTTATGTTGGAGGCCACTTCGGTTGATGATAAGGTTGCGGTATTCAATGATATTGTGGTCAGCCTTTATAACATCCACGCTCCGATTAAAAAAGTAAAGCTGAAACGTCCTCCTTCACCTTGGATGACAGGAGGAATACAGATGGCTATGCGTCGCAGGGACCGAGCGTTCCGTAAATATAAAAAGGGTCGTACTGACGAGAACTGGATGCTATTTAAGGTTGCAAGGAATAGATGTAACCAGATGATACGCAATGCTAAACGCCGCCACATTCTGGAAAATATTTCTTCTTCATCTTCTGCCGATATTTGGAAATTCCTTGGAACACTTGGTATCGGCAAACCGCGACATTCAGACCTTCCCAATTCTATTGACTTAGATGATCTCAACCGTCATTTCTCTACTGTGCCTGCTATGGATCGTCTAACCAAACAACAAACTTTGTCTCTCATCTCTGGTCTGTCGCATCCTCATATTAATCCTTTTCGTTTTATTCCAGTTGAACCGGAAGAAATCAGAAAGATCATCCTTTCCATCAAATCTAAAGCAGTAGGATGTGATAATATCACTCGTGGTATGATCACAACTATTCTGGATCACCTCCTATCTGCGATTACCCATATTGTAAATTTTTCCCTGTTCACCGGTGTATATCCCTCCTTGTGGCGTAAAGCCTATGTTCGTCCACTACCCAAAGTTGCCAATCCCACTCTTCCAACCCACTTCCGCCCAATTTGTATCCTTCCCTTCCTATCCAAAGTACTTGAGGCCTGTGTCCACAAACAACTCTCTAACTTTGTGCAGTGCAACTCACTGATTAGCCCTCTACAATCTGGGTTCAGGCCCGGGCACAGCACTGTCTCCGCCCTCCTTAAAGTGACTGGCGATGTGAGGGCGGGACTGGAAGACACCAAAGTCACTGTACTAGTGTTGGTC
The DNA here is from genome assembly GCA_964057195.1 of Orthosia cruda. Taxonomy (NCBI): domain Eukaryota; kingdom Metazoa; phylum Arthropoda; class Insecta; order Lepidoptera; family Noctuidae; genus Orthosia; species Orthosia cruda. The sequence goes on along the minus strand of OZ059826.1, from coordinate 50,088,704 downwards.
GATTTCTCGAACGCCTTCAATACCGTCAGTCACGAAATCCTGTTAGCCATTTTATCCTATGTGATGGTCTCTCCCGAGGCACTGGAATGGTTCACATCCTACCTTCAGGAACGTCAGCAGTCTGTTCGCGTTGGGGATTCTTCGTCTCGCTGGTGTGATTTGGAGGCTGGCGTTCCTCAAGGCGGCATTCTTTCTCCTCTTCTATTTTCTATCTTTATTAATCTCATTACTTCCGAACTTCAGTGTGCGTATCATCTGTATGCAGATGACCTACAGTTGTACTGTCAAGGGAGGGTCGATGAAATACCTGACGCTATCGACAAATTAAATAGAGACTTGATGGCTATAAAAACCTGGTCTGATAAATTTGGTGTAGCAGTAAACCCCAATAAGTGTCAGGCGATCGTCATTGGGAGTCCTCGAAACATAACTAAAGTAGATGGTGCATCTCTGCCACCTGTTTTGTTCGACAGTACGATCGTCCCATTCAGCACTGACGTAAAGGATCTAGGCCTACGTATTGATAGAACTCTGAGCTGGCACACTCAAGTCACTAGTGTCAGTCAGAAGGTTACTGGCACGCTCCGGGCTTTGTATCGTCTGAAAAACTTCTTACCATCAAACACAAAGACAATGCTTATGCAGACCCTAATTTTTCCTATCATCGATTATGGTGACGTGTGCTACTATGACCTGAATGCAGACCTCCTCAACAAACTTGACCGTCTTCTTAATTACTGCATTCGATTTGTTTTCAATTTGCGTAAATATGATCATGTATCTGCGCATCGGTCGCTTCTAAAGTGGTTTCCCATACGTCAGCGCAGAGAGCAAAGGGCTCTAACTACATTGTACTCATTTCTTGACTCGCCCAATTCCCCTAGTTATCTGGCCCCTCACTTTCAATACATCTGCGACAACCACAATAAAAAACTACGATCTTCCAATAACCGTCTTCTTCAATGTCCTACTCACCGCACTGACTTCATTCACCGTTCTTTTTTCGTTCAGTCTATTTCTCTGTGGAATGCGCTCCCCCAGGAAATCAGGATGGCAACCAACCGACTAAACTTTAAAGTCAAAGTTCGCGAGCACATTCGCAAGAAGTTGGCAGCAGTGTCGTCACAGCACTAAATTTTTCCAATTATCTATTTCTACTAATTGTACAGGTGTATTCCTATATTTCATTTGTTATTTATTGTGTAAATTGTATTGTATTTATTAATTACTTCTTGCTTATATTTATGTATTGTATATATTTTTAAATTCATTCATTATCGTGATTGCACCTACCACTATTTATCTCTGCATCACCCAAAGGTTGACTGGTAGAAAATGCCAAAATGCCATGAAAATGATAGTTAGAATAATAAATAAAAATAATGGACATAGATCTATTTTTCTTTTGAAACGTAAACTTAAAGTGACGACGATATAATGCGTTGAAACATCGTGTGACGTCACGCCGTTAGTACACTTTATACTGACATAGTGACGTCACAAGCCCCCACTCATGAACTTTGATGTGCTTTATCTTTGTCAATTTGTATTGATTTGGTAAAACAAAAAATACGTGTTCAATATTATTTGATAATCTCACTGACGGACTAAATAGAATTAACATTTTTCTACCCAAGAAAGGTCCCTATTATTGCTATCGCTAATAGAATGACACCTTTTCGAGATCTCAAAAATCACTTACCTTGCCTTCGTTAGCATACATACCCTTTTGCTTCCAATCCACATCCATCCATTCTCCACTCCTCTCACCGTAAGTCATTACGTCACAGCCCTACGTTCGTCATTATAGTTCGTTACCCACAATAATTGAATCAGAAACGATCCGCACGGCAAGTAGTACGCCGTCAACCTTTGAGTTTGATAATTATTTGTTGCATGTATGTATGTGTGTAGGAGATGGTGGTAGTGGTTTAGAGGTGCTAGGCATTGAGTATGTTGATTCTTTGGTCCTTGACAAGTCAGTCAAAGATCCCCCTGGTTAAATGACTTGCCAATCTTCTGCTTCTTATTTTAGAGTTTGATAGTTTGGGCCCAGTATGTGACCAAGTTAGTTCTTTTTGGGCCAATCCCACCGCACTATTCCCAAACCACTACCACTCCTGAAAGCCAGAATCAACAGTAGCGACCACCAGAAAAGCGCCGAGGCAATGAAGCTCGACGATGTCCTGACGAATGAATTTAACTGTCTTGGATCCCGCAACGAAATTAATCAGAAAAAAATAACGGAAGAGTAGAAAAAATGCAAATTTCCACTTCCTTCCATATCAGGCAAGAGGCAGAACAAACAAGGCTAATAGGCACAAAGGGTAGTTTACAACTGGGATACTAACTACTGATACGACTGACTCACTATTTTTTTTATTTTTTTATTTCTTTATTTTCTCATATTCACAAACACAGTACAAAGTCATTGTAACACTTAATAGAGACTGGTGTCTGCTGTAGGTAAAACCTGTATTACAGATCACCAGGCTTACCCTACATCGGACAACTCACTTATGACTAATAACTGTATTAAAATAACATACAGTTCGTACACAATAAAACATAAAACAAAAGTGAAACAAAAAGAAAAATTAAAACTAAAACAATTGTGGTGGCAAAAATGACTTAATATGGATTTGGGGGATGAGTATGTGTGAAGGTGTGAGAGTGAGAGAGTGTGTGTGTGAGTGAGAGTGTGGTGATGGTGTGATGGGCACTTGTTAAATTTTATATCGCTCCATGACATGTTAACGTTATCCTAATGGTTTCAATAAACGTTCGGTTGCATTGTAATCAATGCCTTGAAGCCACAAACAAACTTTTTCCTTGCATTCTGATCTAGAAAGAGGATAAATTAAAAGCTGCTTGTTAATTTTATTATATAAATATGGACCCAGGAAACCGTAAAAATTATGTGCGAGACTCAATTTATATCCATTAGTCGTGCAGACATCAGTGGATCTCCTCTTTCCTGAGTTTGTTTTGGGGTCGTAAGACAGTTCCGAGTGCTTCTTTATTACCGTCAGAAGAATAAAAAGCTGTCTAACGGTCAGTACCTTACAGCGCTGATACAGATCCCATGTAGGGTATCTTATGGGTAGGAAAGAACTTACTTTTAATATGGCTCTTTGGGCTCTCTCCAATTTCAGAAGGCAAGTTTTAGCTGCTCCACCCCAAGAAGTTATACAATAAGACAGTAAAGATTGGCACAATGCAAGATAAACAGATTTAATTAAGGAAGTGTCACCAATGTGACGAAGAGATTTAAATATATAAATAAGTTTTCGAATTCTAGGTACTAAGGCCTCAATGTGGTGTTGGAAATTTAGTTGGCTATCTATTACAACACCCAAATATTGGATAGTGCTAGTTTTTGACAAACGCGGACAATTACATGTATTGTTGTATGGCAGGTTGCAACTGTGCGAGATAATGGGAAGGTTTGGTAGGTCTTGTTTTCTGAGTGTATAGGTCATAAACTTAGTCTTATCAACGTTAAGGGTGAGGATGTTGTCACTAAGCCACTTTGACACTTGGTTGAACCCATTTTGAGCATGTTTATAAACATCATCCCACGTGTCACCATAAAAAAGTAATGCAGTATCATCAGCGAAAGTAATTATTTTCCCACTGGTCAAGTCTGTGTTACACAGGTCGTTGATGTAAACTAAAAACAAGGTCGGGGCAAGGATACTGCCTTGTGGGACGCCATATTTAATCGGCAGTTCATCACTGGTCCAAGCATCCACTCCAACAACCTGTGTTCTACCATTCAGGTAACTCGCAAACAAATCCAGTGGCAGACCTCTTATTCCCAAGTGTTCCAGCTTATCAATCAAGATGGAGGCAGACACTGTGTCAAATGATTTGGCTAAATCTAGAAAGATGGCTAGGATCTTTTCCTTATTATCAAGCCTAGATATTATAAATTCCGTTAGTTGATGAACAGCATCTGACGTTGATTTATGAGCGCGAAAACCAAATTGGGATGGAGACAATAGCTGATTTGTTTCCAGAAACTTAACAAGTCTGATGTTCATTAGGCGCTCCAATATTTTGGACAGTGTTGGAAGGATGGAAATAGGTCTATAATTATTAACACAGCATCTATCCCCACTCTTGAAAACCGGGACTATTCGAGACTTTTTAAAAGCAGAAGGGAATACACCTGTGGTTAATGATAGATTACATATAAAAGTTAGGGGAGGAACAATGACGTCAGTGAATTGTTTTAAGAAACTGCCTGAGATTTTATCAATCCCCACTGCACAATCATTCTTGAGGTTAGATACCAATGATTTTATTTCAAACTCATCTGTAGGAAGAAGTACTATTGAATCAACAAAAGCATTCGTTGCTTGGGATGAACAAGTGTTGCATGTAAAAGTTGTGATTCTTTCAGCCAAAGATTCACCAACGCTCGCAAAGAACGAGTTTATATTATTGACTGAAGCTGACGGATTGTTGGGGCAAATGAATTGTGTAGGTTTGTCTTTTTTCTTTGCGGTATAAGTAATGTTTTTAATGCTTTCCCACAACTTCTTGTTGTTATTTCCGGCTTTCCTAATCATTTCTTTTTCATAGTCAAACTTAGCTTTCTTTAAAATATTATTACAAAAATTCCTGTACCTTCGATATGTGCATTTAATAATTTCATTTTCAGAGTTTTTCTTTGATTTAATATAAAGTTGGTCGCGGTTTCGCATACACTTTAGAAGTCCCTTAGTTATCCAGGGCTTAAAAATTCTTTTGCGCACGGAGCTTTTAATGGTGTGTGTGTTATTTTCTATGGCATGAGACAGCGATCCTATGAAAAAATCTGCTGCTACGTTAACATCAGTCATGTTATATAAAGGACTAAAATCTATACTTTGCATGCTTGTGTTCAATTCTTCGGCATCGATACGACGGTATGTTTTTTTAATTGATTGCTTAGAATTAGTGTCCAAAGTGTCCATGAATAGTATGACGGTGTCATGATCAGTAATAGATGTCTGTGCCACGTAGCTATGAGCTGTGAGTCTTGTTTTCAATATTATATGATCCAAACATGTACGACTGTGTGTAGGGATTGTGTGAGCTGGCAGTAAGCCGTGAAACGCAATCATATCAAGAGAAGGGGAGGATCTTAGGTCTTGGGTACTGCACGCAATATCAATGTTTATGTCACCGACCAATACAACGTTCTTAAACGACGAATATTTATGAAGGCATTCATTGAGTGAGGTTAAGAAATTATCAACATTTCTACTACTTGGTGGGCGATAAATGGCTATTAAAATGGTATCTGGATTGACTTGTAGTACAAGGATGTTCGCATCAGAGAATTCTGGTTCATCAATCCTAGACAAATCAGTGTTCCTACAATAAATCACCACGCCTTCATTTTGTGTACGGTTTCTGGTAGTGGAAAAAGATGTGTATCCGTCAATTAAAGGAACGCTAGGATTACGAGTCAGCCAACACTCAGTCATCACAATAATATCCCACTCGATATTAGATCTAGATAATAACGTTTGAAAACCTGGCAGGTTACGATGAATGCTGCGAATATTTTGTGTTATGATTTTAAGTGAAGTTTTAGGATTTTGTAACAGGTTCTTGCAGTCCTCTATTTCACATGTCGCTGATTTTGCAACAGCAAAAGAGTCTAGGTCACTATTAATTATTTTGGTAAAATCAGGCATTTTTCGTTGTAGGGTATTTAATGCGCACATCAGTATTTGCAGGTAGACAAACGCTGAATTGTTGAAACAAGTCTCGCTTACGAACAGCATAGGAACCAGTTAATTCTAATATGGAACGATATTTCACTATAAAAGGATAGTAGTAAATGGTGTACTGCACTTTCTGCCCACCCCCATGGGAAGAAAGCGTGAATTTATGTATGTTTATGTGTTTGTTAGAATGCATGTGTTTTGTTGTGTTTGTGTAAATTGGTGATTGTTGTGAGTAAACAATAAGTGTGCATAACATGACATTAGAATGACAACAAACATAAAGCTCTTTGGCGAAACAAATGAAGGTAGGTAAAATTATAGTTATAAGTTCGTGCGTAGTGTAAAAATAAAATAAAAGCATGCAATAATTATAAGTATCAGTAACAACATAATTTAATAGGCAGGTTAGTCAAATTTGGGTATTATATTGTTCGAGCTGTGTTATTGATTTAAGCACAGTTGTTGGTTCACCGTCATTTTTTAAATTAAAACCTTCCCATCTGATGTCCAGCAGTATTTAATTTTGTTGCACTTTACACAACGACTGAACGCATTTGAATGAAATTTGGAAAAAGGCTGGGCTTTGATTTGAACATAATCTGATAACTACCTACTACTTTAGACGTCTAAAGTAGTAGTTATCATATTATGTTCAAATCAAGGCCACCATATTATGGTCCCGTGTGGTCGAACCTCTAGCAAAAGCTAGTAAAGAGATTACCTCTTTTATTGTGGTCACTGTGAAATTATTTGGTCTTTAGTGTCGCTTTTGTAATCATCATCATCATATCAGCTGAAACACGTCCTCTGCTGGACATAGGCCTCTCCCAAGCGTTGCCACATTGACCGGCCCCAAACGTCCCACATCCAGCGGATCCCCGCTACCTTCACCAGGTCATCGGTCTACCTGGTGGGATGCCTTCCAAAGCAACGTCTTCCGGTTCGCGGTCGCCACTCCAGAACTTTTCTGCCCCATCGGCCATCTGTTCTGTGAGAAATGTGACCTGCCCACTGCCACTTAAGTTTGGCAATTCTTCGGGCTATGTCGGTAACCCAACCAGGGTTACCGACTCTTGCAGATCTCTACATTTCTGATTCGATCACGCAAGGATACTCCGAGCATGGCCCTCTCCATTGCATTGCCCTTTGGGTTACTGTAAACTTTCTGATGAGGCCCATTGTGAGCGACCACGTCTCAGAGCCATAAGTCATAAGTCATTTTGATCTGATGGCGCTAGTGCCACGCACAACATCGTCTCTGAGTATTTATATCTTAAAAAATATTTAAATCGCATCTAAATAAGAAATATCTTTTGAAATGTAAATATAATAGTGTAAATACCAAGTACTATTGATATCTGAGTGTTGCGTGGAAGTAGAGTGGATAAATACTACTTTTAAATAAAGGATACAGATGTTTACATCTTTGACTACGAAATAACGTTTAAATAATACAAGTGCAGTGAAAATATCGTTAAATATAAGTTATAATAATCATCAGCCTTTTTGGAGTTCCCACTGCTGGGATATAGGCTTTAATATAAGTGAAACAATAAATTATTTACAAAATAGTGTGTTTGTGAGAATTAAGTAAAACTGACGGTTGCGGTAAAATTATCTACATATTCAAATGTGACGATCGTTTAATTTATAGACACTACTAAAAACAGACCATTTATTTCAACACTCTCTCCTAACTGAAATTGGCGCAGTGGTTATGACGGCAACTTTGCGCGCTCGATGTCTCGAGTTCCGTCCTAGCTCACATCTAACACTTTTTATGTTTTAAAAATTTCTCGTCACACGATATTCTCATTCCATTCCAGTAAAACACAAGATATTGTTGAGTGGTGTTTACGGTAAACATAATAATTATTATTATAATGGATAATAATGAGCAGCAGAATGTAACGTTGCTACGCATGAGGCGATCCATATCACTCCACGAAATGTCTAATACAACGATATTTGACTCAACAATGCTAAGTTTGCCGGACACCTGTTGTGAAGACCTGCGATATAAGGTCGAGACGTTAACAAACAATCTCGAAATTGCGACCAATGAAATAGACAAACCTACATGATGAAATTAGCAATCTAAAAAACGAATTATCAAAGTATTTGAAAGTGATAGAAGTAAATAAAAAAATTGATTGCTCTGATTTATCAAAAACTCTATCAAATAGAAAGAAGAAAAGGATATCCATTCATGACAAGAACAGAGCAACCCTGATAACCTCGTCCCCTACACAAAAAGTTGCAGTATCCCCAGTAACTGACAAGTGTGATTTGGATACTCCTGTCAATGAGTCTCCTGCTATTAATAATATGCTGACCGAAAGCACTGCAGCATCACCAGCTATATTGACTCCAGGACCTGTAAATAATATGAACTCTAGTACTGTTTCGCAGGAATGTATATCCACTGTAAAGACGACGTCAATCCACAAGACCATACCTGTGCAACAGAAGAAGGTCATTGTTTTAGGTGATGTTTCTATGACCTTTTTATGCTTTTTTATGACCTCTGTTTCCCTTCAAGGAAAATAAGAACCACTCAACGTAAAAAATCAAACTGGATTTCCAAGGGCATTAGGCTTAGTTGTAAACGGAAAAGACAAATGTTATGGCAATACAGGCGATCCCCTACTTCTAAAAATAAACTTTTATTAAACCAATATACTGCTCGTTTAAAGAAAATAATAACATTGACCCAAAAATCTCAGAATGACTTTCACATAAATTCGGCCAGTAATAAATCTAAAGCGACTTGGAGCATTATCAATAAAAATAAGATTAACTATCCTAGAGAAAATATACCTGAATACGTAACAATAAATGACAATAGAATACATAAACCTCGACAAATTGCTCAAGCTTTTAATGACTTTTTTATAGACGAAATTCAACCGAATAATTCTACTCCTTCCTATGCAAATTTCGATAATAATTGTAACTCCATATTTATTCCGCCTACAGTACCAGCAGACATAGTTGCTATAATTCTCTCTTTAAATAATACCAATAGCCATGGATATGACGGCATCATTACAAAAGTGGTCAAACAAGCACAATTAATAGGACCCGCTATGAGTTTTATCATCAATCTTTGCATTGAACATGGCCATTTTCCGGACAAATTAAAAATTACTGTTGTTAAACCTATTCATAAAAAAGATGATAAAAGTATCATGGGTAATTATAGACCGATAGCACTTATACCAATCTTTTCCAAAATTATAGAAAAGGTGATATACAATAGCCTTTCATCGTTTTTTGAAAAGCATGATCTCATAGTTAGAGAGCAATTTGGATTTAGGAAGGGTAAATCCATTAACATGGCGATATATGACGTGATCGAAAAAATTGTTTCTAGTGTTGATGGTAGAATTCCAGTAGCGGCCTTGTTCATGGATATGTCTAAAGCATTCGACCATGTAGATCATGGTATACTGCTAAACAAGTTAGAGCGATATGGGATTAGAGGAACTGCATTAAACCTATTACAATCTTATCTCTCTAATCGCACTCAAATCACAGCGCTTGATAGGCTATGTGCAAGCTCAAAAGTTGAAAGAACATATATGTCACGTCCTGGGAAAACTACATTTGGTGTTCCCCAAGGTAGCATTCTTGGCCCTCCATTATTTAACATTTACATAAACGATATGCCTAAGGTCAGTAAACATCAGATGGTCTTATTTGCTGATGACAGCACTTTTTTATTCTTTAATAATGACATTAATATTCTTGAAAATGACATAAATGACGAACTTAAAAATATAATAAATTGGTTAGTTAACAATAATCTAAAAATAAATCTTAACAAAACTAAAATAATGACATTCAATCAAAGAACAGATAAACCAAAACTGAATATAAAATATGGTAACATAGTAATCTCTGAATGTGACGTCACAAAATTTCTGGGCCTTTACATAGATAGTCAACTGACTTGGAAACAACATATCGATGTTTTGTCAAAGAAGCTTAGCCAATTTGCGTAAGCTCTGTACAAACTATCAAAAACGGTTAACCGCATTACAGTGCAAATAGCTTACAATGCTTATGTGTCTTCTGGCATTAGGTACGGAATCAGTTTCTGGGGCAACTCCACTGACAGAGACATTATTTTTAAAGCTCAAAAGAAATGTTTGCGATCATTTACCAAATTACAATCGATTGATAGTTGTAAACCATTATTTAAGGAACTTAGTTTGCTCACCCTACCGTCTATGTACGTATATGAAATGGGAGTGTTTGTTCGCTGTAACCTGCATTTATTTGAAAAACTGCGTTCTCGCCGTTACCAGAATACCATTCATGTTACTTCTCATAAAACCGCATTTTTCGGCAAAAGTGTGCTAGGTATGGCCCCAAAAATATATAATAGTATACCAGCAGCTATTAGAAATAAAGAGTGCCTGGGATCATTTAAGAGGTCTTTGTTTAAATTCCTTGTAGATAGATGTTACTACTCCATCACTGAGTTTACTACTGATAAACAGAGGTATGACGATTCCGACTTGCCAATTAAACACTTTTGATTTTATTTATTGATTATGAGTGAATTTGTTTATTTATCTAAAATTGTAATGACTTTACCTAATCGACATATTTTAAATTGATTTATTTTTTAATGTGATCTATTGACATGCCACCTTAATTGTATTATTGTATTTATTATTTGTTGTTGTTTGCTTATGTTAATTTTGTACGCCAGATTTTGGCAAAACATAGTGCACATATTTTAACAATATACCAACTGTAACCATACCTATGTTTTACAAAATAAATGATTGATTGATTGATTTATTTCGGCAAAAAATACATTGTGCAGATAAAAAAAAAACAAGTACCATTTAAACATAACATTAGCCATAGGTCATAACTGGCAACACACACTGGTCATAGGCCGTCTTGAGACCCTTGGACGAGAAGAAACCGAACTCAACGTTAACAACGTTAGTCAACGCTACGTGTTTCCAAGAACAATAAGGGTATTACCGAACTATCCTTAATTAGAGTACAACCACGCAGTTCGTTAGCTTTTTTTTTATTTTTTTTCGTTGACGGGTCCGGTCGTTGCTGACTCCCGAATCCAGGCCTGGACAATGGTGGCCTCCTCGAGAAGTTCCCTGTCGATGCGGACCGTCCATTCGCGTACCGCAGCCGCCGGTGGTGTCTGGGTGGAGACGTCGAAACGGATATATCTGTGATCCGATAACGTCTTCACCTCCACGGCGTCACGCCAGTCACGGACACGGCTCGCGACAGCAGGGCTAGCAAACGATACGTCCACTATCGAACCGCCACGCTGTCGCACGCATGTTTGGAACGAGCCCCGGTTTAGTACGACCAGGCCGGTGGTAACTGCCCACTCTTCCAGCACCTCACCCCTAGCATCGGTTACCGGAGATCTCCACGCCGAAGACTTGGCGTTGAGATCCCCTAGCAACAGCACAGGGTGAGGGTGGAGTCGGCCTACGACAGCGTGCGTTTTATTCAAATCGAACGTCCGAAACAAGGCTAGTCTAGAGGTTTCATCGTGCGGTAACAAAGTTGAATTGGTTGACCATGTCAAGTTCCTGGGTGTTCATATTGATGCTTTGTTAAACTGGAAGGTTGAAACATCATCTGTAAGGGATTCTATTAGCTCAGCATGCTATGCTATCAGAAGCCTGAGGGAAGAACTAACTTTGGCCCAGCTCATGATGGTATACTTTGCTTTGGTTGAATCTAGGCTTAGATACAGTATTGAGTTTTGGGGCAATAGTTACAAGTACAATATCCACTCGGCATTTGTAATTCAAAAGAGAGCATTAAGGACAATGCTCCGCTTGAAACAGACGGAATCATGTAGGGACCATTTCATTAGACATACAATTTTGACTGTGCCATGCCTCTATATACTAGTATTGCTAACTAATTTTGTAAAAAATTTGCACAAACTCGAAACCGACGAGCAAAGACAAGCTAGACATAAAACTCGAAGGAAAGACTTACCTAACGTAATCCAACCGAAATTGAACGTGGTTCAACACAGTCCCAGATATCAGTCAGTCTTTTTATACAACAAGTTACCCGTAGAATACAAAATCATAAATAGTGCAAATCTATTTAAAAACAAATTCAAGACATACTTATTGGGGAAGGGCTTTTACAGTGTTGATGAGTTTCTAGAGGACTAACAAATATAATGTTAATGGATTAATTGGAATACGGATAATTATCATAACGATTATTCTTGTTTGGATTATTATATTTTTATTTTGTATTTGGATATGTGACATTATTGTTTTGCTCAAGAAATACCATTGACATTTATTTTTGACATTGAATTTTTCTTATATTTTTTTTTAAATTTTATTTTGACTTGTATTATTTGGCATTTGGATTATTATAGTGTTATTGCTCATGTGACATTATTGATCTTTTTATATGCATTATTGAATTTTACTATTGACATTTAATTTTTAACTAGTCTGGAATGATTTTAAAATGGAAATTGGATTATTGTTATAATTTTTTTTTTATTTTTTTTTTCTTGGATATGTGACATTATTTATTTGCTTTTGAAATTTTAGTTTTGCCATTTATTTTTTCTTATTTTGACTTGAATGATTTAATTTGGTTTATTTTGTTATTACATAAATGTGAATTTATTGATATTTTTATATTAATTATTATTTTCGACATTTTAAATTTTATTTTGCTGGAACGATTTTAAATCAGAATTTGGATTATTGTTATTATTTGAATGTTTTTTTTTCTTTTGATGTTGGATAACTGTTTTCAATTACTATTGTTATTTGCACGTATTTTTCGATCAGACTTTTTTATGGTGTTGTCTCTATTTTACTTATTACTTTCTGCACAATGTATATTGTTAAGAAATAAATGACTTATGACTTATGACTTATGCGCCCAACTCGACAAGGAAACTCTCGAAGTCGGCGAGACTCTTGTTGGGCGAAAAATATGCACCAACTGTGCCAACGCCGTCCGCGAGAGCGGCCACCCAGCCGTGCTCTTGGGACGGGCTGACAAGAGCCCCACCAATGATGGCCACCAAACCGTCGAGGTCTCCAACCCAGTTATCCCTGGGTGGGACGAAATACGGCTCGGCAACCACTGCCACGCGAATCGACCACTCTGCCATGCTCTGGAGCAAGAGATCCTGAGCTCTGGCAGAGTTGATGATATTGTCCTGGAGGAAATGGTAGAGCGCCATTGTGCGCAATCCATTCCCTCCGCTCCATTCCTAGGCTGGGAGTCGGCCGAAGAGCAGCCAGGCTGACGGGGGGGTAAAGATTCCCCGGCAACCTTGGCCCTCCTTCTCCTCTTCTGCTGCGTGGGAGCGCCACAGGCCTTTCCGCCCGCTCTGTGCCCAGCGGGCCTTCCTGCAGCTGTACAGAGGCTGCAGTTTGGCGCCGCGGAGCACTGGGCCGCCTTGTGGCCGGGCTGACCACAGCGATAGCATTGCTCGCTGCGGTCAGTTTCGGCGGTGCATCGTGCCCTGACATGCCCAATGTCCAGGCAACGATAGCACCGCAATGCCTTGGGTTGCAGCAGCTTGACCCTTGCTGCAACCCACCCCACCAGCAGTCCACCGTTAGTGACTTTTTGCGCCGCCGCCACCGGGCAGAAATCCAAATCATACCGAGCCCGGTAGCGTCAGCGCGGATCTCGCCCGTCCGCACGTCCTCGGACGGACATCCGCCGGCTCGGGCGATGGCCGCCACGACCTCAGCTGGGGTTGTTGAGTCGTCCAGACCGTCGACCCGCTGCTCAGCCGTCTTCATCGCGTCCTCAGGGTTGAGGACCTCCCGCAGCTTGGCGGCCATGATGTTCGCCTTTTCGGCGCTCGAGGCACCCGACACCTCGAGAAGCTGCGCCCCCGTAATCGCCGGCCTCAATCTGAAGCCGAACGGTGTTCCAAGGTCGGGAAACACGACTTTGGCCCTCGCCTCTGTCAGGACCGCCTTGTAAGAGACGCCCCTTTCGATGGCTTCGGGCTGCAGCGTGATCACTACAGCCGCGGAGCGTGGTGTTCTGACCTTAGGCGGTTCCGCGGCCTTATTCAGTGCGGGTGCTGCAGCGGTTGCCGGCGGTGGTGCCGTCCTCTTCTTTCGACGGCGGTCCAGGCCTCCGTGAGGGGGCCAGGTGGTGTCGGCGGGGTAGCAGCCGCTGACTGGGAAGTGGGCACGGACCTACCCTCAGCGGGCTTACTGGGCCCCTCTGTGAGCCTAGTGGCCCCCTGCCCGGCACTTCTCGGCTTAGCCGAGGCGGCTGCCGGTTTAGCGGGCTCCACCTGTCTCCGCTTGTCTGCAGCGAGTGGTGGGCGGACGGTTTCGGCTGGGGACAACCTCGTCTCTATGACTTCCATCCAGGCACTCAGCATTTGGCCGCACTGCATCATGCAGATGCGCGCGATCCTCTCGATATCCGCATCTGCAAGTGCAGGGGCCGACGACGGGGCCGAAGATGGGGCCGAAGACGGGGCCGGAGGCGGGCTCGTGACAGTAGAGCCAGACTTCAGGGCGGCAAACTGCTGCTTGAGGTCCTCCAACTCGGATCGCAGACGGCGGTTCTCCTCCTACAATTTCGCTGTCTCATCCGAGGTTGTGCGGCTGCTGAGGACCTCGACCGCCTCTCGGATGTCGCTCAACGCCTGCTTCAGGGCATAGGTGAATGTGCCCTTCAGGTTGCCCGATTTGGTGGCAACCTTCAGGACTTCTAGCCCGTCCATCACCGGGCGATTGAGCGCCACCGCCGATATATCACCACCAGCAGCCGTTCGAGCCAAGCGCCGCTCTCGGGCCTGTCGGGCCAACTCACTGACCTCGTCAGACGCGACAGCTTGTCGCTGCGCCCGCTTTGCAGCATTCGCCTCCGCCTTATTTCTGCCCAGCAAGGACGCGTTGAAGTAACCGCTCTGGTCCGCACTCATGTGCCCAGGATCGCTCTCCACGCATTCCGTAGGGGCAGGCGTATTGGGTCGAACAAAGCGACCCCGCACGTCGCGACCCCTCCCTCTCCACCCTGTTGACACCTTCGGGGCCGACAGGTTCTCCTCACTCGAGGAGAGACCCAGCGACCCCGAGTCTTTGCTGCGCGGACGCTTCCTCCAAGAATTGGAGGTGCCGCGCGAGTCCTGGTCGGACAAGTTGTTTCCAGGACCTGAGCCTCCTCGGCTCTTGTTGCCGTCGGTGACGGCAAGTGGTGCGTCCACTTCGCGCAGTCGCTCCAGGTTCTCCTGGAGCTCCTTTTCTCGCTCGTGGCTCTCTTGGCGCAGGTTGACGGAGGTCGCCCTAGAGGGGCGGGACTCGCCCTTGCGTTGCGCAAGGGTACCCGCCTGAGGTTTTTTTTTTCTTTAGTCTGCTGTCTATTTTTGTGGTTCCTTTTTAAGGGTGAGGTCCCTTTCCCTGCGCTAGAGACCGGATATTCATCCACTCCATCTCTACTCCAAGCCCACTCGACCTACCCTATGTCAGCAGAGAGGGGGAGTTGGCGTTAGATGGCCACTGCAGCGACGGACTGGCCGTCCCGCCTCTAGCCCGGTTCCCTTCACAGACCATCATGTTCGATGATCTGTGTTTGGAACCGTGACCTTTCCTCGTGTGTTGAAATTAGCCGCCCGCCCCAACTGTCCACCCAACGCGGGTGGGCAGTTGGTGCCACGGCTGCTTACGATGCTAACAAACTTTGGAGATTAAAAATCTTTTGTTTATTTTGCTAGCTGCTAGGTTCATTAAAGAATCTTAGTTATCATTTTCTGAACTCCAAAACATAATTATTTGTCATTTTAATCTTCATTTGGAATCTTCATTACGAGTACATAATCAATGGTTTTATCCATTAGGATTTCGTCTGTACCAGCCCAAAATCTGTATTCGTAGTGGAGGGTATTTAACATTAAAACTTTTTTTTTGTAGTTTTTGTTTAGAGCGAGTGATAATTCTGGTATTCCTATTGATTGTAATAAAACTATGTTTTTTTTTTCATTTAATTAGAATTATTTGATCAATAATGGTTATTATATAAGTATCATCAGCCTTTCACTGTTATCACTGTTGGGACTTGGGACACAGGCCCCCGCGCTTTGAGAGAGTATGGGCCGTAATCCACCACGCGGAACCAGTGCGGGTTGGTGGATGTAACATGTCTTCGAATTTTAGTTTTAGGACATGCCGGTTTCGTTACGATGTTTTCCGTCATCGTTTAGAGATCAGTGTGGGATTGACATGCGTTACCAAAATGTCACACGATCAATCCTAAACATGTTGTCACTTCGACAATAGGGATGTTAACTGAAAATTTGTTTTTAGTTCGTCCGGTAAATTAATAAAAAATATTAGACATCTATTTTTCCTTTTGAAACGTAAACATAAAATGACGACGATATAATGCTTTGAAACATCGTGTGACGTCACGCGTTAGTACACTTTATGTGTCATAGTGACATCACAAGCCCCCACTCATGAACTTTGATGTGCTTTATCTTTGTCAATTTGTATTAATTTGGCAAAACAAAAAATACGTGTCCAATATTATTTGATAATCTCACTGACGGACAAAATAGAATTAACATTTTTCTACCCAGGAAAGGTCCCTATTATTGCTATCGCTGATAGAATTACACCTTTTCGAGATCTCAAATATCATTTACCTTTCCTTCGTTAGCACACATATCCTTTTGCTTCCAATCCACATCCATCCATTCTCCACTCCTCTCACCGTAAGTCATTACGTCACAGCCCTACGTTCGTCATTATAGTTCGTTACCCGCACTAATTGAATCAGAATCGGTCCGTACGGCAAGTAGTACGCCGTCAACCTTTGAGTTTGATAATTGTTTGTTGCATGTATATATGTGTGTGTGTAGGAAATGGTTGGTAGCGGTATAGAGGTTCTCGGTATGTTGATTCTTTGGTCCTTGACAAGTCAGTCAAAGATCCCCCTGATTAAATGACTTGCCAATCTTCTTCTTCTTATTTTGAAGTTTGATAGTTTGAGCCCAGTATGTGACCAGGTTAGTTCTTTATGGGTCAATCCCACCGCACTATTCCCAAACCACTGCAACTCCTGAAAGCCAGAATCAACAGTGGCGAGCACCAGATAAGTGCCGAGGCAATGAAGCTCGACGAAGTCCCGGCGAATGAATTTAACTGTCTTGGATCCCGCAACGAAATTCATCAGAAAAGAATAACGGAAGAGTAGAAACAAATACAAATTTCCACTTCCTTCCATATCAGGCAAGAGGCAGAACAAACAAGGCTAATAGGCACAAAGGGTAATTTACAACTGGGACACTAACTACTGATACGACTGACTGACTATTTACTGACTAGTTTAGTTCTAAAGCCTTGCAGATGCATGACCATCACAGTATATATATTTTTTTTTGCTCCACACTGGAAACTTCTCCTGTATCGTTGGTGCGTTTACAAACATATAAACAACCAGACCAGGAACAAATATCTATTCCGAGTGGCAATCCAACCCGCGACACGCAGCGCAGCAGCCGATAGCACAACCACTGCGACAGCGGTGCCAGTGTACTTATAAAATCGGTACACAAGCACCCGTGATAGTTAAACCGATAACCGCAACACTGCTCAGCAGCATAATTAAATCAACCTACTTTTAGCTTGTCTGCCACTTGAGGTATAAACAATCCTACTATCTAATTTTAAAATATGAAACTTTTTGTTTATGGATGTTTGTAACATACTCGTTCACACAAAAATTACTGAACAGATTTTGTAGAAACTTTACAGCCTAATATATATCAGTAAGAGAGGCTATTATTTATGAAGATATTGGGGAAAGTATTGACTACACGCAGGTGGAGCCGCGGGCGGCAGCTAGTAACAATATAAAACTGAACAATGATGTAGCCCTTTTTGTTCGTGTCGGTAAAGCGGCCTAAGGGATTATGTCAAGTGTATCACAATTGTCAAATGTGGCGGTCGATTAGGAAGCCATATTTTAAACAGATTGTCGTTTTAGCAATGGCAAAATATATTTCAAAATACAGTACAAGTATTTTCTTAATGTCCCTCGGCAAACTTCGTGTTTCGTCATAAAGAAAATAGTTGTACTGGAATTCCTTATCCTCATAGCAGGCGCATGTTATCTTTCCTTACAATCAATTTCATTCAAAATATTGACATACGTAGTCGGAAAACTAATGACTACAGTCAAGTAATGAAAAACCTTCAGTCGAGTCAAGAGATTATAGCACTAATACTTGAATTCATAATTCGTATTTCAATACTTCGCCACTTACTCAAGTGTCGACTTTATAGTTGTGTATTTTATATTTATTTTTAAATGACCATTTCATAAAAAAGGCCTTAAAAAAACATGGCTTGCATTTTTTATTATAATTGATAGTCCCGCGCTTGATTACTATATCACTCGATGGTAAGCGATGTTGTGGTCGACGATGAAAACGCTTGCCTAGAAAAAACCTATTCACTTTTGACTTAAAGACACCCAGGTTGTAGCTATAGGAAATACAGACTCCCGCAGGGAATTTCACTCCTTAGCTGTACTCACAATAAAATTATACCCAAATCTTTTGGTGCGTATGGGTGGGATGTCCACCGTGTACCGATGACGCATCGCCGTACATCTTGTAGTCCGATTTTGGATCTTGCTAGGAGGAATTATTTAATGCAATTCCATCGCACACTCCCCGAAAGGTAACCGATAAAAACTGACAAGCTCGGCGCCGATGTTTGATGCTATGGAGTCTAGACTCGACCAGTATATCATTGCCGATGAGTATCTTGGTCTGTTTTTCGATCGACTCAAGTGTCTCCAGCTGGTATTTGGCAGATCCGTGCTTGATACAAGTTGAGCAACTGTTCTGGCTTGAAGTATCGTCTCACCTTTGCAAGGATCCCGAAATTATTGGCAGCCATCTGAACTTTACCTTAATGAATGGACAAATAATTGAGGGTTGATGTCAACGTAAGGCCAAGAAGCTCAAGATGGTCTGTTATCGGCACGTTAACATGTCGGATATAGGGAGCCGGGTGGATATGGCTCCTTTAAGCGGAAAAAAGACTCAATTGAATTCAAACTTTGTTTTTCATGGCTCCGAGTTTGTTGTTCCAAAATTTTATAAATTTGCCCGAATAATATACACTATAGAGTTTTGTTACAGGTTTGATTGCCAAGTAGAAAACGATTAAAAGAGAACTAGAGTTAATCATCCCAGTTCGTTAGCTGCAAGAAGTGCCGGACCAGTCTTTGCCTTCCATTTTGTTGCATGTTTAATTCGATTAGCAGTCCATTAAGTTTGTTTGTGGTTGAATTAAAATGCTGTTTTACATCCAGTGGTCTGCCAGGGTCTAATTAACCCCATGTTTGTGGGGTAAATTATCTTAATGGGGTAAATAACGAGGGTAGGTTAGTTTAGATTAGGCATAAATTTAGTTTGATGTTGAGGATGTTTGATTAAATTATCATTTGGAGCTTGTTAAGGATAAAAGGTTTGTTTTAAAATTGTTAAGTATCTAATAAAAGTACACTAAAAAAATCATAGACGCACTTGGCTCTGAGATTTGCTAATCTTGGAGCATAGTTTCGGAGAACCTGACGGAGATTGCTTATACTTTGTTAAGTATAACTTATCTATATAAGTTGCATAACAAGCAATAGTCGGATAAAAAGTTTAAAAACTGTAACCGGACTACGGTTTTTTTAATGCCTATGTTGCCCGGTTGACACCTTATTTATCAAAATCGGATGAATAGGTTAGGCACTAAGGAGATTTACATACGTAAATAAAAACATTTATACAGAGACTGCTAAAATCATAACCCCTTATTTCAACTTTGCCGTTCAAAAACTGTTGTCCCTTTACTGATGTATACAAAATTTTTGTTTGGCAAGTACATTTTAGAAGTTGGTCGACTATTGTTCGTAAACTTGTAAAGCCTATTTAGCTGTGATATTTTTATTATGTATATACTACTGATACCTTATAACTTCGTTATAATTATGTATATACTACTGCCATGATTTTTTTCATATATCCAAAAGCAACCAAATTTATATAAGACCTTCATACTGTACTCATGTTTTACAAAATAAATATATCTTATCTGATCTTAACCATTTAGCTGGCAGAGGGGGGAACACTTCTTGACTCTAACAAAAATTAGCCATTTAAAGCTTCATTTTACAAAAATTTATGACATTGCATGGTTAGGTATGTGACGTTATTCTAAATCCAAGATGGCGGACTAGTTATTTTTTGTGCACTGCCATAATATGGGTATAAAATGAAAGGGTTTGCTGAGAAGAATACGAAACAATCTTGTTTTATAAAAATATTTTTAGTGAATAATTGCACAATCTTCATAATTAATTCATTACTGTCGACAGAAAATAGGTTCTGCAGTAAGTTGCTCTCTATAAGTAACGAAATGCATTTTCGCTTGATATTAATTACAGAAAAGAGCCGTATTTTATCATTACTTGAATTAAGTTATCTAGACAATCCCACTAGTAATCAAAAGCAAGTTACTTTTGTGAGTATTCTTGTACATTAAGGTTTATATTGAAATAAGTTTTGTTGCTGTACAACGTCGGTACCTGCTATATAACGACGTTACCAAAGCTCCAAAGAAAGTGGTTGAATCCTTTAGTTTATTATCTAAGTAACAGAAACAGCATATACATGCATTTATCAATATGATAGAGATAGGCTTGAAATATTCATTGATAATAACGATAACAGCAGGATATTGCACATCAACTCTATTCAGTACAATATTGAAACTGAAAATTTCGAACAGCCTAATTTACATTCAACAAAATCTGAAATCAAAGCATCTTTAAATAAAAATCCAAATATTGAATACAACCAATATGAGCGTCTACTTCAACCGATACTAGTGTCCGAACAGATTTAAATAATGCCATGCCAGTCTGGCAAGAGCCTTCGATTCGTACAGTATTGAATTTACATTCTGCCAGTTTTGCTGGCAAAATGCCAGTTTCACCCTGATGAGTTATGGCACTCATATTTAATAATAAAAATAATAAATAATAAAAATTGTTTATTTCTCACCACAAGCCAAAAAATACCAACAGAATTTACACATGAGCAAAATTTGTCTTTTCCGAGTAGTTTTTTCTAGGATTTAGCCAAGGTTAGTTCTAGGTTTATTTTTGTTGAAAGGACCATTAGTCTGGCTAAAGAAATAGAGGGTTAGCTATATGGATTTTGTCTGAAAGGTTTTAGGGTGACCATGGCCAAGAACATTGATTACGGCTTTTTTTCGTTCTGATGTGAAACATCTAATGCGGTGGTTCAGACCGGCTGTTGGCGTGGAGACGCATCGCCAGGTGCTCATAACTCTATCATGGTAACGCGTAGCTGGGACGGTCATATCTCTGCGACTCTCTTCCTACGCGAGTTTTATATTATATTAATTTTTATATTTTTTTTAATAAAGAACTTTTTTTCTATAATAAAATCTGGATATTTTGTTTTTGATTACTGCATATTTCTTCCCTTTAATAAACCATCCTTTCAAGCATATTTTCTACACAAAATAGTTTCACATCTGCCAGGCGTCCCGCGACGGCACACATTTTTTTTTCAAGAAACGAGGGCAATAATAAGGAATTTATAAGTAAGATTAAAGTGACGAATGACCGGTGGTTACAGGCCCCAGCACTATGTCAAAAAGTTGAAACATCTAATGAGCCTGTAACTGGTATACATACCCTTTAAAACGAAACATAACACCTGTCCTGGGAAGCAGAAAAGAGCATGTCTTTGTAATACTATGTTGTTCTACGGAAGAATGGTACCTATTTCCTCATACAAGATTTATCACAAATACTTTTTCATCACACTTGCACGTAAAAAGTATATAAAAATACAGGTTAACTTGGCCGTAATGCCCCATATAAAGGGCTTTCTTTTTGTCATGAAACCCTAGGGCGGTAAGTAATATATTTTTTAATTTATGGCACAGCACACAGGTCATGCAAGTTCAAGCAAGGAGTTTACACGCAATTGAAAAATTGTCTTAAAATGTTATCTAAACAGGAATTTCTTTGCAATCTCGCTACATGTTACTTAAATACTCAACAAATGTTCTTAATAATCGATTTTAATAGTTATACTCGTAGTATGAAAACGTCGAAATATTTTTTTTTTTTTATACTCCGTCATGGCTGTATACCCACGTTAGTATTTGCCCTTAAAGTTTCTGAACGAAACACTGTATAATCTGTGGTGTGGGCAAAAGTTCGCCAAACGCTTAAAAAAAAGTTCACGTATTTCGTAATAACAGCTGTGCTGACTTGTGTATTAAAGCTATAATTCATAATTATTACTCGCAAATGTGATGAAAAACATTGTTTGTATCACGGGCGGTACGGGAATTACGAACCTCGACTCAGAAAGCCCTCAGTCTTCGACTTCGGGCTTCTACTAGAGTCTCAATCGTAATTCCTTACTTACCGCCCTTTATACACAATGTACTATTATTACTACCTACGTAATCGTGTCTATTTACTACCTACCAAGAACTTATTATTAAGTTTAAGCACTTCACAATACACCTAAAAATAGAGACCATTTCCATCCCAATCCTGATTTAATATATAAAATTACATACATCTACCTACATGATCTAATCTTGAAAACTTATCTCCGAAAGGCTTCAAGACATTTCAAAAGCATTTTCAGAATATATCCCTTTTATCAAAATTCCTTAAGACCCTCAAAGTTAAGGTCAAAATAATCTAAGCATTTGAAGTTATAATGTACCCTACTGCCATCTTATAGCTAGAGGACCGCTATCTGAAAATTTACTGGTTGTATATTATTGATATCATTGATGTCGTGGGTTCAAGCCCAGAAGGTAATTCACCACAGACATAAATCTAAATAGATAACTCAAGTTCCTTCATCTATATGAAAACCAAGCGTGCTACTTTTCACAAACAATTCAAAAACAAATTTATTTACCAATGAAAGAAAACCATTTCCAATGCATCGGCCAACTTTTTCTATACATACTTTACAGCTCAATATGGCATAAAAAGGCATTTTTATAGATTTCGGTGGAATTCCGGGGCCGTTAATACTAAATGAAAAGCTGAGATTACGACCATTTGTCGTAATTTTAGTCCGTTTTTTGGCACGCGAAGTACATACAGTCGCATCATCTAGTCGATTAGTTAGTAGTAGATTTATGTCTGTGTGTTTAACGTTGCGTAAATTATTTCACACCACTACTCTAAAAACGGTGAAGGTAACATCGTGAAAATACCGGCATGTCCTAGAACCAAAAGTTCGAAGACATGTGACATCCATCAACCCGCACTGGATTTGCGGATCCGGAGAATTACGGTCTATTCCCTCTCACAGAGAGAAGGGCTGTTTATCTGCAGTGGGAACATTAAAAGGCTGATGTCATCGTAATCAGCAAAAAAAAAATCTTTCGATAAGGCTAGGCAGTTTTATAATGTTCCCACTGTTGGGACACAAGCCTCCTCTCTGTTAGAGAGGGATAAACAGCTTCGATTTTTATTATTTCGCGGTTTGTTGTTTTTTTTTCTATACCCAACTCAAAATATGATTTTGTGAGATAGCGGCTCTCTAGCTACGGGGCGGAAGCCTAGTATTATTATGGGTACCGGATTTCCGCAGGCGATCCCGGGTTTATTATAATTCTTTTGATGTTTTTTTCTAGTTCAGGAATTCATTTTTATATGAAGGGGTTTTTGAACGAGGTTAAGAGTGGAACTATTTAAATTTTATTGCTAAGAGTTTATTTGAATAACGTCGCATTGAAATGTATTTGTATAATGAGTGCCTAACGTATCTAACCATAGTGTAAAGTAAGTTTATACCTCCTATATGGACGCCGAGGACAGATACAGGTGAGGAATAATATCACAATATTTTTTATGTATTATCGGGCTAATCACGACCCTCAGTTATGAGGAACACGGCGCGAGGAGGAAAACTCGTATATGTATCTGTGTTTTTGTCACACCTATACCGCTGAACCGATTTTGATGAATTTTGGTATAATTATAGATTTGACCATGGAAAAGGACATAGGATACTTTTTATTCTAGGAGTACTATTCCTTGGGTTAATTGCCGACTCTCAAACGGGCCAATCCTCCTGGAAGAAAATAACAAATTAAAAGTAGAGCTCCTAATGAAATAAACTCTAATATTGATAATTAAATTATTATTATTAACCTCCTGGGTATGCTATTAAATAATTAAATATCCTTTTCCCCTACCTTCCTTTTTATAGTCTCTTCAAGAAAATTGCATCCCATCAGTAGTATCTACAGAAGAAATTAAATTCGAAATTCTGAAAAACATTATTAATTAAAAACCCAGAAAAACAACCCAAATTGAATCAGCAATAATTGTTACTACGTAAAGCGACTGCAATTATCTCAATCATATGATTTCATTGGCTCATACAAATTCAAAAGTTAATTAAAGTAGTTAGGTAAGGGTTGAATTCAAACAAACCCTGCAATCTTGCGCGCGATCCGTGACCAATTTTTTAATTGAAATTAAGCGTATCGCCACCTGCCAAGCGGCTATTATTTTGTTTACTAGATATTTTTCAGTGTTGTTTTGTTTTGTTTTGGTAAATGCTATTAACGTTTTGAGGAAAAAGTCTTAAGTTTTAGAAATGTGGAAGTATTTATGTTTGAAACACGCCTTAATGACTACATAGATTTAGATGAAATTAGGCACATGGGTGGATAGGCCCCTGCATTAGGATGTAGGGTTTTATCACTGTCTTAGGTTCTTGTGGATAATTCAAATTCATTGGTAAATTCTAGTACTAAATAATGTAGGCTTATCTAATTGGATATCAGTGAAGATGATATACGTGCCAATTATGGGTACACTAAACTTAAAGGAGTGTCGGTAGACCAACAGCCAGATGAATGATATTCATACGATCGCGGGTAAGATCTAGTTGAGATTGGAATCAGGGCACATAAGAAAGGAGGCCTCAGCAGTGTATGGAACAAATCTGCTAATGATGATGTTATGGAAGTAAACTTACTTACTTGCTCCTGGAAAAAAGCTTTGAGAATTAGCTCATTTAATCACTTTCCCAAATACTTAACCATAACCGGAAAATGAATGCTATTAGACATTTTGTATAAGTAAATTATAATATCTTTGTCTCATTCATATAAAAAAAAAAATTGAATGCAAAAAAAATCTTCAAAACTAAGCAGAGAAGCTTTAGGAAAAAGTTCCAATAGAGAAACGAAATCTAAATGAAACACGATAGGGTATTAAAAACCTAATAATTACCTTAAATAAATCAATAAATATTACCTACAAACAGCAACTTCTGAAAGCACTACATTTTCATATTTCATCGCTAATGGTTTTCGGTTAACTAAAACGCACTTTGCAACTGCAAAGTGCACACAAATTAGCTATCAAACTCGACATAAAGAACCTTCGACCTTTGCCAGCGACAACTAAAATTCAATATCAAACAATTTATCGTTCGCTTTGATAATAGTCTCCTACGTTGAAACATTAATAGGGTTGTACCAACTTCCCTTTTAGATTCCTTATCTTAATTACCTTGGGAATTTCGTGTCACTACGTCTAAGGGAAAACATTTAAGGAAATAGATGTAGAACCTTGAAGTATTTGTTGTACTTTTTTGGGGTATTTTAAGCTGGAAAACAAGGAAGTGAAAGTGACACCTCGTCTATTACTAAACTGAATGCCAACTTTGAAATCCTACTTATACTGCCCAATATTATAAATGTGAAAGTTTGTGTGTTTAGATGTTTGTTTAACCATCACGCCTCAACGACTGAATCACCGACTGAAATTTGGAACAAGGCTGGGCCTGCCTTTGAACATAATATAATAACTGTCTGCTACTTTTAACTTCTTAATATGGTCCCGTGTGGTCGAACTTCTAGCAAAAGCTAATGTGTAATTTATTTTATTGTGGTCACTGAAATTATTTGGTCTGTAGTGTCGCTTTTGTAATAAAAAAACTCTGTTCAATAAACTTCTAATTATTCAATAAACCTATATTATATATATATTAATTTCTAGCAAAAACCATCCCAAAGGCCCGAAGGTGACCGTTAATTCAGATAATTCTCATAATAATATATTATTAAACCTACCAGCTACGTGTTTCCAAGAACAATAAGGTAATTACCGAACTATCCTTAATTAAAGTACAACCACGCAGTTCGTTACCTACATTAATATTGTCTCAGAAAATGGCTGCCTACGATGCTAACAAACTTTGGATATTAAAATATATTATTTATTTTGCTAGCTGCTGGGTTCATTAAAGAATCTTAGTTATTATTTTCTGAATTCCACAACATAATTATTTATAATTCTAATCTTCATTTGGAATCTGAACATTTGCCAATATATTCTTTATAATTACAAACTTAATGATTACGAGTACATAATCAGTGGGTTTATCCATTAGGATTTCGTCCATAACAGCTAAAAATCTGGATTTGTAGTTGTATATTTGTATTTTTTTTTGTAGCGAATGATAATTCTGGTATTCATATTGTAACAATAAATGTGTTTCTAATTTTATTATTATGTAATTGGAATGATTCGATTAATAATGTAGAAATGTTTGATATGTAATTATCATCAGCCTTTCACTGTTCCCACTGCTGGGACCTGAGACAAAAGCCCCCGCCCTGTGAGAGGGAATGGGCCGAAATCCACCACGCGGACCCAGTGCGGGTTGGTGGATGTAACATGTCTTCGAATTTTTAGTATAAGAACATTTAGGACAAGGACAGGACATGCCAGTGTCGTCATAATGTTTTCCTTCAACGTTTTGATAGCAGTGTGGGATTGACATGCGTTACCAAAATGTCAAACGATCAATCCTAAACATGTTGTCACTTCGACAGTAGGGATGTTATCTGAAAATTTGTTTTATGTAGTTAGAATAATAAATAAAAATATTGGGCATCTATTTTTCTTTTGAAACGTAAACATAAAGTGACGACGATATAATGCTTTGAAACGTCGTGTGACGTCACGCCGTTAGTACACTTTATACTGACATAGTGACGTCACAAGCCCCTCAACTCATGAACTTTTATGTGCTTTATCTTTGTCAATTTGTATTGATTTGGTAAAGCAAAAACTACGTGTCCAATATTATTTAATAATCTCACTGACGGACTAAATGTAATTAACATTTTTTTACCCGGAAAACATCCCTATTATTGCTATCGCTGATAGAATTAAACCTTTTCGAGATCTTAAAAATCATTTACCTTTCCTTCGTTAGCACACATATCCTTTTGCTTCCAATCCACATCCATCCATTCTCCACTCGTCTCATCGTAAGTCATTACGTCACAGCCCTACGTTCGTCATTATAGTTCGTTACCCGCACTAATTGAATCAGAAACGGTCCGTACGGCAAGTAGTACGCCGTCAACGTTTGAGTTTGATAATTATTTGGTGCATGTATGTATGTGTGTAGGAGATGGTGGTAGTGGTTTAGAGGTGCTAGGCATTGAGTATGTTGATTCTTTGGTCCTTGACAAGTCAGTCAAAGATCCCCCTGGTTAAATGACTTGCCAATCTTCTTCTTCTTATTTTGAAGTTTGATAGTTTGAGCCCAGTATGTGACCAGGTTAGTTCTTTATGGGTCAATCCCACCGCACTATTCCCAAACCACTGCAACTCCTGAAAGCTAGAATCAACATTGACGACCACCAGAAAAGCGCCGAGGCAATAAAGCTCGACGAAGTCCTGGCGAATGAATTTAACTGTCTTGGATCCCGCAACGAAATTCATCAGAAAAGAATAACGGAAGAGTAGAAAAAAATACAAATTTCCACTTCCTTCCATATCAGGCAAGAGGCAGAACAAACAAGGCTAATAGGCACAAAGGGTCGTTTACAACTGGGATACTAACTACTGATACGACTGACTGACTTTCTACTGACTAGTTTAGTTCTAAAGCCTTGCAGATGCATGACCATCACAGTTTATTTATTTTTTCTCCACACTGGAAACTTCTCCTGTATCGTTGGTGCGTTTACAAACATATAAACACCCAGACCAGGAAAAAATATCTATAGCCCATACAAATAACTATTCCGAGTGGCAATCCAACCCGCGACACGCAGCGCAGCAGCCGATAGCACAACCACTGCGTCAGCGGTGCCAGTGTACTTATAAAATCGGTACACAAGCACCCGTGATAGTTAAACCGATAACCGCAACACTGCTCAGCAGCATAATTAAATCAACCTACTTTTAGCTTGTCTGCCACTTGAGGTATAAACAATCCTACTATCTAATTTTAAATATGAAACTTTTTGAGTATGGAAGTTTGTAACATACTCGTTCACATAAAAATTACTGAACAGATTTTGTAGAAACTTTACAGCCTAATATATATCAGATAAGAGAGGCTATTATTTATGAAGATATTGGGGAAAGTATTGACTACACGCAGGTGGAGCCGCGGGCGGCAGCTAGTAACAATATAAAATTAAACTGAACAATGATGTAGCCCTTTTTGTTCGTGTCGGTAAAGCGGCCTAAGGGATTATGTCAAGTGTATCACAATTGTCCAATGTGGCGGTCGATTAGGAAGCCATATTTTAAACAGATTGTCGTTTTAGCAATGGCAAAATATATTTCAAAATACAGTACAAGTATTTTCTTAATGTCCCTCGGCAAACTTCGTGTTTCGTCATAAAGAAAATAGTTGTACTGGAATTCCTTATCCTCATAGCAGGCGCATGTTATCTTTCCTTACAATCGATTTCATTCAAAATATTGACATACGTAGTCGGAAAACTAATGACTACAGTCAAGCAATGAAAAACCTTCAGTCGAGTCAAAAGATTTTTGCACTAATACTTGAATTCATAATTCGTATTGCAATACTTCGCCACTTACTCGTGTGTATATAAAATACACAACTATAAAGTGTCGACTTTATAGTTGTGTATTTTATATTTATTTTTAAATGACCATTTCATAAAAAAGGCCTTAAAAAAACATGGCTTGCATTTTTTATTATAATTGATAGTCCCGCGCTTGATTACTATATCACTCGATGGTAAGCGATGTTGTGGTCGACGATGAAGCACGCTTGCCTAGAAAAAACCTATTCACTTTTGACTTAAAGACACCCAGGTTGTAGCTATAGGAAATACAGACTCCCGCAGGGAATTTCACTCCTTAGCTGTCACATCACATCATCAGCCTATTAATGTTCCCACTGCTGGGACACAGGCCTCCTCTCTGTGAGAGGGAATGGGCTGTAATCCACCACGCGGGCCCAGTGCGGGTTGGTGGATGTCACATGTCTTCGAATTTTTGGTTCTAGGACATGCCGGTTTCCTCACGATGTTTTCCTTCACCGTTTTGAGAGCAGTGGTGAAGAAATAACTTACACAAAGTAAAGCGCCTGCCTGGGCTCGAACCCACGACCTACAACTTGTAAGTCGCGGCCGATACCACTGGGCCACCGCTGCTCTTTCCTCCTCCTCCTTAGCTGTAATCACAATAAAATTATACCCAAATCTTTTGGTGTGTATGGGTGGGATGTCCACCATGTACCGATGACGCATCGCCGTACATCTTGCTGTCTGATGTTGGATCTGGCTAGGAAGAATTATTTAATGCAATTCCATCGCACCCTCCCCGAAATGTAACCGATAATAAAAAACTTTTTGCAAAAAAATACTACCGACTTCCAAATACAAAACTACAAAGTGAAAATAACTTAATTTTTTGAAGTCGGTGTCTTTCGTAGGTACCATTTCTTTGCGTTATGGACACCGACTTCAAAAAATTAAGTTATTTTTCACTTTGTTGTTTTGTATTTGGAAGTTGGTAGTATTTTTTTGCAAAAAGTTTTTTATTTTTCACTTTTTTGTTGTACGTACCTAATAGGCAAGTTAGTAAGGGAAAAATTTCGCCAGAATAGATTTCATGAAACTTGAACATAACCGGTGAAATGAGAGATCTGCTTACCCCTTAAGAGCGAACTGGCGTGATGTTATGTTATGAAATGTTATAAACAACAAACAGACACGCGATTGCAGCAATCCCGAGAGATTTGCCGTTATTTATTGAAGAGTTCTGTTGTATATCTCCGAAGTTCTTCATCAGATCTTCACCAATTTAAAATGGGACCAATTTCAAAACATACTTTTTCAAACAAAAAAATAATTTTCAAAATCGGTCCACAATTGACGGAGTAATCGGTGAACATAAACAATTAAAAAAAAAAAAACAAACATAAAGTCGAACATAGAACCTCCTCCTTTTTGGGAAGTCGGTTAAAAACTGACAAGCTGTCAGCTCGGCGCCGATGTTTGATGCTTTGGAGCCTGGACTCGACCAGTATATGATTGCCGATGAGTATCTTGGTCTGTTTTTCGATCGACTCACGTGCCTCCAGCTGGTATTTGGCAGATCCGTGCTTGATACAAGTTGAGGAACTGTTCTGGCTTGAAGTATCGTCTCACCTTTGCAAGGATCCCCAACTTATTGGCAGCCATCTGAACTTTACCTCAATGAATGGACAAATAATTGAGGGTTGATGTCAACGTAACGCCAAGAAGCTCAAGATGGTCTGTTATCAGCACGTTCACATGTCGGATATAGGGAGCCGAGTGGATATGGCTCCGTTTAGCGGAAAAAAGTCTCAATTGAATTCAAACTTTGTTTTTCATGGCTCCGAGTTTGTAGTTCCAAAATTTTATAAATTATCCCGAATAATATACACTATAGAGTTTTGTTACAGGTTTGATTACCTAGTAGAAAACGATTAAAAGGGAACTAGAGTTAATCATCCCAGTTCGTTAGCTGCAAGAACTGCCGGGCTAGTCTTTGCCTTCCATTTTGTTGCATGTTTAATTCGTTTAGCAGTTCATTAAGTTTGTTTGTGGTTGGATTAAAATGCTCTTTTACATCCAGTGGTCTGCCGGGGTCTAATTTAACCCATGTTTGTGAGGTAAATTATCTTAATGGTGTAAATTGCGAGGGTAGGTCAGTTTAGATTAGGCATAAATTTAGTTTGATGTTATAAAAGGATTTTTTTAATTTGTTAAATAAGTATCTAATAAAAGTGCACTAAAAAAATCATAGACGCACTTGGCTCTGAGATTTGCTAATCTTGGAGCATAGTTTCGGAAAACCTGACTGAGATTGCTTATACTTTGTTAAGTATAACTTATCTACATAAGTTGCATTACAAACAATAGTCGGATAAAAAGTTTAAAAACTGTAACCGGACTACGGTTTTTTTAATGCCTATGTTGCCCGGTTGACACCTTTTTCATCAAAATCGGATGAATAGTTTAGGCACTAAGGAAGAACATACGTAAATACAAACATTTATACAGAGACTGCTAAAATCATAACCCCTTATTTTAACTTTGCCGTTCGAAAACTGTTGTCGCTATACTGATGTATACAAATTTTTTACATTGGCAAGTACATTTTAAAAGTTGGTCGACTATTGTTCGTAAACTTGTAAAGCCTATTTAGCTGTGATAGTTTTATTATGTATGTACTACTGATACCTTATAATTTCGTTATAATTATGTATATACTACTGCCATGATTTTTTTCATATATCCAAAAGCAACCAAATTTATATAAGACCTTCATACTGTACTCATGTTTTACAAAATAAATATATCTTATCTTATCTTAACCATTTAGCTGGCAGAGGGGGGGACACTTCTTGACTCTAACAAAAATTAGCCATTTAAAGCCTAATTTTACAAAAATTAAGCTTTAAATAAGTGACGTTATTCTAAACCCAATATGGCGGACGGCCCAAGATGGCGGACTAGTTATTTATTGTGCAACGTATAGGTATCAAATGAAAGGGTTTGCTGAGAAGAACCCGAAACAATCTTGTTTTATAAAAATATTTTTAATGAATAATTGCACAATCTTCATAATTAATTTATCTCTGTCGACAGAAAATAGGTTCTGCAGTAAGTTGCTCTCTATAAGTAACGAAATGCATTTTCACTTGATATTACAGAAAAGAGCCGTATTTTATCATAACTTGAATCAAGTTATCTAGACAATCCCACTAGTAATCAAAAGCAAGTTACTTTTGTGACTATTCTTGTACATTAAGGTTAATATTGAAATAAGTTTTGTTGCTATACAACGACGGTACCAAAGCTCCAAAGCAAGTGGTTGAATCCTTTAGTTTATTATCTAAGTAACAGAAACAGCATATACATGCATTTATCAATATGACAGAGATAGGATTGAAATATTAATTGATAATAACGAAAACAGCGTGATATTGCGCATCAACTCTATTCAGTACAATATTGAAACTGACAATCTCGAACAGCCTAATTTACATTCAACAAAATCTGAAATGGAAGCATCTTCAAATAAAAATCCAAATATTTTATATTGAATACAACCAATATGAGCGTCTACTTCAACCGATACTAGTGTCCGAACAGATTTAAATAATGCCATGCCAGTCTGACAAGAGCCTTCGATTCGTACAGTATTGAATTTACATTCTGCCAGTTTTGCTGGCAAAATGCCAGTTTCACCCTGATGAGTTATGGCACTCATATTTGTCTTTCCCGAGTAGTTTTTTCTAGGATTTAGCCAAGTTTAGTTCTAGGTTTATTTTTGTTGAAAGGACCATTAGTCTGGCTAAAGGAAGAGATTATGAGGGCTAGCTATATGGATTTTGTCTGAGAAGTTTTAGGGTGTCCATGGCCAAGAACATCAGTCACGGATTTTGTACATTCTGATGTAGAACATCTAATGCGCTGGGTTAGACCGGCTGTTGGCGTGGAGACGCGTCTTCAGGTGCTCATATCTTTGCGATTCTCTTCCAAGTCGATTTTTATATCATATTATTTTTTAAATAAAGAAATTTTTTTCTATAATAAAATCATTCAGATTTTATTATAGAAAAAATGTTTTGTTTTTGATTATGCCTTATTTCTTCCCTTTAATAAACCATCCTTTCAAGCATATTTTCTACACAAAATAGTTTCACACCTGCCTGGCGTCCCGCGACGGCACAGTATTCTTTTTAAATTAATTTCAAGAAACGAGAGAAAATTAAGAAAATCATACGTAGGAACAAA
The DNA here is from genome assembly GCA_964057195.1 of Orthosia cruda. Classification (NCBI taxonomy): domain Eukaryota; kingdom Metazoa; phylum Arthropoda; class Insecta; order Lepidoptera; family Noctuidae; genus Orthosia; species Orthosia cruda. The sequence continues at coordinate 50,055,802 of OZ059826.1, read as the reverse complement.
GAGAGATATGACCGCTGGTTATAGGCCCCAGCACTAAGGCTAATAGCTGAAACATCTAATGAGCCTATATATATATATATACACTTTAAATCGAAACACAACAGCCTTGGTTGCAGAAAAGAACACAGTCTTAGTAATACCTAGTTGCAGGGAAGCATAGTATCTACTTTCTCAAAAAAGATTAATCACAAAGACTTTTATTACTACCTACGTAATCGTGTCTATTTACTACCCACCAAGAATTTATTATTTAGTGTAAGCACTTCACAATACACCTAAAAATAGAGACCATTTCCATCCCAATCCTGATTTAATATACATAATTACATACATCTACCCACATGATCTTATCTCGAAAACTTGTCTCCGAAAGGCTTCGAAACATTTCAAAAGCATTTTCAGAATATATCCCTTTTATCAAGATTCCTTAAGACCCTCAAAGTTAAGGTCAAAATAATCTAAGCATTTGAAGTTATAATGTACCCTACTGCCTGCTTATAGCCAGAAGACCGCTATCTGACAATTGCCCAATTGTAATTTATTGATATCATTGATGCCGTGGGTTCGAACTTAGGCAGGCGTTTTACGTTGTGTAAATTATTTCATCACCCCTGTTCTCAAAACTGGGAAGGAAAACATTGTGAGGAAACCGGCATGTCCTAGAACCAAAAGAACGAAGACATGTGACATTCACCAACCCGCACTGGATTTGCGGATCCGGAGGATTACAGCCTATTCCCTCTCACAGAGAAAAGACCTGTTTACCAACAGTGGGAACATTAAAAAGCTGATTTCATCGTTATCAGCAAAATATTCTCTTTCGATCTGTCTAGGTAGTTTTTTTCTACAGTAAATTGATTCCGTACGGATAAAAAATAAAAACTACCCTAATTTGTAATGTACAAACCTATTTTTGTTACAATTAAGTCATTGATTTAAGGTTGCCCTAATCGATGGCACGAACTATTTTATACGCGGGGTTAAAATGCATGCTATCTCATCGGACAACACGTGCTAAAGAGATAGATGCTGAGATGAGCAGTAAGAAGCTAGTTCGCATACGAATTAGCACTTTTGCAAATTTGTAGCGATATGGATGATGATTTAGGATGAAAGGAGCGCGCGAAATTTTATAAACAGACCTTTGAGAGTCTTGATATCATGAAAAAACGACTAAATAGAATAGAATAGAATATACTTTCTTGTACACCATAAAATTACAAACAATTACAAGAAAAACATATAAAAACGGGTACAAAGACGGGTACGGGTACGGGACTAAATGTATATTTTCATAACAAAATTATTTGCATTGTTGAACTACTAATCTATCCCTGTATGGTGGCTGTTTTGCAATTTTCCATCTCCATAACGTATTTATTTCCGCCCGAAGATGCGTTAAAATTAGTGTTGAATTAAGGAACTTTCGACGCTCATAACTTCCTAATATATTTTATTTTTACTTTTTTTTGACACCATACAGGGCTAGGATATATGCAAATTGATAATATTTTTTATTTTGAACCAACATCGTCAACAGTGGAGTAATCGCCAGACTACACTTGAAATTTTTGATAAACAATATAGCATAGCATAATCAGCCTTTTAACGTTCCCACTACCGGGACTCAAGCCTCTTCTCTGTGAGAGGGATAAACAGCATCGATTTTTATTATTCGCGGTTTTTTTGTTTTTTGTCTATACCTTACTCAAAATATGATTTTGTGAGATAGCGGCACTCTAGCTATAGGACGGCAGCCTAGTTATTATGTGTACCGGATTTCCGGGGGCGATCCCGGGTTTATTATAATTCATCTGATGTTTTTTTCTAGTTCTGTAGTAAATTTTTATATGAAGGGGTTTTTGGAATGAGTTTAAGGGTGGAACTATTAATGTTTTATTGCTATTAGTTTATTTGAATAACGTCGAATTGAAATGTATTTGTATTGAGTACCTAACGTTATAGACCATAGTGTAAATTAGGTACCTCCCACATGGTCACCGAGGACAGACATAGATAAGGCATATCATCACAAAAAAAATTATGTACCATCAGGCTAATCAAGACCCTCAGCAATGAAAAAAAACGGCGCGAGGAGGAAATCTCGTATATCTTTACTCTTATATCTGTGTTTGTCACACCTAAACCGCTGAACCGATTTTAATAAATTTTGATATAATTATAGATATGACCATGTAAAAGGGGCCTGAATCACCCTCGTCCGTAAGAGAACACCCCTTACGATTCCCTACACGTGGCCCCCAGGTGGTGCAAATCAGGTGACATTAACTAGTGGTAGGTTACGGCCGAAGGCTTGCGACCACCCACCGGGGAAAGGCGTACCGCCAAGCGGCTTAGCCGTGTTCCGGTACGATGCTCGGTGTAGCCAATTAGAGGAGTTGGGTCGGGATAGCTGTTCCACTGCAGGTGGACCAGCCTGACGCGCGCTTTCATGGGTATATCGGGAGACTGGTCACGGAGGGTAGAGGGCTCTGAGGCACGGTGCCCCGCTGGCCGACCGCAGGTAGTTGGGGGGCCAAGTAGTGTGCCAGCCACGCATGAAAGGCTGCCCCGCCTAGTGCCGAAAAATCGCGGAATGCACCATCATGCTTGTTGGCGACGGAAGGCGAAGAAAGGGCCCGATGGACATTCCCGGGGGGGGCTCGGGCGTCCTCGCAGTCTCCAGACCAGTCCCGCATTGATGGCGTCCTGTCAGTGCGTGTCTTTGGGTTGCCAGCGTCTGGAACCTCATCTCACTGCCTTTTTCTCCCCTTTTTCACTCAAAACTATGCCAAGAAAAATAAAAGAAAAGCTGTACAGCGGCAGCACTCACTGTCACTTAAAGTGCACCTCAGCAACATAAAAGGGCTGCACTCTAATCTCGAAGCAGTCCATCACAACCTGGAGACTGATAGACCAGCTCTGCTTTCCCTTTCGGAGACGCAGATCGAATGTCCATCAGACGTGTCGTACCTATCATACCCGGGGTTTACCCTGGAGCACAATTTTAAACCATGCGCGGGTGTTTGCATGTACGCCCGAGACGACATCTGTTATCGGAGTCTCCGAAACCTTCAGGACTCCAGGTTTTCCGTGCTCTGGGTACTGTTAGACACAGGCCTGTATAAAATTATCTATGCCTGTGTCTACCGATCGCACAGTGAAGATAAGGAGACAACCAGGCTCACGAAACATCTGTGTGAAGCGGCTGATACGGCACAGCAACATTACCCTTCTGCCCAATAGTGATACTTGGGGATTTCAATGCCCACCACCAGGAATGGCTCTACCCATACCAGTGCACTGACCATGCTTGGCCAGAGACGCGAAAGCTTGCGCTTGCGTTAAATCTCGCCCAGCTGGTCCAGGCAGCAACAAGGGTACTGGATGTTGATTCGCACACTGCCAATTGCTTGGACCTTCTGCTGACAACAGGTCCAGATCGCTACTCTGTGTCGGTATCATCAACTTCGGGTAGCTCTGACTCTGATTGTCAGGAGAAGTCTGTATCCATCTACTCCCCGCCCGATCCCAGCCCAAAAGGCACTCGGCGGATATGGGATACAGGTCAGCAGATTGGGATGGGATGCGTTGTTACTTCGCTTCTTATCCTTGGCAGCCCATTTGCTTTTCTTGGTCTGATCCTTCGTCATGCGCGGACGCCGTGACGGATGTGTTGCATCAGGGAATGGAGTATATATATTCCGTTCTCTGACGAAGCAATGTCTAGCGTTGACCGGCCATGGTTTGGCGCCGAGAATCGAACTTCTGCCGGCCCTCACTACCACCACTGCTGAAACCCGACGGAACGCTGGCCCACTCCACTGAGGAGAAAGCAAACTTGTTTGCCTCTCTTTTTGCGGAATCCTCACGCCTGGATTCTGGAGACCCCCTCCTTCTCCTGATGGATGCGAGACGAGTATGTTGGACATTCGCATCCATCAAAAGGACGTCCGTAGGGTGCTGCGCAATCTTGAAGTGAACAAGGCTAGTGGCCCCGACGGGATATTAGCAATTGTTCTGAGAACTTGTGCGCCTGGACTGTCCCCGATCCTCACTCGCCTGTTTCACCTTTCATATCAGACTGGAAAAGTACCGAATGCTTGGAAGCAAGCTAACGTTCAGCCTGAGCCCAAGAAGGGCAGTCGGGCTGACCCGGCCAACTATAGACCCATTTCAGTTACGTCCATCCTCTGCAAGAGTATGGATGTCAATCTGGTCAGGTTCTATGCTGCTAAGACCCAGGCGTGTCTTTTTTCCGCTTAAAGGAGCCAATTCCAACTGGCTCCTACTTTCCGTGATGTGACCGTGCCGATAACGGACCATCTTCAGCTTCTTGGCGTAACGTTGACATCGATCCTCAATTTTGGTCCATTCATTGAGGCAAAAGCTCTACTGGCTGCCAAAAAGGTGAGACGGTACTTCACGGCAGAACTTGTATCAAGCGCAAGTTCGGTCATGCATGGAGTACTGCTCTCACCTCTTGGACGGATCTGCTAAGTACCAGCTGGATGCACTGAGTCGATTGAAAAACGGGTCCAAGAGGCTCCAGAGCCTTGAACATCGGCGCCAAGTTGCCAGTAAGTCGGTTTTTTATCAGTTACATTTCGGGGAGTGTGCGTTGGAATTGCATGAATTAATTCCTCCTAGCCCTTTCCATCATCGGACTACAAGATGTACGGCGATGCGTCATTGGTACATGGTGGACGTACCACCCATACGCACCAAACGTTTCGGGAATACTTTAATTATGCGTACAGCTAAGGAGTGGAATTCCCTGCCGGAGTCTGTATTTTTTGATGGCTACAATCTGGGAGTCTTTAAGTCAAGAGTAAATAATAGATTTCTTCTAGGTAAGCAGGTGACATCGTCGACCACATCATCGCTTACCATCAGGTGAGATAGTGGCCAAGCGCGAGCCTATCAATAATAATAAAAAATTAAAAGGACAAAGGATACTTTTTATTCTAGGACTACGATCCCTTGGGGTAATATCCGACTGTTACGCGGGCCAAGCCGCTTGTAAGAAGCTAACAAATTAAAAGTAGAGCACCTAATAAAATAAACTCAACACTAATCTTGATCATTAAATTATTATTATTAACCTCCTGGGCATGCGATAAAATTTATATTCTCTCTTGAAGAAAATTGCAACCTATCAATAGTACAGAAGAAAATAAATTCAAAATTCTGAAAAACATTATCAATTAAAAACACAGAAAAACAACACAAATAGAATCAGCAATAAAATTATTAGTACCTACGTAAAGCGACTGCAATTATCAGAGTCATATAATTTCACTGGCACATACAAATTCAAAGTTAATTAAAGTAGTTAGGTAAAGGTTGAACTCAAACAACCCCTGCAATCTTAGCTCGCGATCCGTGACCAATTTTTTAATTGAAATAAAGCGGCCACCTGGCAAGCGGCTATTATGTTGTTTACTCCATATTTTTTCAGTGTTGTCTGTTTTGGTAAATGTTCCTAACGTTTTGAGAGAAGAGTCTTAGTTTCTGAATATTGTGAAATAGGGTGTATTTATGTAAATAAAATGTAAACATTATGAAATAATGGTTTGCGTTTTTATTTCTATCTACTTTTGTACACAAATCTGGGAAATTTTCCCTTACGCTGTCTTTACACAAGAATTAACAATACATTACAAGGTAAAACTGGATTAATCCATTTGAAATGTGATAGCTTATTTCACAACGATTCTAACAACATAAGTCATACATGGTTCCCGTACAAAACTTTTGAGAAGTCAGCGTTTTATTGACACCGCGCCGATAGCGTAAGATGGCGCCGGGGTACCCGGACATTTGGGCGGAGTGGTTATGTTTGGAACACGCTTAATTACTACATGGATTTAGATGAAATTAGGCACAAGGGTGGATAGGCACCTGGATTAGGATGTAGTGTTTTAACACTGTCTTGGTTCTTGTGGATAATTCATAGTCATTGGCAAAGCCTAGTACTAATTAATGTACGTTTACCTAATAGAATACCAGTGAAGATGATACACGTGGCAATTATGAGTACACTAAACTTGAAGGAGTTTCTGTAGACCAACAACCAGATGAATGATATTCATACGATCGCGGGTATACTCTTGTTGAGACTGGAATCAGGGCACATAAGAAAGGAGGCCTCAGCAGTGGATGGAACAAACCTGCTAATGATGGTGATATGGAAGTAAACTTAGTTACGTGCTCCTGCAAATAAAAACTTTGAGAATTAGTTCATTTAATCACTTTCCCAAACACTTTGCCATAACCAGAAAATGAATTCTATTAGACATTTTGTATAAGTAAATTAAAATATCTTTGTCTCATTCATTTAAAAAAAAAAAAAAAACAAAAAAAAACTTCAAAACTAAGCAGATAAGCTTTAGGAAAAAGTTCCAATAGAGAAACGAAATCTAAATGCAACACGAAAGGGTATTAAAAACCTAATTAACCTAAAATAAATCAATAAATTTTACCTACAAACAGCAACTTCTGAAAGCACTACATTTTCATATTTCATCGCTAATGGTTTTCGGTTAACTAAACAGCACTTTGCAACTGCAAAGTGCACACAAATTAGCTATCAAACTCGACATAAAGAACTTTCGACCTTTGCCAGCGACAACTAAAATTCAATATTGAACAATTTATCGTTCGCTTTGATAATAGTCTCCTACGTTGAAACATTAATAGGGTTGTGCCAACTTCACTTTTAGATTCCTTATCTTAATTACCTTGGGAGTTTCGTGTCACTACGTCTAAGGGAAAACATTTAAGGAAATGGATGTGGAACCTTGAAGTATTTTTTGTACTTTTTTGGGTGTATTTTAAGCTAAAAAACAAGGAAATGAAAGTGACGCCTCGTGGATTACTTAACTGAAATATCATCAATTAAATACTACTCATACTGACCATTATTACAAATGTGAAAGTCTGTATGTTTGTATATTTAGATGTTTTTTCGTCAATCACGCCTCAACGACTGAACGCATTTGAATGAAATTTGGAAAAAGGCTGGGCCTGGATTTGAACATAATACCTAACAACAACAACTTGAATATAACTACCTACTACTTTAGACTTGGTAATATGGTCCAGTGTGGTCGAATCTCTAGCAGAAGCTAGTAAAGAGATTACCTCTTTTATTGTGGTCACTGTGAAATTCACAGATTGACCACGTCTCAGAGCCATAAGACATTTATTTCGGCACAATAAACATTGTGTAGTTTAAAAAAATAAACAAGTACCATTTAAACATAACATTAGCCATAGGTCATAACTGGCAACACACACTGGTCATAGACCGTCTTGAGACACTTGGTCGAGAAGAAACGGAACTCAAACAACTTCGCGAACGCTGCCCAGCCGAGTCGGATTCGACGGTTGAACTCTTTCTCGAAGTTGGCCATACCCAACTGGATCGTTTGTCCCAGGTAGATATAGTAGTCCACAACTTCGAGTGTAGAGTCTCCAACCTTGATAGGAGTGGGTGTAACATGGGCATTCAACATCACCTTGTTTTTTTTCCATGTTCATCTTAAGACCCACTCTTTCGGAAGCTCTATTGAGGTCATCGAGCATTGTACTGAGGTCCTCCATGGTCTTAGCCATGCCCACTATATCGTCGGCAACCCGCTTTTGTAATATCAACTCATATTTATTGAATAAACTGCTTATAGAATTAATTAATTGCAAAAAAAACATCCCGAAGGCCCGAAGGTGACCGGTAATCCAGAGAATTCTCATAATAATATATTATTAATCCTACTAGCTACGTGTTTCCAAGAACAATAAGGTCATTACCGAACTATCCTTAATTAGAGTACAACCACGCAGTTCGTTACCTACGTTAATATTGTATCAGAAAATGGCTGCCTACGATGCTAACAAACTTTGGAGATTAAAAATAATTTATTTATTTTGCTAGCTGCTGGATTCATTAAAGAAACTTAGTAACTGTTTTCTGAATTCCACAACGTAATTATTTATCATTCTTATCTTCATTTGGAATATGAATACTTGCCAATATATTCTTTATAATTACAAAATTAATTATTACGAGTACATAATCAGCGGGTTTATCCATTAGGATTTCGTCTGTAACAGCTCAAAATCTGGATTGGTAGTGGAGTGTATTCGACAATCAGATTTTTTTTTTGTAGGGAATGATAATTTTGGTATTCCTATTGTAACAATAAATGTGTTTCTAATTTTATTGTTATGTAATTGGAATGATTCGATTAATAATGTAGAAGTGTTTGATATATAATTATCATCAGCCTTTCACTGTTCCCACTGCTGGGACCTGTGACACAAGCCCCCGCCCAGTGAGAGGGACTGGGTCGAAATCCACCACGCGGCACCAGTGCGGGTTGGTGGATGTAACATGTCTTCGAATTTTTAGTTTTAGGACATAACGGTTTCGTCGCGATGTTTTCCTGTATCATTTTGAGAGCAGTGTGTAATTGACATACGTTACCAAAATGTCACACGATCAATCCTAAACAAGTTGGCGTTTCGACAATAGGGATGTTAACCGAAAATTTGTTTTAAGTCCGCCAGATACATTAATAATAAATATTTAATTAACATTTTTCTTATGAAACCTAAACATAAAGTGAAGACGAAATAATGCGTTGAAACATTGTGTGACGTCACGCCGTTAGTACACATTATCAGTATAATGTGCACTAACATAGTGATGTCACAAGACCCCACTCATGAACTTTGATGCGCTTTATCTTTGTCAATTTTTATTGATTTGGAAAAGCAAAAAATACGTATCCTATTATTTGATAATCTCACTGATGGAATAAATAGCATTATCATTTTTGTACCCAGATAACGTCCCTATTATTGCTATCGCTGACAGGATGTCTATGACATTTTCGAGATCTCAAGAATATTTTACCTCCTCTTCGTTAGCACATATTAAGTCCTTTTGCTTCCAATCCACATCCATCCATCCTCCAATCCTCTCACCGTAGGCCATTAAGTCGCAACCCTACGTACCTTATTATAGTTCGTTACTCGCACAAATTGAATCAGAAACAGTCCGTACGGCAAGTAGTACAACCTTTGAGTTTGATAATTATTTGTTGCATGCTATGTATGTGTGTATGTAGAAAATGGTGGTAGAGGTGCTAGGCAATGAGTATGTTGATTCTTTGCTTCTTGACAAGTCAGTCAAAGATCCCTCTGATTAAATGACTTGCCAATCTTCTTCTTCTTATTTTAGAGTTTGATAGTTTGAGCCCAGTATGTGACCAGGTTAGTTCTTTATGAGACAATCCCACCGCACTATTCCCAAACCACTGCAACTCCTGCAAGCCAGAATCAACAGTGGCGACCACCAGAAAAGCGCCGAGGCAATGAAGCTCGACGAAGTCCCGGCGAATGAATTTTACTGTTTTGGATCTCTCAACGAAATTATTTAGAAAAGAATAACGGAGGAGTACAAATTTCCACATTCCGTCCATATCAAGCAGGCACAGAGGGTCATTGACAACTGGGATACTGACTACTTACACGACTGACTGACTGTTTACTAAATAGGTTAGTTGTAAGACCTTGCAGATGTATGACCATCACATAAAAAAGCTACAGTAGAAACTTCACCTGTATCGTTGGTGCGTTTACAAACATATAAACTCAGATACACAAACACCCAGAACCGGAACAAATATCCCTAGGCCATACAAATATTTATTCCGTGTTGCAATCCAATCCGCGACACGCAGCGCAGCAGCCGATAGCTCAACCACTGCGCTAGCGGTGCCAATGTACCTATCAAATCGGTACACAAGCGCCCATGATATTTAAACCGATACACAGCAACACAGCTCAGCAGCATAATTAAATCAAACTACTTTTAGCTTGTCTGCCACGTGAGGTTTTAAATATGAAAAAAATTGATTATGGATGTTTGTAAAATATTCGTTCACACAAAAATTCTGAACAGATTTTGTTAAAACTGTACTGCCTAATAAAGCTTATACACCAGATAAGACAGGCTATAATTTATGAAGGTATTGGGGGAAGTACTGACTACACGCAGGTGGAGCCGCGGGCGGCAGCTAGTAAGAATGTAAAATTAAACTAAACAATGATGTAGCCCTTTTTGTTCGTGTCGTGTCGGGAAAGCCGCCTAAGGGATTATGTCAATTGTATCACAATCGTCCAATGTGGCGGTCGATTAGGAAGCCATATTTTAAACAGATTGACGTTTTTTTTCTAAAACAAAATATATTTCAAACTACAGTACAAGTATTTTCTTTATGTCCCTCGGCAAATTTCGTGTTTCGTCAGTCGTCGGATTTTTATCAGTTGCCCTTTGCACTTGGTGCAGACCGGACGCTCTTAATCAACTTGGAAGTTTAAAGAGTTGTTAATACTGTTTTAACTTAATGTAATTTATTTTAAAACATGGGAGGATAGCTGCTAAAGTCGATGATTGCCGAGGGACAAAGAAAATAGTTTTACTGGAATTCCTTATGCTCATAGCAGGCGCATTTTATCTTTCCGTATAATGAATAACATCCAAAATATTGACATACGTAGTCAGTATAGTAATGACTACAGTCAAGCAATGAGAATTGATCGTCAAGAGATTTGATTTTGCCCACTAATATTTGAATTCATAATTCGAATTTCAATACTTCACCACTTAATCAATTACTTTTATTGTGCGTACAGCTAAGGAGTGGAATTCCCTGCCGGAGTCTGTGTTTCCCGGCAGCTACAATCTAGGGGTATTTAAGTCAAGAGTGAATAGATTTTTTCTAGGCAAGCGTGATTCACTGTCGACCACATCATCACTTACCATCAGGTGAGATAGTGGTCAAGCGCGAGCCTACAGTGCATAAAAAAAAAAACGACTATAGATGTGTATTTTATATTGATTTTAAGTGACTATTTGTTTTTTTTTTTTTATAATCTATACAAAAGGCCTTAAAAAAAACTTGGGTTGCATTTTTTTTTATTACTGATAGGCCCGCGCTTGGCCACTATCTCACCTGGTAAGGATTAGGTGGTTGACGGTGAAGCACGCTTGTCTAGAAGAAACCTATTCACTCTTGAATCAAAGACTCCCATGGTGTACCTATCAGGAAATACAGGGAATACCACTCCTTAGCTGTACGCACAATAAAAGTATTTCCAAAACGTTTGGTGCGTTTGGGTGGGAAGTCCACCATGTGCCGATGACACATTGCCGTACGTTTTGTAGTCCGATGTTGGAACGGGCTAGGAGGAATGATTGAATACAAAACTATCGCACATTCCCCGAAATATAATCGATAAAATATCGACAGGCTGGCTAGTCGGTGCCGATGTTCGATGCTCTGGAGCCTAGACTCGACCAGTATCTCATTGCCGATGAGTCTTTTGGCCCGTTTTTCGATCGACTCAAGTGCCTTCAGCTGATACTTGGCAGATTCATGCTTGATACAAGTTGAGCAACTGTTCTGGCGTAAAGTACCGTCTCGCCTTTGCAAGGATCTCCATGTTATTGGCAGCCAGCTGAGCTTTTGTCTCAATTAATGGCCCAAACGTTAAGGGTTGATGACATCATTACGCCAAGAAGCTCAAGGTGGTCTGTTATCGGCACGTTCACATGCCGCAAAGAGTACGCCGGGTGGATTTGGCTCCTTTTAGCGGAAAAAAGACTAAATTGAATTCAAACTTTGTGTTTCATGGCACAGAGTTTGTTGTTCCAAAATTTTATAAATTGTTTCGAATAATATACACTACAGAGTTCTTTTACAAGTTTGATTACCAAGTAGAAAACGATAAAAAGAGAACTAGAGTTAATCATCCCAGTTCGTTAGCTGCAAGAAGTGCCGGGCCAGTCTTTGCCTTCCATTTTGTTGCATGTTTAATTCGTTTAGCAGTTCATTAAGTTTGTTTGTGGTTGAATTAGAATGGTCTTTTACATCCAGTGGCCTGCCGGGGTCTAATTTACCCCATGTTTGTGGGGTAAATTATCTTAATGGGGTAAATTACGAGGGTTGTTTAGTTTAGATTAGGCATAAATTTAGTTTGATGTTGAGGATGTTTGATTAAATTATCATTTAGAGCTAAGAGTTAAGGATAAAATGTTTATTTTAAAATTGTTAAGTAACTAATAAAAGTGCACAAAAAAATCATAAGCAAACTATAATTCTCTAAATATAAGTTATCTACATAAGTTGCATAGGAAAACAGCAGATGCGTTGTAATTTATATCAAGCAATCATAACCCTTCCTTTTGACCTCGCCGAAGTCGGGTAAGAAGATTAAAAAAAAAAAATTGTCTGTGTTACCCGTTTTTAGGTGTCAATCGTTTCTTTATTATATTCATAATAAAGAAACGATTGACACCTTATGCATCAAAATCGGATGAGTAGTTTAGGCGATACGGAGGATCATACGTAAATACAAACATACATATATAGACTGCTAAAATCGTAACCCTTCCTTTTGGCCTCGCCGTAGTCGGGTAAAAATAAATTTTATTTGTTAATTATAAATTGACAAGTATTCAATCTACCCTAGCATTTCGTCAACTATGCTGGGGTACATTTCCAATCTGACCGGCGACCACTGAACATCAGTTTTTTACATGAAAAGGCTTCCTATCTACCCTCCACAACTCAATACATTCAAAACTGCAAAGTAACGCATTGCAATTTTAGCACTTTGAAGTTCTGTTGGTAGATTTAGATAAGAATGTTCTTTTTCAAAATAATGACGACTCTTTAATCTTCATACATTTCTATAAATGCAGGTACTTCTAAAGGTCTACTGAGCCAAGGCCCCTTTTCAATAAGCCTTACTTACTCAGAAATATACTTCTATGTAAAAGGGTACTTTACTAAACTACCCTCTCCACCTGGTCACCGATTGATCTTTATAATAGTGACTCCGTTGCCATGGGTACCTACCTTATAGCTAAAACTCAGGGACTGTATATTAGGGTTGCCACGAAGCCATCTTATCGGAGGTGGAGCTTGACCTTCGAGGAAGCGAAGATTAACGGGGACGGAAGTGGAAAGAACATGTTTTTTCCATTGAAAACGTAAACATGACCATTTTTGCAGAACATTCTCTGATAATTTTGAAACGACAATTTGTACCGTTTTTAACCCCCGACGGAAAAAGAGGGGTGTTATAAGTTTGAGGTGTGTTGCTGTGTATCTGTGTATCTGTGTATCTGTGTATCTGTGTATCTGTGTATCTGTGTGTCTGTGTATCTGTGTATCTGTGTATCTGTGTATCTGTGTGTCTGTCTGTGGCATCATAGCGCCTCAACGGATGAACCGATTTTGATTTAGTTTTTTTTGTTGGAAAGGTGATTGTGTCGAGAGTGTTCTTAGCTATGTTTAAAAAAAAACGGTTCAGCCGTTCAAAAGTTATGGGCGTTTTACTGTTTGAATCGGGATGTTTTCGCAAGATAAATGTGTCGGGGGTTTTTTAAATTTTTAAATTTTACTTGTATATAAAGAAGTTATCAATTCTATACGTATGTATGTAATATTTATGGAAATGCACAATATTCATATAATTATGTTACTCTATGTGGGCTTCTAAAAACGTGTGCCAAATTGCATAAGTGTATGTATGTTTATTTTTATGTTTTATGTATATGTTTGTCCACGTACTTCTCCGAAAGTATTTGTCGGATCGTGATTATTATTTTTGTGTAGAATTGAGTATCTCTCAACTTAGGGTATTCCCTAAGTGAAAGTTTCATTAAAATCGGTCAAGTAGTTTTCAAGATATGGAGCATACAATCGATCTACTTAGCGACAAACAGCACTAATATGTAAATTGAGTTATTATGGGTAGTGTGTGTCAATCCTTTAAGTAACTTACTATAGAAATTGCAAATTTTTGTGATGATGTAATAAAAAAAAAAAAAAAAAACCTTATAATACACAAATGTTTTGCACATTTGTCATTACCATCTAGGCAAGTTATAAGATGAACCGCATTCAATAAGCAGTAGCTTATATTATGGTACCTATTGAACTTGGCTACGACAGTGCCATGGAAGCAAAAACTTGAACTTTAGAGTTATCATTCTTAAACACATTAAAAAGTATTTTATTTGTAATCAAATTCTTCTATTAAACCTCGGTCATAAACTTGCGAAAGCAGATAATATTGAGGTACGACATCTTGTGGAACTTCCGCATTTGCGTACCCAGAGGCAGTTCTGCTACATCCCTATTTACTATACAAGCTGCACATAAAGCCCATTCAGATTTCACGGATGAACTGTCTAAAGAATTCTCAGTCCAGTTCTGCTACTTTGAACCATTCCTTTACGGATAGGTGAACGTTTGAAGGTCAAATCTTTATAGAATTTTATGAATTACTAGCGGATGCCTCGCGATTTCACCCACGTAGTTCCCGTTCCCGTAAAAAAAAGTAGCCTATGTCACCCGGGGAGAGTGTAGCTTCCCTACGGTTAATGAATTTTTGAAATCGGTCCAGCCGTTTCGGAGTCTATAAGGAACACACATACATACTTTCTCTTTTATATATATAGATTGGAAGCCCAAAGTAAGAACCAAAAGGGATTTTAGAAAATATAAAAATACTAGCTGCCAACCGCGGCTCCTCCCGCATTGTACTAGTGCTTCTCCCAATATCTTTATAAATTATAGCTTATTAGCTTCTGCCAGCAGCTTCGCCCGCGTGATAGTCGAAAATTATCCCGAGGGAACATATTCCTGAGATAAAAAGTATCCTATGTGCTATTCTTGACTATAATCTATCTCTTTGCTAAATTTCATCCAGATCCACCCAGCCATTTGAGCGTGAAGAAGTAACAAACATACATATACACACACACATAATCACAAGCTTTCGCCTTTATAATATTAGTGTGATGTGTTATTCTAATGTATTCGCTATATTTATGTAAAGCATTATCAACATCCGCTAAGCAGTTTTTGCGTGAAGGAGTTACAAAAATCCGTTCATCCATCCTTAAAAACTTTCATGTTTATAATAATAGTAGAATATTCAATATAATTTATAAGGATAAGGGTAAAAAAGATTCGCGGTAGGTGTCTGTTTTTACTGCCTTCTCCCACGGGGAAAAGGCGTAAGTATATTTATTTAGACAAGTTCTAAGAAATATCTTTAGAATCGAATCCTTTGGTAGATAATTTTGCGCCATAAATGTCATAGGATAATGTGAATGTTAGGTTAAAAGAAAGGACTCAACCAATGACCTTTTCGAATATTTTGATTAAACAGCATGTCCCACGTCTACAACAATTTCATTGAAACATCCAACTGCCCTTTCAAAAAGTCACTAGCACCTACAATTTATTTTTATCCTGCATCCCGACGACAGAGAAAAAAAATGTAACGCATCCGGCGACTAACTTGATTTCCTGTATCACAGTAGTATCAACATCGTTTAATATGAGAATACACCGTACACAGAAAAGAAAGTTGGTACAGAAGGTCATCTCCATACAGCGAGCCAAAACGCACTTAAACATAGACAATTATCTACGAAACGAAGCATGGATAGAGCCATACCCTCATAAAATCGACCACTATGTAGATAGAGACAAGGCATCTGAGCGATAAATAGATGTCTCTATTAGGTATTGGCTGCACAGTCACTTTGTTTCTTTATGACTCTCATCTATTTCGCAATGGCGAAGTGACACTTCAAGCCTGTAAAATGGCCCAATCAGAATTTTAAAGAATGGCAAATACTGGTCCTACGATAATTTCAACAATATGTCTTATTTTTCTTCATACTAAAGCCTCTAAATAAAGTGACATTTTAGCAGCGATATTATTGTCAAAATGTCAAAAAAAAATGGGATATCACGTGGTTAAACCCAACAATTCTGTATGTAAAGTATTTTTCTGGTATTTTTTTATATTTTAAATTTATGGATTTAGTTATTTTAAGCAACTTATTTCAATATTTAGTTTTTCAAGATGTAGTTTATTTTTTTAAAGTTTTATTCGTGATGACGTCATGAAGTTGTTCGAATGGCATAGGAGTTGACGTTGACAATGACGCCTGACACGTACAAAACCACTGTTTTGTACGTGTCAGGCGTCACTGGCCACTGCCCACTTGCAAAAAAGACTTAACTAGAAGTTGGTTGTTAGAGCGAGGTTAAATTGACAATATTTTATGACGATCTGTCAATTTACCCAACCCAACCCAGAGCTAGTCGCCAACACGAGGTGTGTACGCGACTAGCTCTGGGTTGGGTTGGGTAACTATTTCATTACAAGAGGCACTGAAAGTTTCATAGAAACTTTATGACGTCATTTAGAGGTCAAGTAAAAGACAAGTGATATTAAATATTTTTGTAAAAAGAAATAAGATCTTAAAAATTTAAGTCCCAAAAATAGAATTCGAGATTTTAGGTTACAAAATGTTTTTGGAATGCTGGGTTATTTTTTACTTTACATACCGAATCTTTAATTTCAACAAATACTGATAGAATGTCTTTTTTACTAAAACCCCTGGATAAGTACGCTCAGTCTATTTTCAATGTCTATGCCGAAAGTACTCCTGCGAGTGACTGTCATTTGTTATTCATAGTTAGAAATCGCCGTACGTACGTGTTTTCGGTCGTTGTACGCAACTGGCCTTCTGTAACTACATACCCTGTGCCCCGTATATCCTTCATATAAGCTTTCCTATAATCACATCATCGGATCGGAGTTCCGGCGCGAGCTTGATTTATATCCGTATATCCTGCCCCCTCATCGGCTCTTCCACTGTTTTATTATTTGTCTTCATAAGTCATACTTGTAGCTTTAGTGGATGATTTAAGATTTATTTTCGTTTGTCTCTGAGTGGTGAGAAAAAAAGTATGATTAATAAGGCAATTCATAAAGAAAAATAAATTACCGAATTTATTAAGTGATTTATACCTGGTAAACGTTTGTTGAATATGTAGATATAGATTTTGTGCTTTGATACCAAAAATTTGGTTGTTTATTTTACATTTAAGTTTTATAACACTTTCTGTGCCTTACGGGGCCATAATCATGCCTTAGCTTTAAGTCATTGTTGTAGTATTTTGTACAACATTATTCCTCGCAAATAAAGATAGTATTGTAAGTATCTATCTGCTTTGTCCAAGGAAGGTAACTGTGTCTTTGATCATATATGTAATTTATCCATCACCTAAACTCTGTCTATCCATTCATCATCATCATTATCATTTCAGCCGAAAGACATGCACTGCTGGACATAAGCCTCCCCCAGGCGTGGCCACATTGACCGATACCATGCGTCTCGCATCCAGTGCATTTCGCAACCTGTTCGTGGTCTCCATAAAAAATAGTTGTTTCTCTTGTCATTACTAAAACTAGCTTCCAATCTAGCGAGAACAATTAGAGATAGTGTGGCGGATCGATTCACCTGGACGGTGACATGCCCGACAGATGTCAACCGTGCCTTCCCCATACCGATCCTTCACCATAAATGTCTGGTAGTTATTCGTCACGATAACTTCGTCCATAATTGCACAGACAAAACCTTTGGTATCAGAAAAGAGGTCACCGAAATGCAGCCAGGCTACGTACGCTCTTTAGTCTACATCTGACCCATGTAGGGCCCGGAAAAACCTCAGTGAAGTTCCTTAGTCTGCCATACCTCCCTGCGATCTTTAATGCCAAGGACTACAGGCTTGCGGCAGTTCTCATTCGCCAAGGAGAGCGGGGTGAGTTCCTTGTAGACTGCTACTACATCTCGATGCATACCCACGTCGGCGTGTAGAAAATATTAAGTGTGTCTTGTCATAACTAAAACTAGCTTCCAAGCTGATTACTATTCAATTTGGATATCCTTTTCAAACGAAATCGATCTCCAAACGCCAGTTTAAAATAAACGAATGATACCTACACATGTTAAAACACTGTTACAAGACTAACAGCTTAAACAACGAGCCCCTGCCGAAATGACAACATAACAATAACGTAGGATGCGTACCTACAGTCATGAAATTTTACGAACGAAGATACGAACAAAATCGATGTTTGCCGAACGCTGTTTGAATGTCTTCGCGAATGTGGGGCGTGATGTGAAGAGATCTGAATTTTGGTATTCAAAATTCGACATACATTTCTTTGTATAAAATGTAAAAAAAAAGAATAGTAAAAACCAAATGCTAAAATCTTATACTATGTTCTTAGTTAAATTTGCATAGGTTACATACAGTAACTGCTGCCTTTTTTTCGATGTGGTTGACCTGATTAAGGCTGGGGGAATCCGTTGGAACGGAAACGGATAATAAACGGCAGAATCGTTTGATGTGGTGATACTTGGGGGATGCCCACGTTTAGCAGTGGACGTCTTTCGGCTGAAATGATAATGATGATGACAGAATGACTTGAGTTTGACTTAATGTCCTATGAAGCAGAGTGCGACCACAGATATCCTTCATCGCGATCGGTCTTGAGCTTCACGCTTCACCTCGCTCCTCCATTCCGATACTTGCCGCTTCGTCCAACAACTTGCGACGTCGGGTTTGATGGGGACGACCACGCTTAGTTTTCCCTTGGGTATTCCAGTCTAAAGCTTGATTGGGTTTGTGATCGGGACCGCTTCGGAGCGTGTGGTTGATCTGGCGGTCGATCGGGTTCTCGTGGCATTTCTCCAACAGCTCATGACTGATAGATAGATAAACCATTTATTTGGTGCACACAAAATCACAGTTAAATTAATACAATTTACATGTAGGTATATAAAAACAAGGTGCCAACATAAAAAAAAGAAACAAATACCTAAAAATAACCTGCTAAATTAATTCAACCCTGTATAATCAATTATTTATTTATTTATATACATTTTATTGTACACCATAATAAACAAGAAAAAAGAAACTTAATACTAAAAATACAATGGGTGGCCTTATCGCTTTCCGCGATCTCTTCTAGGCAACCTGGAATGGACAGAGTACCTGGACATGACATGGGGTTGTCAGTGGTGCGACAATACCGTCAATGAACATAATAAAGATACAATATATACAACGATACAAATATTCACTAGTAACAAAACGGTACATACCTACATATGCTAAATAATAGACACATAAATACATACATACTTAATATATAAGGAAAGAAGACAAAAAAAATTACGACATTTATAGCACATTATATCAAAAAACCAAGAGCACAATCACAGCGATAGGTAATGGTAATGACGAGATTTTTAAATACTGGCAACGACTGAGCACGTTTTATTGAGTCAGGCAATGCATTCCACAGACGATCAGCCTGGACAGTAAAAGATTTATCCATGAAAGTTGTGGAATGCATTGGCATTTTAAGTCGCAAGTTATCTGATGACCTTAGAGATTTCGCGTGGGAATCGCAGATAAACTGAAAACGAACCTTGAGGTAAAGAGCTGTGGAAGGAGTAAAGAACACATTAAACAAAAGAGAAAGAATATGAGCATTCCGGCGAAGGCGAATTGGCAACCACTTGAGCTTTACACGAAATTCGGAAACACATTTGCGCAAACCAAATATGAATCTCAGACAACAATTTTGAAGCCGCTCAAGTTTATCGAGTTGTTCTTGAGTAAGGTTCAATTAATTAGCTGTTCAGAAACCGGACATGCATTTGGCTCATCGAGTCTCACGAGTATGGTTGACAAAGATAAAGCTCTACGAAGCCGAACTTATTCTAAAACTTGAAGTGTGCGTGAATATGGTCACGGCCATGTCTCTTGTGTTAACCCAAGCGAGTATGGCTTTTGCGAAGAAAAAGAATATAATCTAATTAGTTTAGCAGGATTGCTTCAGGGTACACCAGAAGTATAGTCAAACTAGCAATTTGCTAATAAAGGCAAAAAAAACTATTCATCTTTCCACTTCACCACCAGTATTACATTTACAATATGAGTATGGAACACCATTATTAACCCTAGAACCCCATATTGTCTATTGTATTCAGTGTTCCTACACAGGGGTGATAAACTAAACACCAAAATTAAAAGTCCCTTAAGGGCGCGACGAACAAAGCTCGCAAATGCAATTCGAGCCGAGTGAAAAATTCATTCGGAGTATTGCTATCTCTGTTTGCACGCACACGCGGCGCGCCGTGCGTAGCCGTGTGTGTGTGTGAGCAGATAGATATCGCTACCTAATCATCCTATCGACTCGAAAGCCGGCCGACGCGAACGGCGGCGCCCGCGTTCTTTTTAACCGACTTCCCAAAAAGGAGGAGGTTCTATGTTCAACATTATGTTTGTTTGTTTTTTTTTTTTGTGTTTGTTCACCGATATCTCCGTCAATTGTGAACCGATTTTGAAAATTCTTTTTTTATTTGAAAGAGTTTGTTTCGAAATTGGTCCCATTTTAATTTGGTGAAGATCTGATGAAGAACTTCGGAGATATACAACAGAACTCTTCAATAAATATTGGTAAATCTCTCGGGATTGCTGCAATCGCATGTCTGTTTATTATTTATACCATTTCATAACATAACATCACGCCAGTAAGCTCTTAAGGGGTACGCAGATCTCTCATTAGACCGGTTATGTTTAAGTTTCATGAAATCTATTTTGGCGTTAAAGTTACCTTATTATGTCTATTAGGTAGGTACAACTAAAAAGTGAAAACTACTCTTTGTAGTTTTGTATTTGGAAGTCGGTTGTATTTTTTTGCAAAAAAGTTTTTTTTATGTCTTATTTATGTAGGTATTTCTTTAAAAAACCTCAAATATGTGTTGTTATAATAAATAATTAATGCAAGTATTACATATGCCTATTTAGTATTTAAGCATAAGTAGGAATAGATAAATAACAGCGCTCTGAGCTAAGAATAATTTAAAAAAACCGGCCAAGTGCGAGTCGTACTCGCGCACGAAGGGTTCCGTACCATTATAGCAAAAAACGGCAAAAAAAATCACGTTTGTTGTATGGGAGCCCCACTGAAATATTGATTTTACTATGTTTTTAGTATTTGTTGTTATAGCGGCAACAGAAATACATAATCTATGAAAATTTCAACGGTCTAGCTATCACGGTTCATGAGATACAGCCTGGTGATAGACAGACGGACAGACAGACAGACGGACCGCGGAGTCTTAGTAATAGGGTCCCGTTTTTACCCTTTGGGTACGGAACCCTAAAAACAAGGATTTTGAATAAACATTTGTTTTGTTATTCTGTTTAAAAAATATAAATTTAAACTTGATAAAGTCGTGTAGGGTGACCATATGTATATTATCGACTGAACGAAAAACAAAAAATACAATAATGGTAATCAGAAAACATAGTGTCAAAGATATATACACACTAAACACGCTTATTTTCTTACTTTTTGTCAGTGTTTCTTTCTGAAAATTATATAGATAGCAAAAGGCGTTTTTTACATGATCGTCGTGGCTCTGTAAATATTTTGCAGTTTATTATGTAGTCGATTAGCTAGCCAGTTATAAAAGTTTATTGGAACACCCCAGGGTAACGCTCACTGAAGTCCAGATAAAAATCCCAGAATAATTAAATAAACTAGAAAGAATTTGTCTTTTTAGTTTTAGCTTTTTGTCAAAGGAATTTTACAAAAAAGGCTAGCAAAAACTGGACCGAGGGCATAAAGCCGCACTTGTGCAGGCAAGTCCAATCGCATGGTCACCCTACCCTGTGTGAGCCCAACTGGCCGAACTAACGTCACAGTAAGTAAAGAGGAGCAATGTAGGTAAGTCTTAGCGGTGTCCTTGAGATAATTACCTACGCCCGCTTTGTCTCATGACATGAATAAACAAACGAAAAAAACAAAGCTTCGTAAGTTGATGAATAGGTAGGTAGGTAGGTAAATACTAATTTATACAAAACTAGTTGTCCTCCGCGGCTTCGCTCCCGTCATCTGGCTACCTAACCTAATCTACCTACCTACCTACCCTACCCTATCTAGCTACCTACTCTACACTACATAAGTACATACATGATTGTACGCAACGCACGCAACGGAAGCTCTCAAAAAGAAATATTTTGCCGTTTTTGCAAAAAACAACATTTATGCTCCGCTCCTACTGGTTGTAGCGTGATGTCTCTTTAGCTTAAAGCCTTCCTCAATAAATGGACACAAAAATAATAATAAAATAATAATTTTTCAATTCCAACCAGTAGTTCCTGAGATTAGCGCGTTCAAACAAACAAACTCTTCAGCTTTATAATATTAGTATAGATATACTAACTCAAAGGTACGTATTAATTTAACTTATTGTATTATGTCATTGGGAAATAGGTACTTCCTGTGAGAAAGATCCCAACGTTCGGAGACCATGTCGGCAACCGAACCATATAGTAAATAATAACAAAGTCCGTAAACAACGCAAAGTTCGTAAGAAAGTAGATTACTCAATACCAAAGTTCAAATCACAAGGCAAATCTAAATCCAAGTTCGTAGCATAAGTCAATAGTGTCATAAATATTAAAATAAGTACAATTTAGAAAATAAATAAACACGCACGTAAAACATAGTAAAGTAATATTCTAATACTGATAACAAACAATCGACAGAACAATAGTACAACAAGCAGTGAAACACACCCGAATCACACCCGAAGTGCCCCGAACAAACCCCGTACGAACGATACACAAACAAAACCGTGAGCAGTGCGACCACGCACACATTGACATTTGCTTGACGCGACAGCAATACTAGCTATTGAAAATGTGTGATTAATTTGATGTGTTCCGTAATACCAAAAATTATGAATGAAAACCTAATGTTTAAAAAAAAAAAAAAACGATTATTTGTAATTTGATAATATGAGCTATGTTCCTACTACGACATTATTATAGATATTGTTTTTTATAATACAGAAATATCAAACAGAAAACATGTCATTTACGCTGTAAAAATATACAAAATGGAATTCGCTAAAACTTCATTTTAGGTAAGAATTTAGAAAAAAAGAAGACGTAGGAACCTAGATAAATACTGTCTCAATCCGAATATCATCGTAATATGGTGGAGATATGCTAAAATTACAAATATTTTTGGTATTACGTTTGTATGGACAATTCATGCTTCGCCGCGCTCTTAACTATAATAAATAAAAACAGTTTTAGAAAATTATACTTTTATTTATATTAATTCACATTATTGAGATCACGCATCATTATTTCAAATGATAAATCAATTGAGCACTTTTGGCATACTTTGATTTGGCGTTC
Source organism: Orthosia cruda (assembly GCA_964057195.1). Classification (NCBI taxonomy): domain Eukaryota; kingdom Metazoa; phylum Arthropoda; class Insecta; order Lepidoptera; family Noctuidae; genus Orthosia; species Orthosia cruda. Next base: position 50,032,619 of record OZ059826.1, on the reverse strand, counting down.
GAAGAAAATTGGAAATTTACAGTTAGTGCACCTGGATTTGCTCTTCCAATCCCTTTTTCTTGGGCTGAAACCATAATTCCCCTGTGAGTGACATTCAGACCAGGAGAATCGACAGGCATGGGTTTTTTGAGTATCGCCGAAATGCTTTCTTTTATATCCCTCCTCAAAGTCAGCCGTTGTAGGCGTTCCTTCAAAAAATCGTTTATGAGATTCATCCCGTTGCTCTTCCGATCACTGTTTCTTGGGCAGAAACCACAATGCCTCTGTGAGTGACGTTTAGACCCAGGAGTATGGACAGGCACGGGTTCTTTGTGGATCGCGGCAATTCTTTCTTTTATATCCCTCCCCATAGTTGGCCTTTGCAGGTGTTCCTTCAAATGTTCGTGTATGAGATTCATTGTAAGAGGCTCAATTTTTTGAGAACTGCGACGATACTTTATGTCAGCTATTATTTGATTTTAAGCATTTATAGAAAACCCAACTGTTGATATCAATCCCATTTAATATTCCATTGAAAATGTACATTAGCCAGCGTTTCTTAGCTAAAAACTTAAGTTGTTACAACACTGGGGTGGTACAACACAACACATGCGTCTAGACCATCCTGCTGTCACCGCGGCACAGGCTCAAGGTTAAAAATGCGGTTAATCAAATCTGTGCCTTATACAGTAGTGGAATAATTAAAAAAACTAAACGCTGTGTGTAACAAGGTTCTAGGATAGAATAAGTGGGGTTTAGGGTTAATAATTTAAGCGGCAACCACTAAAGCTTTGAGCTTTTTGAGGATATTTTAAAACAATTGACTACTTACTCAATACACGTTATTTGCCTATATATCAAATAGTTTGTTGGACTGTACCTACTTAAGTATCATTACGCGAGACGGTTCTTAAAAAATTACTGAGAAAAAGAACTGTTTTGACTGACACAAATATGTGGATGTCTCTAACTATTCTCAATCTCATTTTTTTCTTTCTTTTGTTTTCCTTCTTTTAATTATACTTTTTCAATGTTTCTCAATCATCTTTATAGCCCTTTGCTATGAAAAGTTACAGCACTGATAACAACATTTGTGCCACATGTTAAATTTAGTCTTGTTATATTTTTTTTACCTTTGTATAGATTCTTTTACCGATTGTTTTGTGAATTTGTGAACATTGTAGGCCTTCTAGATGCTAGTTAACATTTGTTAACTTTTTTATATATTATATAATCTATTTTTTTTTATTGCATACGACTTATTGTCGGGCCTACGTTGTTCCCCATATCTAAGTACTAATGCTGTAACTTGGAAATATTGTAAAACCAAACCATTTTTTTAAAGGGTAACCATGTATTTTCTTGCCGGTTCTTTTCCATAGGAAACGACCAACCCGAACCGTGCACCTTTTGTCGACGTTTTATAAGTGCCCATGTAGGCCTATGTGAAATAAAAAGTTTAATTTTGATTTTGACAATAATATTTTGTGGCCAAATGTAAGCTCATTTTAAATAAATGAGCTTACTTTTTAATAAGGGACTTTTACAATTGCCATGCCTATGAAAGTCCTATCATACCCTGAATTCATACAAGGTACTGTAATAGCCTGTGAGGCTCTCTACTAAATAATAGGCGTTATTGCGTCATATTTGTGCGCTATTCCTATTTGTTTGACTATTTTACATAATTATAAAATAAATTCGCGTCTGACGTGTATCATCCATTATAAATACGAATCCTTTAAAAGTACATTCAGCCAACAACATTCGATAATATAATATAGTGCGAGGTTAAAAGAATAAATGAATAAATACTTACAAGGTTCGTACCTAATGCAACCTCAACCATTGCAGTACCTACTATTGATTAGATTTGGGCCATGAACTTGAAGCAAATGAGTTTCTGTAACAAAGTGCCTATTGCCACGAACTTGCCAACATTATCACCCAAGATAACAACTCTCTAAAACTTTCACATACGGAATCCTTTAACTCAATAATGTCACATAAAATTTTAGTGAGTTACTAAAACGCTTGCTCCATAGGAAAATAAAAATTTATTTACGAATCACGTACGGAAATAAGTGATGGTACATTATCCCGCAGAAAGATGTTTCAGGGTTAATACGGGCAGAAAGCCCGGGATTTTGTGTGTTGGAAGTCAGTCGCATAAATATTGAAGAATTTTTTGTTTGATTTTGTGGTTACTAAAGCTGGTTCATTGATGTTTACTTTGTGTTTTCATTTTTAGGGTTCCGTACCCATAGGGTAAATACGGGACCCTATTATTAAGACTACACTTTCCGTCTGTCTGTCTGTCACCAGATTCATTCAACCAATCACAGCAGATAACGCGTGCTTGACAATTTGTCACATTAATTCTCCGATAATTTTGAGCTGGGAAACTGGGGGGGTTGATTGTGTATCTCTATACCGTGATAGCTAGACAGTTGAAATTTTCACAGATGATGTATTCCTGTTGCCGCTATAACAACAAATACTAAAAACAGAATAAAATAAATATTTAAGTGGGGCTCCCATACAACAAACGTGATATTTTTGCCATTTTTTGCTTTAATGGTACGGAATCCTACGTGTGTGAGTCCGACGTTTTTTGATAAATGCTTTTAGAATTTGTGGAAAGCTTGCATGATTTGCATATTTTGTTTTTACCTTTTTGGTAGCTAATGTTGTCATTGTTTGCTGCTAACTAACCAATTGCAGTCAAATCCTTATACTCAATAAATAATTAATGGTGTGTATTCAGTAAATTGGCGATAAATGATACTTTTACACGTCAGATTTTAATTGTTTCCTAGCCAACTACTCTGAAGAATACTCAGAGGTGTCTTTTAAAGTTCACCAATAACTTGTAATGGTCAAATCCACCACACCAGAGAATGACAGAGATGTAGGTAGACCGGCACACTCAGTACTATAATACCTGTGAACGTGAAGGTGGCATACTGTTAAGAACTTTTGAACTTTTAGATTGGCGGAAAATACCCCTGATTGCTTTTGAAGAGTCATGCGAATTTAGAGTAGAAATAGTTGGACATGAATGTATGACCAATTAGGAATAGCGATGCAATAGTTAATGTGACGAATTGTGTGATGCGACTTATGTTTTATTGCAGTTTGATCTCGACATTATAATATGGGAAATTATTAACGGGGCGAAAAATATACTGAATGGGCGACTATTATACTAGGTAAGTAACTATTTATCCGTTTTGAGTAATACCTTTTAGGAGGTTTTGTGTGCTGCGGTAATAATATTGTTACATACTTTAATTGTATTTGGGGTTCTATTTTTTTCTATTTTAGCATATTATTCTTTTGAAAATAGCTGAACAACCATCGAGGTGACATCGCTGTGCAGCGCGAGAGTTCGGGTGTATTCGTGTTTTCAACGAATTAGTCCAAGAGCGAGCGGAGCGGGCTCGGCAGCTTAGAGAACCCCGACACGGATAGGGTAGGTTCGAAGTGAGCTGAAGTGAGCGAGCTAAGCGAGTGAACTTAGTTCCTGTCATCTCCTTCACGTTAGGTTACCTTAGACCCTGCAGACAGAAAAAGGAGCTCCGTCGACAAACTTTTATTTTCAAGTCGCTGTTTTAAACATTTGTATTCGCCCACTGTTTATCGCTCACTTAGTATTTCAGTAAGCCATATACAGTATTTTTTACACTTTTAATTATAATTTATTTTCGCTCGTTTAAATACTGGATTATAATATCAACTACTCGCATTTTTCTACAGGAAATCGTGTAGCTCACTATTCGCATTTTTTAATAGGAAATCATGTAGCTCAACTCAGAACTCAATTCCCAGAGAATAAAAGTCAATACATCCCTGTCATGGGCTTATGGAGTTCAATAACAGGTTCTAAGTAAAATACCTACCACAGCACGTGTGTGAGTACATAGGTACCCAACTGTAAATCTACCATTGCTTCTCATTTCATCTTTGTGTCGTTCGTTGACTTGTGTGTGCCCTGGCAGTTGAGTACTGTGTTATGCTCTCTCAAATGTCTCTCTGATGGTGGCGCGTGTGTTGGATCATTCGGTTCCCTTCATGATGGTTGAGCTGGATGGTGCCGTCATGTTCGTGAACGGGCGCCGTCAGCTGGGGTTGGTCTTAACTTAACTGCTTCGGATGCTAATGCACCGATGCTACCTATTATGTAACTATACAGTGCATGTGTGAGTACTTTTAATACTTTGTACCTGTACGTAGTAGTAGTAGTGATTCTGGGTGCATTGTCCTCAAATATATCAATTTATTAATGTATGTACTTTTGTACCTAAATATTGTAAGAAAACTATTTTTTTTTTAAAAGTGTAAGTATGTGAGTTTCTTGTGCGTTCTTCTCAATAACAAGCTACTTTCCGAATGCACGGTAGAATCAATTTTTATTCCTTGTAAATTTTAATGTATCTAACGTTCAAAAGTGCCGTTTGGTGGCCTAGTTGAAATAAAATATCTTTGAATTTTGTCTTTACCAAGCTATATTAATATACAGGTGTCTGTCTCCTGGTCAGGCTTTAAGCCGGCCTCTATAAATTTGAGCAATGGTAAACAATTTTGACGTATTTCTGTTGGCTTAATTCTACACAAGATTCTCGAGTCCTACTGATAATACTAATAGGAATTAGAAATTTTGTAACAGCTGCTCATTTCATCGGAGAGATATGATATTGAAGTAACCGACGAGAAGGTCACCGAACTCGAGGAGGAACTGAGCAGGTTGCGATGGAGTATTATAGGGTTATCTGAAGTCCGAAGAGAGGGGGAGGACTCGATAATCCTCAAATCCGGTAACCTGCTCTATTTCCGAGAAGGTGACCGGCAGTCCCAGGGTGGTGTCGGGTTTATCGTCCACAAGTCCCTTGTGAACAACGTGGTGAAGATCGAGAGTGTGTCGACCAGGGTGGCGTACCTTATACTCAGAATATCCTCAAGATAGCTGAAGGTTATACAGGTCTACGCCCCAACCTCGGCACACCCCGACGATGAGGTAGAGACCATGTATGAGGATATCTCCAGAGCCATGCATGGTTTCAAAACTCACTTCACCGTTGTCATGGGGGACTTCAACGCGAAACTGGGCAAACGAGACGAGGATGAGCTGCAAGTGGGGCAATTTGGAGTTGGACAACGGAACCACCGGGGTTACCTACTGGCCAGTTTTATGGAGAAGGAGGGCCTCTATATGATGAACTCCTTCTTCAAAAAGCGTGAACACAGGAAGTGGACCTGGCAGAGCCCCGATGGTGCAACAAAAAATGAGATCGACTTCATCATGTCAACCAAGAAGCAAATGTTCAATGATGTCTCTGTGATCAATTCGGTAAAAACCGGGAGCGATCACCGCATGGTAAGAGGCACATTGAACATTAATATTAAGCTTGAAAGGTCTCGACTGATGAAGTCCACGCTCCGGCCAGCACAGATCCAAGTCCAAAACCCCGAGAGCTTTCAGCTCGAACTCCAGAATCGTTTCGAGTGCCTAGCTCCGTGGATGAATATAGCAACGGGTTCGTGGAAGCTGTCCATACGGTCGGGTCTAAGTTTTTCAAGACCCGTCGTACAGATAGAAACAAAAAGCTCTCAGATCACACCCTCAAGCTTATGAAGGAGAGGCGTGAGATGATCCTGCAGTCTTCAGATGAGGCGTGCAAATACCGGCAGCTCAATAGACAGATCTCTAAATCCTTGAAAAGAGACCTCCGACGCTTCAATACCGAGCGTATTAGAGACGCTATCGAGCGAAATAAAGGCTCCAAGGTGTTCTCAAGGGATCTGGCTATTGGGCAGAGCCAACTCACGAAACTGAAGACCGAAGATGGCAGGATCGTATCCGCCAAACCGGAGCTTCTCAGGGAGATCGAGACATTCTATGGGCAGTTGTACACTTCGATCAGCAAGCCCGTTGCGAGTCTAGCAAACGACCCAAGAGCTAGATTGACCCGACACTATACCGAAGATATCCCGGACGTCAGCCTGTACGAGATTAGGATGGCTCTGAAACAGCTCAAAAACAACAAGGCGCCGGGTGATGACGGAATTACGGCCGAACTCCTGAAGGCGGGTGGAAAACCGGTCCTTAGGGCCCTTCAGAAGCTGTTTGATTCCGTCATACTCGAGGGCAAAACGCCACAGGCATGGTGCAGGGGTGTGGTGGTACTCTTCTTCAAGAAGGGCGACAATGCCCGGTTGAAGAACTATAGGCCCATCTCACTTCTTAGCCATGTCTACAAGTTGTTTTCAAGAGTCATCACGAATCGTCTCGCGCGCAGGTTTGACGATTTCCAGCCCCCCGAACAAGCCGGATTCCGAAAAGGCTTTAGCACCGTAGACCACATACATACGCTGCGGCAGGTTATACAGAAGACCGAAGAGTATAACCTGTCTCTCTGTCTAGCGTTTGTGGACTACGAGAAAGCCTTCGATTCGATAGAGACTTGGGCTGTACTGCAGTCTCTCCAACGGTGCCAGATCGACTACCGGGAGAGACGTCATTTCTCCGAAACTATTCACTGCTGCGCTGGAGGATGTCTTCAAGGTTCTGGACTGGAGGGGGCTGGGCATCAACGTTAATGGCGAGTACATTACTCACCTTCGGTTTGCCGACGACATAGTGGTCATGGCTGAGACCATGGAGAGCCTCAGTAAAATGCTCGATGACCTCAGTAGAGCTTCCGAAAGAGTGGGTCTTAAAATGAACATGGACAAAACCAAGATCATGGTGAATGCCCATGTAACACCCACTCCTATCAAGGTCGGAGACTCTACTCTCGAAGTTGTAGACGATTATGTCTACCTGGGACAAACGGTCCAGTTGGGTAGGTCCAATTTCGAGAAAGAGGTCAACCGTCGAATCCGACTCGGCTGGGCGGCGTTCGGGAAGTTGCGTGGTATCTTCTCGTCCAATTTACCGCAGTGTCTCAAGACAAAAGTCTATGACCAGTGTGTGTTCCCAGTGATCACCTATGGGACCGAGACGTGGTCGCTCACAATGGGCCTTATCAGAAAGCTCAAAGTCACCCAAAGGGCAATGGAGAGGGCTATGCTCGGAATTTCCTTGCGTGATCATGTCAGGAATGATGATATCCGCAGGAGAACCAAAGTTACCGACATAGCCCGAAGAATTGCCAAACTTAAGTGGCAGTGGGCAGGGCACATTGCTCGCAGAACGGATGGCCGACGGGGCCGAAAGGTTCTGGAATGGCGACCGCGAACCGGAAGACGATACGTTGGAAGGCCTCCCACTAGGTGGCCTGATGACCTGGTTAAGGTTGCGGGAAGGCGCTGGATGCGAGACGCACGGGATCGGTCAATGTGGCGACGCCTGGGGGAGGCCTATGTCCAGCAGTGGACGTCTTTCGGCTGAAATGATGATGATGATGATATATATTATCATTTTCAAAACAATGGAGGTTCGATTGGTTCGATTTTAAAAACAAGTAAGTGGTTTTTGAGTTGAGTGCGGTCACTTGCGTGAGGTTTTAAGGGAACTTTACAGTCTCTTAGAAAATCGTATAATGAGATAGCAAGCAAACAGGAATTATTATTATGTGCAGTCGAAATTTATTGCAGCAACACATGTTACTAATGTGCCCAGTACAGCCGCATGGTACAGTCTAATTACTGGTATATTCATATCTCTATATTATATTATTATTAATATATCGATCATGTGTATCGGAACCTACTTATGCAATAGGTAAATGTGTAAATTTGGATGTCTATTATTAAATCATGCCTCAACGGCTGAACAGATTTAGATAAACCTTGGCATGCGGGTAGACCATGATAGTAATACGTTCCCCTCGGTCAGTTTTCAACTTTCACTTGAACGAAGCCGCTGATAAAATCTAGTAAGTTTATTTTCAATCATTCCCATTTAATTAAAATTTCACTAAGGAGGAAATTGTCTAACTCTACTATTGAAAAATAGATCTCGTCCTTTTGTGACATTCCCCAGCCATCCTTAAAGTGATGAAACAAGAATTTCCCTCATTTACAAAATTATATCTCAATCCTGTGTACCGAATATATATTATTCATAATATGGTGTTTTGATAAGGAAGTTAATTTCCGTAAAGTTCTATTTGTGTCTAAAGTAAAAACGTGTAAGAATCAATTTGTCTGTGAGCGTGCTTTTGTGTAGATTATTAGCTTCTAATCTTGGCATTCAAGTGCATCTAGATATACATGAAACCGACCACAACTGAGAAATGGCTAGACAGATTGATTGAGTATAAATTTTGCAGAATGTAGTAAGAGATAACCACTCCTTCTCCATTTCTGAGGCAGTCACCTATGAGTTTCACAATATTGTCCATACACGGATTACCCAGTTATACACAAATTTACTATAGTGATAATCGAACAAGTTCTTCTGTTTTACTAATCCACTACAAGACAACAACGCGTTAGGAACTTGAACTATACACTATCATTATTACTAACAGATAATAGACAAGGCGTTTTCCTTTATTTTTTTGAATTTCTATGATATTTCATCGCTATAAACACTATGCAATGGGCGTTTAACCAACAGCCACTAACCACAAAAAAGAGAGAGGTGTCTAATGTGTTGTGATGGAGTTTGATTAATTAAATTTACAGTTTTTCAGTTTCGTAAAATATGACGAAACTGAAACATCAACAACACATCTGATGCTCAGTGTAAATACACAATAGCGGCGGCTAGCGTAGATGCTTTATATGTCTAGTCAGCGCGCGCTCGTACGTCTTCGGTTTTCTTCGTGCGCCTCCGGCTCTCTCCTCGGCGTCTATTTGTTGTGTGGATCTTCGCTTGTACTATCCTGCATGCAGCACGCTGTGCCTCGCACAATTTATCAAGCCCAAAATATTATTTAAAATCATAAACAAGGGTACTTATACATTAAAATTATAAATATTTTTGCATATTCTCAAAATTGACGCCAAACGGCATCGATTGAAAGTGTGTTAGTTATTGTTTAGTTTCCTAGGTGATCGGAAAGTTTCTCAAAATTCACTGCAAAAAGGTGTCGGTTTTTGGTGTCGTTTTTTCATTGTTACACTTTTTTTCGGTCTAGACCCTCAGCCCGCAAACAAATCAGAACTATAACGTGCGATAAATAAAGAATTACGTTCCAAAAAATACAAAATATATTTACTACTATTTGTAGGTACAAAAAATTAACGGATAGAAACCACTATCTATTTCTCGCGCCTGTCTATACAAACTAAACTCTTTTGTCACGTTTAACGCAAGTCATTCAAAACATTAGAGGGCCTGGAAGAACTCTATTTTAACAGCACTCGCAGAAAGAATTCATTCGATATAGTAGCGAGCGGTATTCAAATAACTAAGTGTGATTTTCAAGTGTCTTTGGAACGGAGTTCCTTATCGCTTTTATAGTTTTCGGACTGAGGGGCTAGGCCGAAAAAGGGTAAAAATAAAAAAAAACCACACCAAAAACACACACCTTTTAGCAAAGATTTTTTAGGCTTTTTTCCGAATGATCAAGGCAAACAAAACTTTTTTCAATCGATTCAGCTTGCCGTCAATTTTGAGAATATGCAAGATATTTGTTATTTCAACGTTTAAATTGCCTTTTTTATTAATATTAAATAAATATAAATAATCATTTTTGCGTGATAAATTGTGCGAGGCACGTCGTGCTGCTTGCAGGACAGTACAAGCGAAGAACCGCACAAAAGGGAGATGCCGAGGAACGAGCCGGAGGCGCACGAAGAAAACCGAAGACGTACGAGCGTGCGCTTACTAGACACATACAGTACCTACGCTAGCAGCCACTATTGTGTGTTTACACTAAGCATCAGATGTGTTGTTGTAATTTCAGTTTCATCATATTTTACGAAACTGAAAGACTGTAAATTTAATTAATCAAAATCCGTTCCAACCGGATGTCCATAAGAAACATTTCTCTTTTTAGCATTTGGCAGTCTGTAAGGAAAGGTATAGATCAAGAGCTAAGCTAGGTTAGTTTAAGCTCAGCAAGCATGGCTGAAAAAAAATCATACGTGTTTGCAACCGCAAAATGACTGAGCTGTCACAGTAGGTATGTTTGAAAAAATCCTTAGTTATGCAAGCTAAGCTAATCTAACTTAGCTTAGGTCTCGATTTCTGAATTGAAAATTTTAAGTTAAGAACGAGTTGAGTATTTGTTAAACTATACTTAAGCCTGAAAACCTTCAAAATTTGGCACTAAATAGGATTTGACACGTTCCTAACTTTAAATACTTAAATCAGAAACTGGCTATTAGTCTTCAAACACTTGGAATATGGGTGTCCATAGAGATAGAGAAGACCAAAGTAACTATGGATGGATTGGACCTGGCAATCAGCTGTTAGAGATGCATGGCAAAACACATTTCATGTTTCACAGAAACTAAATCATTTGGAATTAGGATAATTAATGTTATTTGGGATCGGACTGTCAACACTTGGGAAAGGCTGACCAGCGTTGCTTTGGACGTCTTTTAGCTGAAAAGATGATGATGATTAGGGATGAGCACTGACCTCTAACGTATAAATATGATGGACTTCTTATTATCGATGACAAAATTAAGACTTTGATTTTCGCCATTTTGGCGCTGATAGCAAGGTGACATTGAGTGAGCGTCCATGGAACTAATATTAGAGATGGGACACAGCCTTCGATAAAAAAATACCTTTATGAACTTTATCGATCGTGAGAATAATTTAATACGTAAGAGAGAAAAAAACTGTTTTTTTTTATTATGATTCATTTTTAAGTAATTGCTGTAAAGGTTAACTGAAAAATATTTTCAGTCAGATTGCAAGCTATGAACTAGTGGATAGCGTGCCAGTAAAGTTATAGCGCATTACTGTCAGATCAGTGAGATTTAAATATGGGGATAGGCTAACAACTTATTCTTAAAACTAGTATATTTGAGCAACTATCTCCTCGCTCAAGTACACTAGTTAGTTAATACTTACAATAGTTCGGATTCACTCGGTTGACGCTCATCGGATTCGTGAAGGGAACATCATTCATACAAATATTTGCGTACGAATGAGATGTATAATAATTTACAACGGACGTATTTCTCTCTCTCATCGCTGAGATCCTGTCTCTGTAGTGTAAGAGTGACATCGCATTCCAGCGAGGTGAAGACTTATATCAGTTTTCAACTGTTTGAACTGTTTGACAATATAAATTGTTTGACTTCAAAACATTTGTTATTAAAATTATAATTATCATGATATTATTCCAGAATTAGTTCCAGGCACAGGAACGTGGTGATTGGTACAAGAAGAGAGAGGCCTGTGCTCAGCAGTGGGCGAAGTCGGGCTATGGATGATCATGATGATGATTCCAGAATTTAATATTACACATTGCTTTTGAACATATTATTACTGATTATTAGGCATTCATATAACATTCATCACCAATACCAATATGAGCTATTTAGTTGCAACATACTACGAGAAGTCAATATAGTAGATGAGTGATACGCCTTGTCAAGTCTACTATTTTGATATTAATGTAATATAAAAATATCACTAATACTGATATATTAGTTAAAATATAATAATATTTCCAGGTGAATATATTAGTATTACCTAATCTTGAGAAATATCGGTATTAACATATCTCTAACTGTGTCAATTTTAGTTCCTGAGAAGTTGGAGTGGGGCGCTTTGAATCAGCACAAACAACAACTATCATTTCATATAGTATGATTAGGTATATTTAGTCCAGCGTACTTGTATAATAGAGGTCAGTGGGGATGAGGATGATATCGATTTCATTATTTCATTTGTTTTAGTTTAACTGCACACTAGAAACGATAGTTACGCATTTGGTTGAACTAAAGTTTACAAGTTTCACATGCCATACTACATCATCAAACAACATTTTTATTAGTATCAATATTTTTCATAAAATACCGCTGCAGATACAGCTGTTGTACTGTAGCTAACCTTTTTTATCGCCAGTAATAAAAACGCAATCAAATATAAAAAAAAACAAACAAATATTGGTATTTACGATTGACGCATACACTGCTCGTAACTAAAGGTACCTCTCATTTAGATATATTCCTAACATCAGGCACAGATAATATAATACTAGCATACATATACCTCATCCCATGCAAAAGAACGGTGCCGATGTAACTAACCTTTTTCGTCTGAATAAACTGATATTTTTATGTACATCGATCGCGTTTGGTTCCGTTCAACGGCGATAGATAGGGCCAGGTAGGGCAATGGTCGTGCGGCTTACAGGACCGGGACCACGGTCCCAGATTCCACCTTCAGAGACAATATAGATGGTGTTAGTAACGACTTGCAAGTAAAAGGTTATTCGGTTCGTGATAATTGTTTTCTTTAAATACAGTAACGATTTATTTTATAGTATGTTTTTGCACCTTTTTTACAGTTTCATTGCACCAAAACGTGTTACAATACAAAGGAGATGTATCATTTTCGGCCATGAGATGTACATTTATCAAAAAAGTGGAAAAAGTCCCAAGAATTAAGGATAAATATTTTTTCATGAATTTTGCCTGATTTCTTGCATACAAAAAGTATTAGTCTTTCAATTATTGCCTTAATCTAAACAACATGGCGTCTTTCATAGTTTGCAATTCAATTACGTTCTGGAATCATGTCACACCAAAGCATAAATAACGTAGACGTTAATATAAAAGGTAAGTGTACTAGTACTAGTAAAAATTACTATTATTCTCATAAACATCTTTTATGACTAATATAAAAGCAAGTGTGAAGATTTGATCGTTAAAAAAATATTTATTTTACTCTTCTGAAGTGTAATAATTCAAAATGATATTTTGTTTGACTACTGAGTGTCACGTCACTTTCTATGTTAAGTAAACGTCAAAACTAAAACCTCTTATGGCTGTCACGATACACGTCAAACATTTTTAATTTTTATTATGTAAAAAACATTTGTTATTATGGAATGAAAATACTTTATTCTATTCAAGGGTTCGTTTACTAGCTTTCGTAAAAGGTACATGTTATGGAGCCCCATACAAAAATGAAACATCTCCTTTAAACAATCGAGTAGAATGCCTTAGAAATTTAAAACCAAGCCTCAATATAATTGGCATCAATTTTAAATGATCCGTTCAAATATTTTTTGAAATGTGAATTATGAACCCAATATTCCATAATTTTGTGCTTATGAGGGTTGATTAAACAAGAACGTACAATTTTCTATGTTTAATTCTCGAAAATGAGAATTTTACACAATATTGAATAACAAAAAATGCTAGGCTAATAGGGCCGGATTGCGCCACCCTTCGCTAACACCTGGGTTAAGAGTAAATACGCTGACTGCGACTTATGCGGACTGAGATAGGAAGCGGCAAATTAATTGAACTAGTGTAATGAGCGGTGCACTAGATAGATAGGAAGCAAAGATATTCGAGAAATCGTGTCTCTTATTCACAATCTAATACGTGCTCTATTATTTTAAAAAGTATCCTATGGGCTATTCCAGACTATACTTAATCCATCTCTGTGCCAAATTTCATTCAGATCCGTCCAGCCGTTTGAGCGTGAAGAAGTATCAAACACACTCACAAACTTTCGCCTTTATAATATTAGTGTGATAAGCGGTGCTTACCAAGCCAAACTTAAATTCTCTCGACTCCAGGCTACTACTGAGAAAATAAAGATGGAAATACCCAATAATCAAATACAGAACCTTAAGCTCAGTAAGATCGATTGCGACCACCAGAACAAAGAGGCAGTAATAACACAGATATATTTATTCGTACAATGTGACTTTGTTTAGATTGCGCACACATTTATAAGCCTATATTTTTTTTATTTTTTTGTTTACCTGGGTAAACCTTCAAAAGGGCCCCGGACTTTTGGATTGTTACCTCACTAAAACCACACCAGTGATCACCATCAGCACGTGGAAGAGGCCCCATGACTTCTCAAAAGACCACCCCGGAAACCCCTCTGTACAACGCCTGTTAGGGCACATCCCTGGGAAGACTGAAAACGCGCCGCCCCTGAGCCTCGCTGTGCACGGCAGCACGTGACATGTTATAAGCCTAGAGCTATTATTTTAACATCCCACTCTTATAAGCAAAAGCACACGCGAATTTTGTAAATAATTTCATTGTGCGTATAGCCGCGGTAATGCTATCTTTACAGTATTGTGACTCGGCCCTGTCCATGAAATAATTACCTACAGTCGCGCGGTACACCGTCACATCATTCGTTCGTCACAGCGGCGCGTTCGCGACTTTAAAATTTACGAAGAGTATACAGAACTCGAGATGCGCAGGTATGACTCGCGTTCCGACCGTTTGTATGAAGATATAATTCATTTATTTGTTCTCTCTTTACAATAATAGGTTACCTTAAAATTAACAATGGTTTTTGGCTAATGTTATATTCAACCATTGTAACAGACTGGTGCCTGAAGTAGGTTTTTGAAAAAGCCTGTGTTACAGGTGCCTGATAGAGTACTGTATAGATATCATTTCTGTGGTACAGCTTAGGACACAGACCATCTTTCTGTACAAGGTTAGAATGAAATCCCGCCCGCTGGCTCAGTGCGAGTTGGTTGAAGTCGAATGTCTTTGAATTTTTGGTTCTCCGACATACTGGTTTCCCTGTAAAGTCGTTTCAACACGTTTGCGAGTGATTCAATAATAGAGCACATGCCACCAATAACCATGAACTGTTTACTAGTCATTCATTATATGCATCACGGCTCTTTTCTAGAGGAGGGTAAATAAAAGTAAAAGTAGGAGGCATTAGTACACGGATTGACTTAGGTTTTCTTTTACTTAGCGTTTGTTTCCTGCTAACAATGAATTACATTTGTTTCATCATACTCTCATAATCTCTTGCCTTCTCCGGCCAATCTATCATTATAAATAGTCTGTTTGTCTGCATGTCTGTTTGTCTGCTTGTCTGCTTGTCTGCTTGTCTGCTTGTCTGCTTGTCTGCTTGTCTGCTTGTCTGCTTGTCTGCTTGTCTGCTTGTCTGCTTGTCTGCTTGTCTGCTTGTCTGCTTGTCTGCTTGTCTGCTTGTCTGCTTGTCTGCTTGTCTGCTTGTCTGCTTGTCTGCTTGTCTGCTTGTCTGCTTGTCTGCTTGTCTGCTTGTCTGCTTGTCTGCTTGTCTGCTTGTCTGCTTGTCTGCTTGTCTGCTTGTCTGCTTGTCTGCTTGTCTGCTTGTCTGCTTGTCTGCTTGTCTGCTTGTCTGCTTGTCTGCTTGTCTGCTTGTCTGCTTGTCTGCTTGTCTGCTTGTCTGCTTGTCTGCTTGTCTGCTTGTCTGCTTGTCTGCTTGTCTGCTTGTCTGCTTGTCTGCTTGTCTGCTTGTCTGCTTGTCTGCTTGTCTGCTTGTCTGCTTGTCTGCTTGTCTGCTTGTCTGCTTGTCTGCTTGTCTGCTTGTCTGCTTGTCTGCTTGTCTGCTTGTCTGCTTGTCTGCTTGTCTGCTTGTCTGCTTGTCTGCTTGTCTGCTTGTCTGCTTGTCTGCTTGTCTGCTTGTCTGCTTGTCTGCTTGTCTGCTTGTCTGCTTGTCTGCTTGTCTGCTTGTCTGCTTGTCTGCTTGTCTGCTTGTCTGCTTGTCTGCTTGTCTGCTTGTCTGCTTGTCTGCTTGTCTGCTTGTCTGCTTGTCTGCTTGTCTGCTTGTCTGCTTGTCTGCTTGTCTGCTTGTCTGCTTGTCTGCTTGTCTGCTTGTCTGCTTGTCTGCTTGTCTGCTTGTCTGCTTGTCTGCTTGTCTGCTTGTCTGCTTGTCTGCTTGTCTGCTTGTCTGCTTGTCTGCTTGTCTGCTTGTCTGCTTGTCTGCTTGTCTGCTTGTCTGCTTGTCTGCTTGTCTGCTTGTCTGCTTGTCTGCTTGTCTGCTTGTCTGCTTGTCTGCTTGTCTGCTTGTCTGCTTGTCTGCTTGTCTGCTTGTCTGCTTGTCTGCTTGTCTGCTTGTCTGCTTGTCTGCTTGTCTGCTTGTCTGCTTGTCTGCTTGTCTGCTTGTCTGCTTGTCTGCTTGTCTGCTTGTCTGCTTGTCTGCTTGTCTGCTTGTCTGCTTGTCTGCTTGTCTGCTTGTCTGCTTGTCTGCTTGTCTGCTTGTCTGCTTGTCTGCTTGTCTGCTTGTCTGCTTGTCTGCTTGTCTGCTTGTCTGCTTGTCTGCTTGTCTGCTTGTCTGCTTGTCTGCTTGTCTGCTTGTCTGCTTGTCTGCTTGTCTGCTTGTCTGCTTGTCTGCTTGTCTGCTTGTCTGCTTGTCTGCTTGTCTGCTTGTCTGCTTGTCTGCTTGTCTGCTTGTCTGCTTGTCTGCTTGTCTGCTTGTCTGCTTGTCTGCTTGTCTGCTTGTCTGCTTGTCTGCTTGTCTGCTTGTCTGCTTGTCTGCTTGTCTGCTTGTCTGCTTGTCTGATTGTCTGCTTGTCTGTTTGTCTGTTTGTCTGTTTGTCTGTTTGTCTGTTTGTCTGTTTGTCTGTTTGTCTGTTTGTCTGTTTGTCTGTTTGTCTGTTTGTCTGTTTGTCTGTTTGTCTGTTTGTCTGTTTGTCTGTTTGTCTGTTTGTCTGTTTGTCTGTTTGTCTGTTTGTCTGTTTGTCTGTTTGTCTGTTTGTCTGTTTGTCTGTTTGTCTGTTTGTCTGTTTGTCTGTTTGTCTGTTTGTCTGTTTGTCTGTTTGTCTGTTTGTCTGTTTGTCTGTTTGTCTGTTTGTCTGTTTGTCTGTTTGTCTGTTTGTCTGTTTGTCTGTTTGTCTGTTTGTCTGTTTGTCTGTTTGTCTGTTTGTCTGTTTGTCTGTTTGTCTGTTTGTCTGTTTGTCTGTTTGTCTGTTTGTCTGTTTGTCTGTTTGTCTGTTTGTCTGTTTGTCTGTTTGTCTGTTTGTCTGTTTGTCTGTTTGTCTGTTTGTCTGTTTGTCTGTTTGTCTGTTTGTCTGTTTGTCTGTTTGTCTGTTTGTCTGTTTGTCTGTTTGTCTGTTTGTCTGTTTGTCTGTTTGTCTGTTTGTCTGTTTGTCTGTTTGTCTGTTTGTCTGTTTGTCTGTTTGTCTGTTTGTCTGTTTGTCTGTTTGTCTGTTTGTCTGTTTGTCTGTTTGTCTGTTTGTCTGTTTGTCTGTTTATTTGTGCACGCATCACGATAAATGTACGAAACCAATATGCATAAATATTGCATAATAACTTTTATACATAAATATTGTGCGTAACTTTATTACTTAGTTTTTGTTTCATCGCAATCGGTTCACTCTATCAAAAGAAAGATGAATTGAAAGTGTTCAAGAAGTTAAATATCGGAACATACGCAATTCAGATGCTCGGACTGTTGAACTCCATATTTGATAGATGGCGTTGTGCATTCCGCGACATTTTCTGAATGGCGGTGTTAAGATTTACCGCGGCAGAATGACTATAGAAATAAAATTTATAGGCAGCGACGGTCCCTAAAACCCGCCCTCCGCGCCCCATGCGGGTACCCAGCGAACAAGGGGGGGTCAACACTCTATGTCGAATCAACGATAATATACCTTCAAGGGCTTTTTCAAGTGTGGCTAGAGTAAAATTAATAATTCGGGACCTAATACATGAGAATAAAATAACCGGCCAAGTGGGAGAAAAAAACGTGCGGTTCGAGTCGGACTCGTGCACTGAGGGTTCCATTCAAACCTCAGCTTAAAGGTATTATAGACCTGAGTATTTGATATGAATTTCAATTTAATACCTCTATGCGTTCATGAGGAAAGGGGTAGTAAGTTTAAAATTATTAAAAATATGTATTTTTTTTATATGATGTAACTAAAAATCTACGGTTTTTGCAATTGTTTCTTTTTATTCATTTTTTCTATAAGATGTTGCTTCGTACCGAATTTCAAGATTCTGAGTTCACAAGAAGTACCCTGTAGGTTTTGATTTCCTTGCGAGTGTCGAAAATTTGCGGCATAAACGGCTGTATCTTTTGATTGCGTTGGCTTAAAAAGATTTTTTCTCAGATTTAAGGGACAGTAGACCTAAAAATTTGATATAAATTTCAGTTTGATACCTCCAAGCATTCCTGAGAAAAAGGGTCTTGACAGACAGACAGGCGGACGGATGGATGGACATCAAAGTGATCCTGTTAGGGCTCCGTTTTTTCCTTTCTAGGTACGGAACCCTAAAAATACGTTTTATGAGATTTTAGGTCTCCAATCATACTACTATTGTCAGTATTGACGTTGACGTGTTTGCAATGTTGTTCGTAATTTCACCGTCTGAATAGCTAAATGATAATTGATAGGTGTTTTTTAACCGACTTTCCAAAAAGGAGGCAGTTCTATGTTCGACATTATCTTCCTTTTAGGGTTCCGTACCTCAAAAGGTAAAAAACGGAACCTTTATAAGATCACTTTCTTGTTCGTCTGTCCGTCTGTCTGTCTGTCCGTGTGTCACCACCGATTTTCTCAGGAACGGGTGTATCTAGCAAGTTGAAATTTACACCAAATACCGAGGTCTAAAGTCCCTATTAGGTGTATAAAAACCAAGGCCCTGAGTCACCACGATAAAAAGATATAAGCAAAATTATTTTTCTCGTAAACTTGTAAGTACCAAAATTTACCTTAATTTTCAACTTTGTTTTATATTTCGGCATTTTCCCTTTACTTGTGCTGTAAGACATTGCTTTTAACCAAAATTGACAATTCTAGGTCAACCGGAAGTAACCTATAGGTTTTGGGTCAAAACCTATATGGTAGATGATGATGATGATGATGATGATTTCGACCGAAGACTCTTAAAGGTTTAGTAACAATGTACATTAAAACTAAGTATAAGTAAAAAACACGATACGGTGACATATGTAACTGAAAGCAGTGAACTACGTATATATACGAACAGTCCACTCTGTCAGCAATCATTTTCAGAACCCAGTTAGTACTGTCCATAACTCGGACCACCATTGATGTTGCGCGCTTGAGCATTATCGCGTTAAAACAAACGCGCCGCCGCAAACATTCCTGACGCACTACAACGCCAAGGCAACCCCATCAGTTTTCTAAACGCGTTATTATACTGGATTCAGAGGGCTCCATACGATGCCTGTGAATACTTATCCCACAGGCTGCAAGTGTAAAAAATGGTAAAGAATGCTCTAAAGAGCGTCACCTTTATTTCTGCAGTACAATGTGCAAATCTGTGAGCTATCATACTCGCACGCTCGGATAGTGCCCCCCGTTCCCTTTCAATGTCAGCAATGTCCTTTAAAGATTATTATTAACACAGACACCGTCAATATGAATGACAACCGAAATGTTGACTGCTAAGCGCCTCAATCAGGGCATTCATATACAAATTGAAGAGGGCAGGGGAGGTCAATCCACTGTCTCACTCCACACTCCAATTGATAAGGCTCCGACAGCACACCCGCCCACCGAACTCTGTTGATCTGGCTTCCATACCAATGCCTGAAGATACTTATAAGCTCGATAAGCAAGCTTATAGGTTCAAGTTTCCTCCATAATATATCTTAGGAAACCAAATTAAAAGCCGTAAACCGATCGCGGAAGCAAGAGAAAACAGGTGTTCCTCTTTTTGTGTATTACCTGACGGCCTGCTTGCGACACAAAACTGCACTCTCTGTAGCAGTAGAAAGTCCTGGCCAAAACCCGAACTGATTTTCGCAGCACAAGATGTTCGTTTAGCTGTGTATCAAGCAGACCATCATGCACCGTAGCGACTATGGCTGCTGGGGAAATAGGTCTATAGTTTCCCCTATCCGAAAGATCACCTGTTTTACTTTTAACAATGGGAACCACGATCATCTACGACACGATCTCAAATTACGATAATTACAAGAGAGAGAAAGAAAAAGAGAGGTGTAACTTTAGTTTTTGTTGTCCATTCTATTCTATTCTATAATTGATCGTAATTTTACTCCGTTTTGTGAATACAATCGCGTCATCTAGTTAGATTTATATCTGTGGTGGATACCTTTGGCCCATCTCTGGTCTTGCACATGTTCGGCCCACTTCTATTTTAATGATTGAGCTTATACCAGTCCATCCCTTGCCTTGGTTAACGAATCCAAATCGTAACGCCAGTGTCTTTTAGGTCTTCCTCGGTTACGAGGTCCGTCTTTAGGTACGCACTGGGAGGTCGTAATAACGGTTGGTAAAAGTCGAAAATTTATGGATTATTACCAAGCGCCATTGAAATGTCACGTGATTAAACCCTTACATTTTGGCATTTCGACGATAGCCATCGTTGACCGAATTACACTTAGTCTGGCTCATCTATATGTAAGTCCGTGTGGTGTATCTGTCTCTTAAATATTATTTTTAAGTTGCTTCCTCACCTGGTTCGCGTTCGCCTGCAATGTGACATTTCTGATTCAATTTTGAGCATTACATTACAGTACTGCCTCCCTGATTTGACGAGCATTCGCCTGTAATAAAACATTTCAGATTCGGTTTTGAGCATTACATTTATTGCCTCCCTGACTTGACGAGTATTTGCCTATAATGTAACATTTTTGATTCGATTTTGAGCATTACCTTACAATACTGCCTCCCTGACTGAAGAGCATTCGCCTGTAATGAAACGTTAGATTCAATTTCGAGCATTTAGTTGATTTCAGAATGTCAGACAAAGCGGTCGTTGATGTTACAAGTTGTTGTATCAATTGACATCAAATTGCGCCCTGTAATGTTCGTTTCTCTTTCCTTACCAATGCAATGCTCGAATCGTAACATTACAGGTTGCGCACTATAATGCTTCGTTCTCCTCCCTCACTGATGTAATGCTCGACTCTGTAACATTACATTACAGGCGAATGCCCCAAGTGTGGGAGCACTGTTAAACGAAATAGGTTTTTCTTTATTTTAATGCTTGTACCATTAAAATAGAAATGTTTAACAGATTTGTATAACATCGAGCACAAACGAAAAAGTACATACTTAGATTCGGATAATAGTGTATACAGAAGCCATGTCCTATACAAAGAACTTACAAAATCTTGTAAAGAGGCAATACAAACAACCTTTTTAATATACTAGAGTAAGTTCATACAACGTATAAAAACCTTTTCCCTTTTCTAGAAGTTAAATATAGAGGAGCACTTTGTTTGAGACGTCTCTTATATTGATACTAAGGGTGAGTGCACACAGGATAGCAAAATGCTCAACAATATTCGAGTATGTTCTTTGCTGTAAATCTTGAGTGAAAACATATATATATACATATATATATAAATATATTGGCGAGCACTATTTTATGCACGCTATTTTGACGTCTATGATTAGTTGTTATTTAGTTCAATCAAACACATATTGCTAAATAATCTAGCATATTCCAAATATTGGTCGGCTACAGGTCGGATTCAAGTCTAACTGGATGGAGCTAAACTGAAGTATTTTTTTGTGGAACAACTGTCTTTTTGGTCTCCACAACCCATGAAATGGGATATACGGTACTCCATTATAAGAGCTGACTGATTTTCGGGGTTCAACTGCCAAAGATCGCCGTAGGCTGCTTTCCAAACAGCAGCCTACGGCTTAACGTACTGCTTACTAAAGCATGGAGAGATCGAAGCATCATATGGAACGGATCCACCGGGCAGATTTGCTTAAGCTTGAAAATCAACCAGTGTGGCAATTATTATTTAGCTTTACCCTGAGGCTCTAGACAAGTGACGTTCTATCATCGAAAGCGTGGCGATAGCAATATCGAAAAATCACGTGATCAATCCCTTATATTTTGACATTTCGACCATTGCCTTCGCTGATATTAAATGCCAGTAGATCATCCGAAGATGAGATTCGCAGGCGCATCGGAACGTTAAAGAGTGACTTGTCGCAACTCGAGAGAGTATGGAAGGACCACAACATAACGAACAAGGCAAAACTGTCCCTTTTTAGCGCTAATTTGTACTTCATATGCCTGTACGGAGCAGAGACGTCGACTCTAAAAACCCGCTGATCGCAAACGGATCGAGGCTTTTGAAATGTGGTGTTACAGGAAAATGCTACGTATTTCGTGGATGGCACACAGGACGAAAATCTCAATATTGCAGCAGCTCAAAATAGAAAAAAAGCCAAGATTGTCCAATTTGTGCCTCCGCAAGATATTTGACTTCTATGTCCGTAAACCTGGTGACAACTAACTAGAGGCAGAAGTTTTGTACGCTGGTCAGACCTAATTTGAACCTCGTTGAACATCAAAGCCTCAGAAGAAATGAATGTTACTGAGAATACCAGTACGTGGAGAAACCTCATCAAAAAGAAAGGTTTGATACCATGATGTGGTCAGACTCCCAGCATTGGAGAATCGACGCAAGGAGGAGGGAATGAATTATCAGACTATACTGTGATTTTTAATTTCGTAGACTGAACTGACAGCTGTCAATGACCCTATTTTTTTAATGTTAAGTCAATCATTAAAATGATGTGACATAATGACTCCTCATTTTAATTTTAATAATTGGTGTAAATAAAAGTTTAATGAATTTAAACGTCACAGTATTAATACACTTACTACATAAACTTTTATTGTAGAAAAAAAGAAATCAAAATAAAATAATTGGGAACGATGCAATGAAGTCTGACATAAATGAGTAGAAATTGAATAAAGGGCCGCTAGTGTCTTAACAAATGTATTTTCTTGGCGAGAAATTGTTCCATTTTAATCTACTTCGATTTGCGATTACTCAGGATACTAAACTATTTAACGTTTATTTTATATTTTATGTAACGATAAAGTGGCAATCCTCCAAAGTTCAGTTTAGTCTACGAAATTAAAATCAGAGATTAATAGAGACTAGAGACTTACCAGCCTGTGTTCAACTACACTAAGGTTAGCCGCCAGTCTAACCGGTATTATCAAATTAACTGTCAATGAAAACTGCTTCACCATTTCCTGCACAGTCTGCCCTTACCCTAACCGTTCCTACAAAGTTCTATTTACACAGACTTATTAACTCGGTCCTGTCTAAATATAGTTATCAGTTTAATATATCTGTACCCTTTTGATATGAAACGTCCCTTTTATAATTTATGTTCTATCTTTTACGTGGCTTCAGTAGTTATCGTCTTGTTATAAAGCATGAAAAAAAGAACTAAATGAACTATTCATATTCTTTTTGTTATAAAGAATATTAGCAATTCAGTTACTAGTAAAAATTTAAGCATTTTAATTGTAGCCTGAAATGTGAACATTCTTATTTTAAACGAATTGTTTTTTTCCGAAGAACCATCTTCTAGGCTCGCTCATTTCATCGTGAACCTCGTTCAATGCTCTCCAATCTCTAATCAAGCTAGATCGAGGGATAAAATCAAGATAAAAAGAAATATCTCTAATAACAATCCAAAGCCACACTTATAAAGGCGAAAGTTTATGAGTATGTTTGTTACTTCTTCACGCTCAAACGGCTGGACGGATATAGATGAAATTTGGCACAGAGATAGATTATAGTCATAAATAGCACAATAGGATACTTTTATCCCGGGAATATGTTCGCTCGGGATAATTTTCGATTTTCACGCGGGCGAAGCCGCTGGCAGAAGCTAGTATATTATAATCACCAGAAAAATGTAATATCCCCGATTTTATTTTGAAATCAGCATTCATCTGACTCATTTGAGTGTCCTGCGATATTTAATAAAGCGGGGTCATGCTATAATATTCTGCTCCGAGGTCGCTCGCGGTGCAATGCGAGCGATTTTAAAATTAAAAATTCTCTTTCTTTAGGTGGTGCCACTGGAATTTCAGACACGGCTCACTGTTAATATTGATTCTTGAAGTTATGTCTGACGGACTAAGAAGTAATGAGTATTTTTAGATGAATATTGAATGAACATTAAAACTTAACTTGTACAATGAAATATTACCAATAGAGACGTCATACTCATTATAAAAAAATAAAAACATGGCGATATTTTACTTTAGCTTTCTACATAGGATCTATGGAACTTGGAACTGTATTTATATCACTGAGTAGGTTTAAAGATCACAGAGATATAAATAGGACCCCGATGTCACCAGCTACCAGCTTGATGCACTTGATTCGACTGACAAACGGGCATTTCGGGGAGTGTGAGATAGAACTGCACAAATTGATTCCGCCTAGTCCATTATCGGACTACAAGACGTAGAGCAATGCGGATTCGGTATGGTGGACATCCCACCCATATGCACAAAGCGTTTTACGAATACTTTCATTGTGAGTACAGGCACTTAGTGGTGGCGGAGCGGCAGTACAACTACAGGTGAGGTTGTTAGTCAATGATTCATATCTCTCTGCATTATACTTCACCCGGTCCACCAACTCACAGGCGTCCTGCATGCGCTCACTTAACATCTGTTGACTACATTCATACCTACAAAATATTTCCGTAAGTGTATTTTCCCTACTCAATAATTCCCTTTGAAGGTTCTGAATTTCAACATCATACATTTGTGTGCTACTTTCTAATTTAATATTACATATATTTAATTGTTTTTTTAAGTTTCTTAAATCTTTCCTAAGGTTAACATTAAATATTGATTACCCAGACTCCTCCACGCCTCAGATCACTCGGTAAGGTTTTGATGCCGTCTGTCATTTTAGATCTTTGGCAGTCGTTATGGGTTGGGTACAGAAGTCAGAGGATCTGACACCAGTTCTGCCAAAGGTTATCGTGTTACCCAGATATTAGGTTATAGATGACAGATAAGAGACAGCCGCTCCACGAACTGGTAGCTTGGAAAGCAAGAACTTTGCATGTAAAGGAACAGTGGTACTTTTCAAACTGGAATACAGTAACGCATGGGTGCAGACATGGATATAGTGAAATTTCTCCTAAAAAACTGCGTTTCTACTATTAAGTCCAAACTTAGGTATAGTAAAGGGTCAAAAGTGCAGTCACGCTCTACCAAAACAGCAGCGGCAATTATTTTTTGGCATATTTATTTCAATCTTTCGCGGTTAGTGGGTGTAATCTATACATTAATATCTATACAACATAATTATTAATTCAGTTGTGGATAATTTAACTTCTTCTACAAAAACTAGTAATTCGAGTTTTGGGAGAGTGAGACTGCACTTTTGACCCTTGACTGTACATGAGCATAACTGCGGGCAAAAGCTACTTAGAAAATAAAGTTGTTTGGCTACACCTACCTATTTAACAGTTTCCCTCTCCAATGAATCATATATGATTCATTCTATTCTTTTAATAATTGGACAGTGAATCTGTTAAGGTTTTCAGAGTGTCACGTTGTCAAGAGTGAATAGGTTACTTCTAGGCTAGCGTGCTTCACCGTAGACC
Organism: Orthosia cruda; assembly: GCA_964057195.1. Lineage (NCBI taxonomy): Eukaryota > Metazoa > Arthropoda > Insecta > Lepidoptera > Noctuidae > Orthosia > Orthosia cruda. Next base: position 50,007,399 of record OZ059826.1, on the reverse strand, counting down.
ACATCATTGCTTACCATCAGGCGAGATAGTGGTCAAACGCGAGCCTACCTATAGTAAAAAGAAAAAAACCTCGAGCGTTCACCTCATAGCCAGTTAATCTGAGTTTATGTTAATCTTATAAATTTATAGCAGAACATGCACCTTCTAACCTGAGGCGTAGATTTATTAGATTGATTTTAAGATTAAGTGTATCAGCAAAATTAAATTAAATAATCCTTCCGACTGAAATCCGATCACGGTGGCCAATTTGAACCTAGCACAGGTAGGTTTATGTGACCCGCGATATTTTGAAACATTTGCACTTTCTAGAAATATTGTATGACCTTGCTGTATTTCTAAGTAGCTCTAGAAGTTTGGTTTCTTAACATTATTCAGTCGTATTACGCCTGGACTGGTGGCTAGACCAGACCAAAGATAAAATAGACGCATAAAATTAACAGCTTGAGAGTGTTTTTATTTTTACTTAGTTTCATTGTATTTTTTTTGGCATTACAATGAAATCTAATTTAAATTTATTATAGTTAGTTTTTTTTTATGAACTAATAATTTCTCAGGTAAGGTGGGGCAAACACCCCTACAATATTATCATCATAATCATCATCATTTCATCCGAAAGACGTCCACTGCTGGACATAGGCCTCCCCAAGCGTCGCCATATTGACCGGTCCCGTGCGTCTCGCATCCAGCGCCTTCCCGAAACCTTAACCAGGCCTTCCAATGCATCGTCTTCCGGTTCGCGGTCGCAATGCCAGCATTTTTTGGCCCCATCGGCCAAAAAATTCTGGAAATTGATTATAATTAAAGATTCTATATTATGGCGCGATATAAAAATATAGGCTATTCGCAGTACTAATGTTGCGCAGACGAAGTCGCGGGCAACATCTAGTGTTTATAAATTGTTTACATTACAATGTCGATGCCTTGAGCGTTTATCGCTTAGCGAGTTAATCTAAGCGTATGCTAATCTCATATATTTATAGCAGAACATGCGCCCGCTAACCTGTGCCGTACGGTGATTGATTTTAAAATTAAGAGCGATGGCAAAATTACCATAGGTTAATAGTATTTCTTCTATACTTATAATATTATAAAGAGGTAAAGTTTGTAAATTTGTGAGGTTGTAGTGTAGGGCGTAATCTCTGGATCTACTGAACCGATTTAGATGAAGTTTGGCATGGAGATAGTTTGAGACCTTGGGAAGGATGGTATTTATTATAGAAAATATATATGTATGTTTATTTTAACTATAGGTATATATAAATTTTCTTTAATTTTACTTTAAATATTCTATTATTATTTATTTCTATTTCTTATGCACAATCCATGGTATGTAGAGAATGCCTCAGGCATTAAGCCCGCCTATGTACCTGTAGGTATGTTGCATGAAGATTTACTACTAAAATACTAAAGAAGGATATAGGATAATTTGTATTCCCTTTGGATGATAAAACACTTTTAACGCGGGCGAAGCCGCGAGAAGAAGCTGGTTGCTGATAAGCGATTAAATACATTAACATTTAATCAGCCGAACACTTAATCATAAAGTTAAATAATAAAATGATATGGGAAATTTGTCAAATTTTTATGTACAGTAAAAAAAACTAGAATGTTTAATAAAGTCAAAGATATTTATTCAACTAGGCCAATAAGCGGCACTTTTGAACGTCAAACACATATTTAAATTAAAATTTACAAGTAATAAAAATTTGATTCTACAGTGCATTCGGAAAAGTAGCTTGTTATGGAGAAGAATGCACTAGAAACTCCATACTTACTGTTTTTAAATAAATAGGTGTCTTACAATATTTACATAAGTATATACATTAATAAATTCATATATGTGAGGACCATGCACCCAAAACAGCACTACACACTATACTACGTACACGTATAAAGTATTAAAAGCATTAACAGATAAATTCATTAATTTTATAAATAGGAACATGGTTCTCACATACTTACAAATATTGCAAACATAGGTTTCACTGTTCCGTTGTTGTTGTTTTAATTTTAATACCTAATTCAACAACAACGGAACAGTGTGTGAGTCAATTTCTTAAAAAAAATGTTAATACAATAACGATGAATATAAATTACCAAATTTGATTTTGTTCACACTAAAGATTGCCTAGTAGATAGTAGTAGATTGAATAGTTTTCATTGAGTTTGAGAGCAGTGTTTGCCCAGTAGTATAGGCCGCAACTTACAAGGTGTAAAGTTTAAATTTGATTGACGACTCGGTTGGCGTAGTGGTAGAACGATCGGCTGCTGCACTGCGTTTCGCGGGTTCGATTCCCACACGGAACAAATATTTGTATGGCCTACAGATAGGGGGTCGGCAGCCAGTTTCACCAGATTCAGCTGAGTACCAGTGTTTTACATAGAACAACTGCCTATCTGACCTTCACAACCCAGTAACTGGGTAACACAATATCCCTTTTGTTAAGATTGGTGTCTGATCTCAAGCTTCTGACTACCCGTAACGACTGTCAAAGATCTTTAAATGACAGCCGGGAAACTCGGTATATTGAAATGGTCACCCATCCACGGGCCGACCTCGGCAAGCGTTGCTTAACCTTAAAAATTGAACCGTGCGGCTGTTATTATTTAGCCACGAGCCATGTCTTATGTATGTGAGTTTAAATATTTGTAAACGCACCCACATCGTGAGGAAAACTGGACTTATATGGTTAATGTTAGTCTGAAATAGTCAAGTTAGAGGCCTGTGGCGTTTTCCAGAGGCGGCTTAATTCACTCTGACACCAAAGGTGGCCACACCTCACACAAAAAGAAGAAGAAGAACGCACCCACGATACGGGAAGAAATTCCTAGTGTGGGGCAAAGATATAAAACAAAAAAGAATCAGTATGGTGTCAAAAGTGGCAAGCAAATAATTTATTTGACTCCTAATCGGCTGATAGTATTCGGGCTCTAAGAAAGTGTTTTCTCTCTTTGCATTGTACCTGAAATACGTCATCTCTTTCTCTTCCGTCTTATTTACTTTACAAAGAAATAAAACATTATCGTTTATAAGACAGCAAAAAATAAGGATAAAAGAAATCTCTTCAACTTCGGTACTTTGAGTAAACCAGGACTCTCACAAAAGCAGAGAAAACGCTGGAGACGAAGAAAAAGTGCTTCGTAAACAAAATATCAGCGAACTTTATTTTTTTTAATTTTAAACTTTAATATCTTTTTAGACGGATCCCGCGATCCCGTGTTTTCATTTAAAACGCGGAAGTTTTTGGTGAAATGTCTGAATGGGCTTAATATTTTAACATGAACTGCGATTCACTGGGTGTTAATAAACAGAGAGATGGATAAAGAATATTGCAGTCCATCCAATATTACTCATTTTACCAGACTCATATTTTTTATTAAAATCTTGAAATTTCAGAGTATTTTTTAATTTTAAAATATTCTATATGAAATATGCAACAGTTCTGTCGTACAAATACTTAGTAATGCAATATTTTTTCACTGTTCTAAATAAAGACACATTGAAAGTTACTACCAATAATTCAACAAAATTGCTTTAAAAAAGCAAGTTCACTAAATAACAACAATTAATGCAACAACAAAACAATCTATAACACATTAAATCACCAAAAATAACATTTTAAAGAATCAATAACAGTCGACTGTAAGCGTGGCCGAAGCTTGCTTCAGTTGTCTGGGCGCCGTAGCGCGGAGCGGACGCCTCTACGAACCTGCGCTACGCCGTAGCACGCGCTACGAGTGGCTACGACACCGATCTAAAAGTGCTACGAGCCAAAAATGTGGTACAAAAAGTACACTTGTGAAAAAAATTGCTCAATTTAATTTTTCATTATAAGTGTTGTGACTTATTGTGCTAAAAATGGAGTGGACTCTATTACTGGTGGTCTGTCTTTTCTACACGGCAACCGGTAACCCTGCAAAAATGGGTCAGTACAAGTTAATAATTTAGTTTCTGCGCGGTTAGCTTATTGCATAGATTGGCAGTTTGACGGCTTGAACAAAGGAGGAGTTGGGCGGCTTATAAATTATGGTTCTGATGTTTGTCTTGGATGTATTTCACCGTGGGTTTGATGTGATTCAATATTCTGTTTGGCGGGGGGTTTTGTGTTCTGGTAGTAAATGTTTTGTTACTATTTAGCAGGTGCGTACTATATTTACTGCTACTTTTAACTAAGAATATTCTTATAATAAATAAATAAAGCTAATAGAACTATAGTTAGGTAACTTCATGGACAATTGTTTTCACCACCTGAATAATGCTGCAGCAAACAATAGGGTTTCCAAACTCAACACGTGCGTTTGGGTTCCGCAACACATCACTATTGACATTGAGCATTGCTGCATTTTTGTTCGACGGGTTACAGGCAAAGTACACACTGGAGATTCTTTGACTTTGAGTGGGTGCAATCGTCAGTATCGATAAAAATAATATCTAATTATTATTAAACAAAAATAAGGTCAGAAATTAAGAGGCCTTTCTCCTGCAGTGCGAAAGTAACTGGCTGGTAATATTAATATTATGCTATATTATATTGTTATTAATAATATTCGACTACGGTAGCAGATTCAACGCCAAAACTTCCTCATATGTCTACCGAATGCATGCTGCATTCTAGTTTGACGGCTTATAGACTAAGCGCACAGAAAACTGTGCGACTTTGTCTCTGGGTGCAACGCACACGTACGTCACGTCCAGTGTGTACGTGACCTAAGAGCTTGTTGCAGCCGAATAAGTCAGGTTACCGTTTTACCGAAAGACAGACGTCTAGTTTTGGTATCAGTTATACTTACAAAATGTAACACAACAGCAATCAAAGCAAGAATAAACAGGAAATTCTGGGTTGCTCATTCCATTTTAGTCCACATCTATAGTTTTTCATTGGGCGATGTCGAGGTTCTTGACCTGGTTGGCTGGTTTATCATGACAAAAAAATAATTAAAGTTAATGAGAAAATAATAATGAAATAAAGAACAAGTGCGATGGACACCTATTCTTAGTGATCCGGAACACGAATCTAACTTATTACACGTTGTTTTTATTATATTTACTTGCAATATATGTATGTATGTTCCGGTCAAATCTTACGACTGAATTTTAAAGCAGTTATCCTCAACCGATTAAGATGAAATTTTGCATATACGTTTAGTTTGGATGACAATGGTAAGCCAAAAACCTTGTTTGAAAACAGTTTTCATTAGGGAAGTAAAAATAAATTTAACGTAGACATATTAAAAATGCAAATAATCATGCAATACCTATTATTTGTTTATTTAGTATTTATTATTATATATATATTATATATATATATATTTAATTTATTAATATGTATGTTTATGAGAGTATTTATTAATTAGTTATATTTTTTTTCTATTTTATAGTAAATTGTTTGATGTTTTTCTTTTTATTGCCCCTCTACACACGGTATCTACATATCTTATTTTCAACTCTCCTCTCGCAGGTATGCTGGAAGAGATTTCTTTGAAATAAGCGTACCTTTGTACCTATTTTCTGTTCCTTCTTCTTCTTGTCTCTTTATTATGTGTGTGTACATTAATGGTTAAATAATAATAAATAATAATAATAAAAGGTAGGAAAGAAATTCTAAAAATAACATTTAAGTAATTGAAAAGTTATGGCATAAAAACAACGATGCATTTATACAAATAGGCTCTGGAAAAATTAAGTTTCATTACCGACAATGATTTTCTAGAAGTCCTGTAATATATGGAATTGTCTAGCGTTTCGGCTGGCCACGTGGTGAAACCTTTACATTTTGGACGATTATTCAAATATAATGTACAGGATAGACAGTCTTAATCTAATTCCTGGTCTACCCATGTTCCAAATCGCCCACAAATTCAGCCATTGTGGTTTGACTGATCAACAAACATCCCAACATACAGACTCTCAAATTTACCATATATTGCGATTCATCTTTATAATATTAGTAAAACTTATTAAACTAATCTATTCAATTAAAATTTTAGTTATTTATTTATTCAGAGCGCTATTCGAATGGCGTCCATTCATAATTTTGTTTTCGTAATGATCCAAGCTTGGATTAATTTTCTTAATTACTGTTAGAATTAGGTTTATTATCGCTAATACTAAAGTGCTTTCACAGAGTAGATTAATTTCTAAACCTAGGTATTAATTTTCTAAGTAGTACTTTATTAGTAGGAGATTAAAGAGGCATATAGATCTTGGGTGGGAGATTACATGTTAAATCTATGGTTAGACTTAAGTAGGTCTGTGAGCTGTAGACCTCGCGAGTCTGTCCTTGTCGATTCAGTTTAAAAAAAAAACAAAAAAACACCTTATAATTTATATTTTTTTATAATTTATTTTAATTACACACACACAAATTACTACAAAGAAACATTTTGTACAAAGAGATTTATGATAAACTTGAGTAACAAATTTTAAGTGGCAATGGGCCCCAAACTAGGCACAGCCTGTTTCTTGAAGGCCTAATTTACGTGCCTGCTCACAAAATTTCATGAGAATCGGTTGAGAAATGCGACCTGTAGAGGTGAACAGCCGGACATCCACCGGACATATGAAAGATATTTTGCCCATGCTGAAACGGAGACGCTACTAGCTCTTTCGGTCAATTAGTGATTAATAATTACAATTTACCTATTCTACTAATCAAATAGGTAAATGGTAAAAACATTAGTACCTATATTTTACTAGCTTCTTCTCCAAGCCTTGTCCGCGTGAAAGTGGATAGTTGAAAATTATCCCAAAGGAATTTAGGTACTGCCGGAATTAAAAAGTAACACATGTTCTTCTAATCAATATCCAATATTGGTTCCGACATACATACAGACAGACCGACAGAGTTACTTTCGAATTTATAGTTTTTATTCCCGGTATAATGTTACCATGTGTTAAAAAAAACTTTTCAAGTGGGTGAAGCCGCTGGGAGAAGCTAGTTAATTAATTGAATAAACAAAGACTAGTCAACAAGCTCATTAAAATAGCTACTTTTGTTCTACTGCTCTCTTTGAACCTAAAATTTAAATCTAATATGAAAAGCCAGCCGTGTGAACAATCAAAATATAGTTCTTGGGTGGAAGATTATGTAATATTATATTAATAATTAATCATACAATTTACCTATTTGACTTATCAAATAGGTAAATGGTAAAACATTAGTACCTATATATTTACTAGCTTCTTCTCCAAGCCAGTGACTTTGTCCGCGTGAAAGAAGAAAAGTTGAAAGTTTTCCCAAGGGAATGTATTGCTGGGATTAAAAAGTAACACATGTTCTTCTCCAAGGTCTAATCTGTATCCAATATTTCAGACATACATACAGACAGACCGAAAGTGTTACTTTCGAATTTATAGTTTTTAAAATTATAACTCTGTTTAGTTCGAGTTCGTCAGTGAGATCATCAAATAATATTTGAAACGTATTTTTTGCTTTACCAAATCAAAAAAATTGGCAAGGATTAAGCGCATCAAAGTTTTGGAGTGGGGGCTTGTGACGTCACTATGTCACTATAACGTGTACTAACGGCGTGACTTCACACGATATTTTTACGCATTATATCGTCGTCACTTTATGATTACGAATCAAATGAAAAAATACGTGTCCAATATTTTTTATTAATCTACCTGACGGAAAAAAAACCAATTTTCAGTTAACTTATTATTTAATTTGAATATTAGCGGTCTATGAGACTAGCTGTAATATCAGAATAAAACTTTCTAAACACAAGGTACACAGTTACATACTCTCAAATGATAAATGATTTTATTTCTGTAAGTTGGTTTGTACAAACACTTTTACATGTCGATCACATTTTTTTTAAACTGGATGAGGTCGGCGTTTCCTATCCGACTACTCTGAGAAGAAAGGCCGAAACAAACTCAGTCTCTTTTAAAGTCCAGACAAAATCTTGGTTAGATCATGTGAAGACCATGTAGACTGTCATGTCTGAAATGGTCATTGAGGAAAGAACCGGCCAAATTGGGTGGGCCTGTCCAATCAGTGCACCCATTTGTCAATAACCAAGCAGCTCAACTCAGAATTTAAGGAGGACGATTCGACGAACAATACCAAAGAAAGGACATTCGGGTAGGCCGCATAAACTACTCAAACTGCTAGACCATGATTAAAAACTAACTAAGTTAAATTAAAATAAAAACAAAAAAAAGAATGATCCACATAGTCTTCACATTTACAATAATTAAAATTAAATAATACAATACTTTAAAAAGTAAATATTCTTGTAATTGCAAGAAAAATAAAAAAACACCCTGCAAAATATAAAAAATCAAAATTAATTGGAGCAGCTCAATCCCAAGCCTTTTTGTCATCAACGTAATATTTAATGGTATAAAACGCTTTCTGACACAACTCACGTTTATTGAATGATTTGAATTTATTAAGACTTAGATCTTGTACGTGGCTTGGATGCTTATTATAAAAGCGTACACAAAACTTTTCTATAAAAAATTCTTCGCCATCTCTAATGCTCACAATACGAAACAAACAAACAGAATCCTAATTAATTAATCAAATAAACAAAGACTAGCCAAAAAGCTCATTAAACATACTTACTTTTGTTCTATTCGTCTCTTTGAACCTAAAATTAAAATCTAATATGAAAAGCCAGCCGTGTGCACAACCTAAATTAAACTTTTTTCATTAGGTACACAAAAATATTCAAAACTAATTTACCGTGAGAAAATTATTAAACAACAAACATAAAAAGTGGCGTAAATAGATTAAGTTTAATTATATTTTAAACTAGGTTTTGCTGTTATCACGATGGGAACATCACTACATATAAAATAAAACCCCGCGCCGCGTTTGTACGCGATAAACTCAAAAACTACCGAACGGATTTTGATGCGGTTTTCACATAGAAAAAGTAAGAAACGAGGAAGGATTTTTTTGTATAATTTCTCACGAGTGAAGCCGGGGCTAGTCGACAGTAAGGTTATAAACTATTTTTTCTAGTAATGCTCATCTCTATAGTTTTACAATATTTATAGTTGTATGAGAGGTTTTAGACAACTGACTTTCTATCAACGAAAACGACGAGATACCGATTGGAAAAACGTCAAAACTGTATGAGAATGTCAAATGCTATCGAAGTGTCACATGGTCAATCTCTTCCATATTGGAATTTCGTTCAGCAACATCGCTGATAGAATTACACTTTTTGTGGAGCCTCAGTAGCGCAACATTCAAGCTGGGGTTTTTAAACATAAATATGGCATACTAAATTTGCAGAGTTGTTTTTTATTTATTACTAGCTGTTCCCGCGACTTCGCTCCCGTCAACTGCCTACCCTACCTTACCTATCTACCCCACCCTAACCTACTCTACTCTACCTATCATTACTAGTAAAAGTAAAGCTCTGTGAGCTGTAGACCTCGCGAGTCTGTTTTTTTCGATTCAGTTTTAAGTAAAACTAAGTCGATAAAAAATATAACATTTAATTAACGGACCTGCACACAAAATTTCACGAGAATCGGTTGAGAAATGAGAAATGATGTTGTAGAGGAGAACCTGTAGAGAAAAGAGGTTTTGCCCAAGCTGAAACGGAGATGCTTTGCTCGTGCTTCGTGATCTCTCGCTCAGTTAAAACTTTATGTAAACGCCTATGTACCTTTATGTTGATAAAGGTACATAGACGGACTTAATGCCTGAAGAATTCTCTACCAGTCAAGCCAGGGTAGTGGAGAGATAACATGGGAAGTGAATAAACAATAAACATTTCAGTTTTTAACCGACATCCCAAAAAGGAGGAGGTTCTATGTTGGACTTTATGTTTGACTTTTTTATTTATTTTTTGGGTGTTCACCGATATCTCCGTCAATTGTGGACCGATTTTGAAAATTCTTTTTTTGTTTGAAAAAATATGTTCCAAAATTGGTCTCATTTTAATTTGGTGAAGATCTGATGAAGAACTTCGGAGATATACAACAGAACTCTTCAATAAATAACGGCAAATCTCTCGGGATTGCTGCAATCGCATGTCTGTTTGTTGTTTATAACATTTCATAACATAACATCACGCCAGTTCGCTCTTAAGGGGTAAGCAGATCTCTCATTTCACCGGTTATGTTCAAGTTTCCTGAAATCTATTCTGGCGAAATAGTTCCCTTACTAACTTGCCTATTAGGTAGGTACAACTAAAAAGTGAAAAATAAAAAAAATAAAAAAATACTACCGACTTCCAAATACAAAACTACAAACTGAAAATTAACTTAATTTTTTGAAGTCGGTGTCCATAACGCAAAAAAATGGTACCTACGGAAGACACCGACTTCAAAAAATTAAGTTATTTTTCACTTTGTAGTTTTGTATTTGGAAGTCGGTAGTATTTTTTTGCAAAAAGATTTTTTTTTCTTTGGGATGGCTACTGATCCTATAATAGGTACTTTTTACAGATATCCACAGGCGACACGGTGGCTACTTTACAACTAACATTTGGGCCGTTGGCTTGTTTGCCATCTAATAACATAAAACGTGTTGCAAAAAGGTTCTCAGCGGGTCATAAACTGCCATGGCCCACCTGCAAATCTCAAAACTGGCAACGAAGCCAAGTAGCCCGCTGTAGGCATAGTCTGGTCAAATAGGGGTAGCCTGATCAGCCCTATTGCGACTACTGAACCACTCCACAAACGATGGCCCATCTCGTGTCCTGCTCCATAGGCAAAAACACCTGCACCATGAGAGACCTTTGCGGGGCTGGTGACTAGGCTATCGCCGTGGCTCAGTATTGGTCGAAGAAAGTTTTAAGTACACAGAATCATTGATACGATGAGAAAGAAAAATACATATTAAACCATTTATTAATTAGAATACATACATTAAAAAAATTGATGTCAAAGTAACAACGACACGTCAAAAAGCGTTGTCTTATAATTAGTCAAATAATCCGCCCCTAACTGTTCCTGGCGCAAAGGTGCCCATAACGCTTGCTGCATTGCCACGTTGGATGGCAATGGCTAACCTTTGCACCAAGAACGAGCTGGAGCGGGAGTCACCCGTTTTGTCACTCAGCCTATGCCCTATCTCATTAATGAGCTTCTTGGCCTCAGTGCCCCAACCGCCCATAGTCTTAACGGCAATGGGCACAAAATGGTAACGGCCCTCCAACGGTGCGTACTTTACCTTCTTCCTCTACGCGGCGTCTTCCGCCGCTGCTGACGGCGAGAGGACGGTGCGACCAAGGTGACTGGCGGCAACAGTGCTGACGCAAGTTGCGTCCCATATTAAGCAATTGCCGTTTTTCCAAGGTATATCCGGCCTCTTGCCGTCAGTCCTACACAGACCCGGATGCTCCAGCACGCAAATATTAAATGGTAAAATTATTAAGACCGGTCATGTGATGAGGAGGGATGAAAAGCATGTTACTAAAAGAGTTATGAACATAAATGTGGATGGATGGAGAGGGTGGAGACGGCCAAAGAAAATATGGACGGACTGTGTGAGGAGTGATATGAAAGAAAAGGGAGTCAGTGACAGCGTGTCGGGGGACGGGACGGTATGGAAGAAGAAAACGTGTTGTGCCGACCCCAAGGGACAAGGGCAGGAAGATGATGAAAAATGAAAGTATATTTGCTACGTTGGTTGGAACCTTTAATAATGAGGGTATATTAACTGTCAAATACATATCAATTAGCGAGTAGAAAGGTCAATCAAGGCTATAATAATCACGGCATGTGATTCATGATCGCCTGACATGTCACAACGTACCGTTTGATTTATTCATCAATTAATTTGTACGTTGTTAAAGGTCAATTGGTATTTAATCTATACTAATATTATAAAGCTGAAGAGTTTGTTTGTTTGTTTGTTTGTTTGTTTGTTTGAACGCGCTAATCTCAGGAACTACTGGTTGGAATTGAAAATTTTTTTTTGTGTTGGATAGTCCATTTATCGAGGAAGGTTATAGGCTATATAACATCACGCTACGACCAATAGGAGCGGAGCATCAATGAAAAATGTTCCAAAAACGGGGAAAATTTATTCCTTTTTGAGAGATTCCGTTGCGTGGGCTGCGTAAATCATGTATGTAGGATAGGTAGGGTAGATGGGTAGGTAGGTAGCCAGTTGACGGGAGTGAAGCCGCGTACGACAGCTAGTTACTAAATAAATAACATGACCACTATGTTGGTACATAACGATAGTCGTAAGTATGTCTGGGTGAATGATTTAACCAAAACTTTGTTATTATAACATAACTTTACGCCTATATCTCCGATGGGTAGTGTAGAGGTGCACATTTACCTAGTACACCATTTCACCAGTAAATTTTAAGCTCCATGTTATAGGGCAGTGGTGGCCCAGTGGAGCAATGGTGGCCCAATGGTAACGGCCCCATCTTAAGTGTCGTAGGTCGTGAGTTCGAACCCAGGCAGGCGCATTACTTCGTGTTAATTATTTAATCACCACTGCTCTAAAAACGGTGAAGGAATACATCGCGAGGAAACCGGGCATGTCTTAGAACCAAAAATTCGAAGATATATGACATCCACCAACGCTCACTGGGCCTGCGTGGTGGCTTATAGCCCATTCCCTCTCTTTCAGAGAGCAGGTCAATGTCCCAGCAGTGGGAATATAAAAAAAAGGCTGATGATGGCGAGCTTAATGCCATCAAACTGGCTAAGGTCTAGGCTCCGGGATTCTACTGAAAAAAATCAGCTGACAAAACCGAACAACAAATTACCCGAATCCCAGGAATCAAACTAAGAACCTCCTTCTCGGCAGTAGTGCTTGCGGACACTAGATGAACGATGCTAGTAAACTGAGGCATGAAAACTTATCCGATCCAGGTCAGGATTCTCTCATTTTCTAGATCATTCTCGTATTTTGTAATCATTCGGTTTAAAAGGCTGCCCTGTACATGGTGTTTCTTGTCCATTTTTCTAGTATGCTGTTCAGCAGGCCTAGGCTTTTACTAAGCACTGAAAAGTGCCATTACACAACAAACGGCACCAAAAATAGCTCAAAGCTGTATAACGGATTTACGTTGCATTATAATGGTACAAGTTTATGCTATTAAACAGCATTAGGCATTATCTTACTACTTAAAAAAGCTATTGTAGACCCTAAGGCTCTAGAAACAGCTGAAAGCTGTATAGCGGATTTCGGTGGCATTATAATGGTTCATGTTTATGCTATTAAACAGCATTAAGCTTTTATATACTACTTAAAAATGCTATTGTAAATCCAAATGCACTAAAAACAGCTGAATGCTGTACAGCTGTGTTGTGGTTTGCTGCATTACAAAAGCATTTTGATATGCCATTATCCAAACTTTATACAGTGTAAAGCATTATAATGGTTTAAAAATGCCAATATAAAGCATCAAGATGCTCGGTGAGCTTATATAAGAGTTTATACGGACCTTAAGTTCTACATAAGTTTACTATTCGTTTCTTAAAATGCTTCCTGTGTTACTTGGGATTTTTTGGAACGGGTAAACCTTTAACTTGATGACTTACTGATCGACTCCTCTATAATATAAAATAAAAATTGAGTTTCATTTCTAAGTATGGGGAACCCCCAAAATTTATTGCTTTTTTTTCTATTTTTGTGTGAAAATCATAATGCGGTTCACAGAATACATCTACTTACCAAGTTTCAACAGCATATTTCTTATAGTCGGATGTCGGAAAAAAATGGCTGTGACATACGGACGGACAGACCGACAGACAGACATGACGAATCCATAAGGGTTCCGTTTTTTGCCATTTGGCTACGGAATCCTAAAAACTCTAATACAATTGCTGATTTCTTATACTATCTATTTCCAATTTTAACTCGTACAATGTTTTAAAACATAAGTCAACAAGACAAGATAACGACTATTTGCTACATGTCCATGTACACTGCAAGCTCTCTGCAACCCTGGTCCAACTACATACAGACATAAACTGCAATGCACTGGTATTTGTCACTTATATCACGTCATTTACACCGAGACAGTGCTAGCACCCCAGGGATGCGAAGTGTGACATCACTGAATTCGAGTTTTCGACTCAAAACGGGTTAGAGAGAACATTTATTGAATGGTTCTACGAGTTGGTTGGTGAGGGTTTGTTTTAGTATTCTGGGATGCGTTTTGCTGTAGAATAAGCTGATTGGAAATGACGGTATTTTCTTATAACGGAATGATTTGAGATATCATCTGCATATCTCATAGAGAAACGATGATCTGTAAAGACACTGCGTTGAAAGATCTCCCACAAGCTAGACCGATGTTATGGTGAAAGCCAAGGCAATCCAATAGATGCTGAAAGCAAATCCCCGGTAGGTGCGATGACGCTTCGTGGAGGCCTATTCAGGAGTTCAGCCGTCATCACCCGGTGCCTTGTTGTTGTTAAGCTTTTTCAGAGCTATCCTAATCTCGTTCAGGCTGACGTCCGAGATATCATCGGTATAGTGTCGGGTCAATCTGACTATTGCGTCGTTTGCTAGACTCGTTACGGGCTTGCTGATTGATGTGTATAACTGCACAGAGAATGTCTCAATTTCCCTCAGGAGCTCCGGTTTTGCGGATGCGATCCTGCCATTGTCGGTCTTCAGTCTCGTAAGCTGGCTCTGCCCAATAGCCAGATTCCTTGAAAAACCTTGGAGCCTTTATTTCGCTCAAACGCGTCTTTAATACGCTCGGTATTAAAGCAGCGGAAGGCTCTTTTCAAGGTTTTAGAGATCTCCCTATTGAGCTGTCGGTATTTGCACGCCTCATCTGAATACTGCAGGATCATCTCACGCCTCCCTTCATAAGCTTGAGGATAGGATCAGAGAGCTTTTTTTTCTATTTGTACGACGGGTCTTGAAAAACTTAGACCCGACTGCATAGCTCTGGAGAAATCCTCATACATGGTCTCTACCTCGTCATCGGGGTGTGCCGAGGTTGGGGCGTAGACTTGTATGACCTTCAGCGAATATCTTGAGGATATACCGAGTATAAGGTACGCCACCTTGTTCGACACACTATCGATCTTCACCACGTTGTTCACAAGGGACTTGTGGAAGATAAACCCGATACCACCCTGCCGGTCACCGGTCACCATCTCGGAAATAGAGCAGTTTACCGGATTTGAGGATTATCGAGTCCTTCCCCTCTCTTCGGACTTCAGATAACCCTAGGTGATTCCCCTATAATAGTCCATCGCAACCTGCTCAATTTCTCTTCAATTTCGGTGATATTCTCGTCGGTCCGAAGTGTGCGCGTGTTGTACGTTACCAGGTCCAGTCGTCGGTGATTGTTGGGGTAGCCGGATCTCGTCCGGAGACTCTTAGCACCCCTTGCGATGCCGTAGCCTGGACTGCTACCGTAGTCGAGGGTAGGAAAGCTGCTGGGTACTAGGGGCCATTTTTTATTTGAGCTATTCATGGGGGGGGGGTGTCATAATCTCCACGCTTGGCAGGCGGGTTGGCGATCGCAGTATGGTTGTTATAGAAGCACGGAGAATGCTGCTGCCCATTCTCTGGTTTGTCCCTTAGTCGCCTCTTACGACACCCACGGGAAGACATGGGATGGTAAAATTCTTTACGTCCGGCACCATACGGAACTAGGTAATCAGTCAATGATCAATCAATGTAAATGCCAAAATATTTGGGCTAAACTACATGATATTTAAAATTGTAACAATCTCAGAAGTTGGCTTTGACGGCTATAAAAATACTTAATAATAATTAAACTTGATGCTTACGAATGATACTCGTTGCTATATAGTGTACTAGCGGACGCTTCGCGGATTCACCCGCACAGTTCCCGTTCCCGTGGGACTACAGGGATAAAAAGTAGCCTATGTCACCCGGGAACAGTTTAGCTTCACAACGGTGAAAGAATTTTTGAAATCGGTCCAGTAGTTTTTAAGTTTATTCATTACATACAAAAATACAAACATACAAATCTTTCCTCTTTATAATATTGTAAGTATAAGTATTAAGGGTAAAAGTATGAAATTGCCGATTTGTACTGAAAATTTTAAATTAGTTTTTTTTAATTTAACGTATTTATTTATTCAAAATAATTACCATTATTATCTATACATTGCTGCCATCTAATAGGAAGGTCATTTATGCCTTTGCGACAGAACTCTGGTGATCTAGATTCGACAAACTGTGTGAAAGCATTTTGTACTGCCTCCTAAAATTAAAACTTTTTATCACGTAGAAAATTGACCAAATCACGAACAAATTGGTAGTCCGTTGGAGCAAGGTCTGGCGAATACGGAGGTTGACGAATAGTTTCTAAATGCAGTTAAATTAAAAACGGTTTCTCGTGCTCTATGAGGTCTCGCGTTATCATGTAGCAATAATGGTGAAGATCGATTCATGAACTAGGACTGCTGCACTGCTAATTTTGTTATCATTCGGCACAGTAGACATCTACCGTTATTACTTGACCAGATCGGAGAAAGCTATAGTGAATAACACCATGCTGAGACCACCAAACAGATACCATTACCTTTTTATTGGTAAGCTTTGCTTTAGGACACTGATGCGGCGTTTGACCTGGGGTCAGCCATTGCATTTTTCGCCTACGGTTATCGTAAAGAATCCACTTTTCATCACATGTCACAATTTGATCCAATATTCCTTCATTTCGGTATCGATTCAACAAGGCAACACAAGATCAGTCAAATCATGAGGCACACATTTTTTATTTTATTGGTTTGACGCAAATGAGTCAATATTGTTGGTAAAGTAACGTTAAACCATGCTGCTAATTCCTGGGTAGTTTGGCTCGGATCGGCTTCCACGATCTCTTTTAATTCATTGTTATGCACCTGTGTGGGCGGTCATCCACGTGGTTCGTTCTTCAAAACAAAGTTTCTAAACGAAACCGTTTAAACCAAAATCGCACGGTGCGTTCATTAGCAGTTCCCTCTCCAAATGCAACATTGATATTGCGCGCTGTTTCTGCCGCCTTAGTTCCGTTCCGTGCGTTGGAACTCGAATTCAAACTTCACTCGAACTTTCGAAGTATCCATCTGTCTTGTCTAAGCTGAATAAAAAAAAACAACTGAAAGTCGATAATTGAATGTTGCACATTTTTTAAAAGAAGAACTTCATAGGTACCATGTGAAACAAGTTTCACTCAAAAATCTCAAACCATGAAGGTTCTATGTCAATTCGAAGTACCTATTACAATAGAACGGCAATTTCATACTTTAACCCCTATTATATAAGTAATAAGTATATATTATAGATGGGTAATATAGTAATAAATTAAAATTGTTTTTTTTTTCTTACAATGTTATCACGGCATATAAAATGAGAAATGTCATCGGACTTCTTAGATTATAACGATTATAGGTACCACATGCCAATCCCATACATTTTTATTATTATAACCTCCTTATGCCTTACCTCCTCCTCCTTTATATCATCACTTCATATCATCTTTTTTTTTATTTTTTTTTATTTGATATGGCTTTTCTCTTGACTCTAGTCTAAGTCATAGGTGACAGAGACAGAGTCGACGATGGAGTGAGCTTACCCAGAAGAAGCCTGTTTACTCTAACTTTGAAGAGATTCGGGTTGAATGCGTTCGGAAACAAGGATGCATGTAGTGAGTTCCATTAATTCGCTGTGCGCATTATTAAGGATGTTTGGAAGCGCTTGGTGCGAATTGGTGGAATGGCAATAAGGTAAGGATGGTAACTTGCAGTGCGTCTAGATGTCCGATGGTAGAAGGGGGCTGGTGGGATGAGGTCGTGGAGTTCTTGAGCACACTCACCGAAATACAGTCTGTAGAAGACCGACAAGCAGGCAACCTTGCGGCGATGAGCCAAGCTGTGAAGCTTGGCTCATCGCTAATGAGCCGAAATTCAATGTCGCCGATGAGCCTCTTAGCTCTGCGTTCCACCGAGTCAAGCGCGGCAAGCTGATACTTTGCTGAGCCATCCCAAAGGTGGCTGCAATACTCCATGCAGGATCGGACTTGCGCTTTGTACAGGGTTAAAAGCTGTCCAGGCGTAAAGTATCGCTTCACCTTATTTAGGATGCCCAGTTTTTTGGCCGCAATTTGGGCTTTGTACTCAATGGAGGCGCCGAAGTTAAGACTGGATGTCAACTCCATGCTAGGAGCTCAATCCGATCAGTCACTGGAACAGACGCACCCCGAAAAGTAGGCGCCCGATCGAAAAGACTCCTTTTAGCGGTAAAAAGACACGCCTGTGTTTTGGTGGCGTTAAAGGAGACCAGATTGTCATCGCCCTACTGGGAGACAAGGCTTAAGGTCAAATCTGTCCGCTCTACCATAGTCTCTCTCAAGGAACGAACTTCATCCACGCTGGTTCTTGCGCTGGACAGGTATCTCTCTGAAACAGTACTGTCATCTGCGTACCCAACAATACCAAGCTGAAGAAGGTCATTGATGTGCAGCAGGAAAAGAGTTGCAGAGAGAACAGACCCCTGAGGAACTCCGGAATCAATAACCATAAGGTCTTTCTGATATAACACTTTTTTTTTTAAACTCCTACAAAAAATAAAAACATTCAATATATAAAAATAGAGGCCCATCGGTATCGGGAACAGGGTCCAAGCTACCGGCGGTCAGGGCTCCAGAGAGAGGAACCTCCGAACAATACAAGCCATGTCCAGAAGTACCTAATGCTTTCTGAATCAAGCCCTATATCCAGCCACCTAACGAGAGCCTATTAAGGTGTTGGTAGAGGCTCGTGGCTATTAAGCCATTGGCTAAATAGCCACGTGCCACACACATTAAACTATCGGTACAATGATCGCTGAGTCCACATCTAACATGTCGACAACCTCGCGGGCCAAGTCAAGATACGTGATTTGCTTATCTTTCTCGTTTTTCACGAGGTTCCCGTCATGCGGGACGGTTCTTTTTCAGAATCATTGCACGCCTCTTGATTCGATCCACCAGCACTATATATTAGGCTTATTAGCCATAATAGTCCTGTCAGTGATGATGGACCGATTCTATTATAACAATAATTGTTATCACTACTACAATGTCACTTTATCTAGCTTTTGCAACAACTAAATCCAAAAACGCAGTCAAACTGTCCACAGCCCCATTAGTCACTAAAAGCAAAAACCGCCAACGAAACACAAACCATAGTTTACAGCGTTACAGCTAAGTTAACCGACGGAATGTGTAGTTGTTAGTTAAACGATGATTAACGAGCGGGTAGCCGGCAGTATTTTAATCTTTTAACTTAATATGTTATTGCTGTAACTTGCCGCTCGTGATCCTTCATTGTGCTGGCTTTTATACTGGGAAGTAGTTTGTTTGTGTTGTGAATTGTATAATGTATGGGTGGACTCATTTAGGTTTTTGACGAATTATGCATAATTTGTATACGACATTTCAACAAACCGAGTTTCCTCCTTGCCTCGGAAAGCACGTTAAGCCGTTGGTCCCGGCTGTCATTTAAAAGTCTTCGACAGTCGTTACGAGAAGCTAGAGATCTGACACCAGTCTTGCCAAGGGGTACCGTGTTACCCAGTTACTGGATTGTGGAGGTCAGATAGGCAGTCGCTCCATGTAAAACACTGGTACTCAGCTGAATCCTGTTAGACTGGAAGCCGACCCCAACATAGTTGGGAAAAGGCTAGGCAGATTGATTGATGCATAATTTTTATTCGCGCCATTTTCTTATGGGATTACGTAAAAACTACATAACGCTATCTGATACTATTCCTAAACATACTTTTTGTTTCATGTGCGTTAATCCACCTGGTCCAAAGATTTTATATTTATTGTTTGATCTTGTTATTTCTTTAATCAGTTCTTGATGCCAGGGACCTATGTAGCATATAACAAATCAATTGAATATAAAGTACTTTCTAAAAGCGAACAACTTTTATGTAACGATTTTGCTATCAAGCAAATATATCGGGGAAATTTTGCGCACCTACTTTTAAAAAGGTCGGAATTTTTGACACAAAAATTCAGTGCTAAACTCATGCATCGAAACTCGTCACTTTTGTGCGTTTTATTTTATTAGATCAAAATTTCTCCAGCAGCTTTCCATCTCATATTTCCGATAAAAATATTCCTCTTAGAAATATTTTTACAACATTATTATCTACATGTTTGTTTGTAGGTTGATGACAAATTATACCGTGTTATTTCTAAAAAAACTGTAATTTATGCAAAAGATATTCAATGCCCCATCAAGCATTACTCCTACCCCCTTTACACAAACAACCCTTACCCACAAGACACCCCTTAAGGCTCCACAACACACTAACAAATAACACTACACGAACTTCTCACATAAATCCTTGGCCACATCGCAGTAAGGACTGTGTTGCACCGCGGACAGTATAAATCATAGCATAGCAATTATTGCGTGGCCCACAAACTATGAGCCATAAATCTCATGTAAAGTTTGTAGCTGTGACAATCCTTGCCGTAAGGAGAGAGATAAGTCAAGCGAGTTGTGTTTGTCATTTGTTTTGTGTGTACAAGGGTTTATCGATTTGTTGTTGGGGGGGATTCGAAACCTGAGACTATAAACAATCTACCTGGCCTTTTCCCAACTATATTGGGGTCGGCTTTCAGTCTTACCGGATTCAGCTGAGTACCAGTGTTTTACATGGAGCGACTGCCTATCTGACCTCCATAACCCAGTAAATGGGTAACACGGTACCCCTTGGCAAGACTGGTGTCAGATCTGAAGCTTCTGACTACCCGTAACGACCGTCAAAGATCTTCAAATGACAGCCGGCTTAACGTGCTTTCCGAGGCACGAAGGAAACTCGATATGTTGAAAATGGTCACCCATCCACGGACCGACCTTGGCAAGCGTTGCTTAACGTTGGTGATTGACCAGTGCGGCTGTTATTATTTAGCCACGAGCTCCTCCAGTAGATAATAGCAGCGATAATAATCATTTATATGAAAACGCGTTATCTCATTGTAAACGGGCCTGTCTGCGGTTGATTTTAATTATATATTTTTGATATAATTTGCTACGCCAGTTATTACCAAATCCGTATCATATTTTTTTCAGGTTCAGACATTCTAAGCACAATGCCCATTCAAAATCTTACCTTGTCCTACAGAGAAGAAGGTGTAAAAATACTATTACCAACATAAATTACCAAGCCCATCCATCTTACCTCGTATTCTAAACCCCACATTATTCCAGAGCTGTAGAATCCCATCTTTCAGCCATTGCGACCGTGCACTATAATATAATAACAATAATTTCGCTAAAATGCGCTCTGTACACGGCGACAGCTCCAAATCTTACATTAGTGCGATTGTTTGTAGGGAAACACACGGTAAAGTAAACTGTGCGACCGCGTTCGGGGATTGTGAAGCGATGTTACATTTCTTGGTTAGTATAGTCTTCTCTAGCTAAAGGAACATTATATAAGAGCGTATTTTCTTTATATTTCGTGCCACAATAGTGTGATCAGATTGAACTATCTATTATTTTAGAGTATGATATAATACGTACTTAAAAAAAACTTTTCCGTATCAAAATTGTTTTGTCATATTTTGTCGTAACTTTCTTCCTTTAAATTCCTACATCACTTAAAAAGATTTTTAGCTTACGCGCTAAAGCCGTACACGTTGCAAATATAACAAAAAGAAACAACAAGCCACGACATACCAACCTCCGATCCTTAAATTTCCACGGCAACATTCCAACATTTCAACAAGAAAGCGCGACAGGAACAAACCGCGACGGACGCGTTCCATTCCCCGCGACGTATATTCTCATTGTTCCCCGTTTATTGTTTGACATCTGACTCAAATGTTCCCGTGTAATTTGGTATAATAACATTTGCCGACACGGCTCTGCATAATTGACTATGTACGTATATATTAAAGCATTTATTTACATAATGTAAGTTGAGCTGAAATAAAGATGATTTAAGTCGCGTCGCGCCGTTTTTGACTCAAAATGTTAAGCAAACATGAAAATATAATGCGACCATTTTGTCTTCATAAAATGTGTAACATTTATAAATGCGTGGAACGACTTCTTTTGTTTCGTGTTTTCCTGGTACTGCTTTGTTGGGTTTAATTTGATTATTTGAGAATTTTGCTGCTTTTACAGCATTAAATTAGCATCATTGGCTAAGCTGCGATTTAATTCTGACTTGTCGACAAAATAGAAGCCGTGTCTAAACGAAAAACTGTATTAAGACAGAGAGAGTTCCAAATAAGTTGGAATATGGTATGAAACTACATAATATAACAGGATTACAAAATCGTCTAGTAATTTAATCATTGCTTAGTAAATCGTCTTCTCATAATAAAGAAAATGAACGTTTAGCCTGTTTCCACGCCACGCATTGTTTTCCACGTTAAACTGTACCACTGCTGGACAAAGAACAGAGAAGGTGTGACCATTCATCACTCACTTAAGGCGGGTTTGTGATTTTCGACTAATATCAACTGTAAATCCAGGTTCCCATCAAGATCCTTTTCTTTTACTGATATCCGTAATATCCAAGACAATATTAAATATATAATCGGGCTTAGCCAATTTTCCGCATAATTTCATTTTCCAAATTATTACTAAGCAAATAAACTCTTTACAAATAATTGTAAAGCAAACCTCCGCGCTTACCCGATTCTAAATTACACTCTAGGGGTAGAAGAGACAAGACTGTGTGGAGTCGTATTTATATCGATTCGTTTCTGTCACTAAAATCTAATTTTTACAAATGTTTTAAGACTAACAATTTTATTATAAATGAACATTGGTAATAATAAACATTATATAATACAATACTTAGGACATATGACTTTATTTCGTGCAAAATTAGGAGATTCATGTAATATAGTAATCAATATTATAACAAAATAATCTTAGAAGTAAAACTTGATAAGTCATATCAAATCATTTGACTAAATGTTTACTGTGTAAAGATTGTTTGCTGTAATAAATCATTTGATCAAAAACCAAATGCTTTAATGACATTATTATTTATTATTTTTAGCCTATTCTGTCCCAAAGCAGGGGCCAGAGGCCTATCTTTCTTCCTTCCAACCCTGTCAATAGCCATCAAGTTCATCCCACCATCTTCACCTGTGTATTTCTTCATGACAATATCGACATTACTTAATGACATTTACTTTGGTAATTATTCTGCCAAGTAGAAATTTTACCAAAAGAAAATGTGCGTACTAAAATCATTCCAAATATTGCATTGGGATAAAAAACGCTGCTAATTTTTTTTTGCATAATGAAATTTTGTCAAAATCATTTTGGCAAAATGGCAGGATCCCGATAAAATCATAAACGGCAACAAACTGAAAAGTCTGTTCACATCGTACTCTCGCATCCCATTCTCAAACATTGTCATGATCTATTATACCATCATATCCCTCGCTCCCGTTCCACAACTCTGCCACATATAGCATAACACATTAACTATCAGAGCTAAACTGAGTGTTGAGCGGTCCTAATGTATTAGAGCCAAAATATAAATGCTAAAGAAAGCCAAGTTCTTGATAACGGCTTCGCTGATAAAAAAAAGCGACACCTAAGTGTATACCAAAATCTCTCGAAGTTCCTTTAATCGTTCTGCTCCTGTCTTGCACAACGTTCTTAAGTTACTTTGAAAGATTTGTTTTATTGTTTGCTACTCAACAGTGCGACTTGAGAAGTTTTAACTTTAATCTTTGGGTTTCAGTTCAATGTGGTCAAGTATGTTTTAATAAAATTTAGTTAAGTATGTGACAACTTCTGGATAAAGAAGAAGGGGATCTTACTTGACACGCCAAATGTAGGTCTAATAGATCTGAAGTTATCGGGTAGTTGAAAGTGGGCCGAAATGGTTCGTGCAATATTACCCACTGCCGGTTTGTCACCTTTTGCTTTGCGAACTTGGCTGACACACTGACGTGTATCTAGATTACAATCTCGGTTATAGGCACGTTGCAGCGTTGTGGGAAACCGAGTGACACAGGTCATTTGTTGGCAGAAGCTTTGGTTTGCATGGGAGTTGGGTTTTAAGTGATGCAAACTGTCAACGTGTACGCAACTACGTCTCATTAATATGCTCATGTTTCTTGGTTTAGATGCTTATTGCGAAGGAACATAGTAGCTGACACTTCAAAACTAATGGTTAACATTGTTAAAGGGGGTAAAACATACTTACTTACTGGTAGTTGCAATTCTAACCCACTATAAGACATAAATGTGTTTTCATCGTTTATTCAAGAAAAGTTACTTAGATACGTAATACACAAATCGCATGTAGAATGCAACTGAAAAGATTGAATAATAAAACACATAAATTATTCAGGTTGGACAGTAGCAGATTGAAAAATAAAACAAACAAATGTTTTATTTGTTTATGTCTTTGGTTTATTTCTTTATCTAGCTAAGTATGACGATCGTCACAATCTTCACGCAAGGGGCGCCAAAAGAAGTGGCGACGCAAGCACGTTCGGAATCTAAATCGTTGTTGTTTGTTTAAAGGATTTTATTTTTACTTGCGTCACATACACTACTAGAAATTCCTTTCTGACATATATCTAAAGAAACTGGGAAGAATAAGATGTATACTTAACAAAACACGTACAATATATACATTAGCTTCCGTCCATCAAACAAAATTGATTGCTAATGGTTTCAAAATCCTTCTCGGAATGGACAACACGAAACACTGAAGTGGATTAATGGATTCCAACTGACAGAATGGAATTTCAATTACCATTAGAATCAATTGAATGGCAGAAAATCTTGCTGGAGTACTGGCTTAGGGAATATTGCGTTTATTTTGTTACGGATTTTGTGACGTAACGCAACTTTCCCGCTTAGATCTAGAAATAGTTCACGTCTCGATTCTTTAATTAGTAGGGTGCAAAAAATAACTAACAAGCGATGCATAATAATGTACTTTGGTATTTTGTAAGGTCCTAGACAGAGTGTCAAAGTAACAGCTATAACGATTGTTCCACGTGAAATTTCGGTAGAAAAGTCAATGAGGGCTATCGCGTTTCAATTTGCTACTAGGGGCGCTGGTGTAGAATGAGGTCTTCAAAATTTCCAATTTCATAGCTTTTTGGCTTTTAGGGCGAGCTTCTTTACTACTTTTTTATTGTTGTGAATATTTCCCAAATATGGCAGAATAAGATAAATACAGGTTTTACCAAACACTTCTTTATGTTTCCGCAAATATTACACTCCTTTTTAAAAAGGGCTGTGCGAAATCGTACTTCTACGGCATTAGAAATGTTTCCATGCGGGTAATAACAACTTTTAACAACTATATTTATGGGTCTTATTCTCCAGTGGCGCCAACTAGTGAGCACAAAAACGGAAGTCCTCATTCCATATATTTTAGAGTTTAGACAATCAGTATCGCTGATGGAATGCCACTCATTCTTATTAGGAATGACAAAGCAAATAAAGAAATGAAGACAATATTTTTACTAAATAATGATTTATGCAATCATTTGCTTTATTATGCCTGCCCATTCTTTTAGTGACACAATTTTTACCGATATTTAAAAAAGGAAGTGTTCAAATCGTCACTTCATATAATATAAACTTTTGTCACATACTTAACTCAAGTAGACTTCACTAATGACAATAGTGAACTCAAATAAAGCTATCAAATTCAACGCTCTATTATTCCATATTTCTATCCGACTCCGTATTTTCATCAAAATAAATGAACCTACTGTATTCACCTCCAACTCATATGACTTAATATTTCTTGAATCCTGGTAACGAGCCCCATTGACGTAGAATTTCGCCTTTTTTCGTGAAACGTGTATGAAAACGTTATTTTGTGAACTGTACGCAATTTATGTTTGGGAATTATGATTTTCTCCTTTTTCGTTTTTTAGGCTTATACCTGAAGTTTCTTGCTTGTTGCTAATGAGCTCTTTACAAGTTTTTTGTTCTGGTTTTCATGTGAGTATTTTGAGTGCCTTGTTTACGAAGGAGTATCGTAGAGTTCTCTTTGGAGAAGGTCTATTCGGGGAAATATAAACTGCTTCTACTATCAAGCTGTGCTGTTCCGTACCGCTTTGAAGAGCACTGGTGTTTTTATAGCCACAAGACACATTCCAGTATTGTTTCTATGATGGCAACGGATCTGCAATGCGAGAATGAGAGAATCGGTGAGAATTTCATAAATAGATCCATAATATCAAATAAGCTCAGCATTTTTCTGCTGAGAGCAAAGTGAGTAACGACATCAAGGGGAGGGTGCAGAATAAATTGAAGGCTATAAATTAAACGAATATCTTGCAAATTGCAATAAAAATAAATATTTTAAATTCTATACGAAGCAATTTCAATATTCAGTCTTAATGCCTGGCATATTTGTCAGAATTAAAATTAAATTTCGAAATCGTAGAAAATACTGTTATGGATGCCCGCCTGAGGAGCAATCTTGTATTTGTAAGGAATATTCGCATTCGCATCTCAGTGGCAATCTGTCAAAAATATCTCTAATTTCAATACATTTTGACAAGTTTTTATCATTTGTTGTCGCCTAGATAATATTGCCACTTGAATTGGAATGTTCGCTCATTCTCGAACTCCTACTCATTTAGAATGCCCCCACAAGGGTTGAAACGTCATGTACCTTGTTTATAAATATGTAATGTGTGTGGAAGTTGAAAACTTAGTTGACCTTGTTGAATTTTATATAAGCCTCGCGATTTAGAATTCGTGTATTATTCGTGTGTTGGTTTACATACGTTAGTTTGGAGTTATTTATAGAGCTTTATAACATAATTTACTGCGAAAGCACATACATTGACTACTTTTATACAAAGTAATAGTTTCTATAAGGTAGTTATTTAGGGAACCATTTTGAATGAAATATGACATGCTTAGTTACGCAATCCAAAAATTGTATTCTAGGAAGTATCCTTATCCTTCCTTATCCTTACATAGTATAAAACAAAGTCGCTTCCCGCTGTCTGTCCCTATCTATGTATGCTTAGATCTTTAAAACTAGGCAACGGATTTTGATGCGGTTTTTTTTTAATAGATAGATTGATTCAAGAGAAAGGTTTATATGTATTATACATTTGGGCTAAGCCGCTGGCAGAAGCTAGTACTATTATAAATCTTTATGATGCGAAAGTGAAGTTTATGTGGAAAAAATGTTTGTTGTAATTGAAAGAAAAAAAGAAGAAAGAAAACACATTTATTTGTCACAAGCCACTATAGCACACAATATAAAAAAGAAAACTTAGAACTAAACAACAATAAAAACCGGCCAAGTGCGTGTCGGACTTCGCACATTTAGGGTTCCGTACCAAACCGCAATATTAAGTTGGTTGTAATAGAGAAAATGAGGCAATTTTAAAGAAAAATCTGATTTATGAATATATTGGTTAGTAAAATATACGTAATAATAAACATAATCACCAAATCTCAAGTTCATAGGTCAATGGAAAGTTAATAAGCGTGGCCGCGTTCTCAAAGTTAACATGTTTTGCTTGATGTGCTTGTCGACTGTATACAGATAGAAGCGCATCAAGTTTAACAGTTGTACTACGAATAGCAGTCCCAGTACTGTCGAATATATTTTTTTATTTTTTATTTACATCTTAATATTCTGTGAATATTTGAAGCGTCTACCTGTTGCCGTTATTAATAGCCAGCAAAAAAACGGCAACGGGTTGTTGTAGGGGAGCCCCCCTTAATTTATTTTATTTTAATTTAATTATTATAATTTTTTGAAGTGTATATACAACTAAATATTCTGGGAATATTTCAAGCGTGTACCTGTTGCCATTATTAAAATCGAGCAAAAAAACGGCAAAAAATCACGTTTGTTTTATGGGAGCCCACCTTAAATATATATTTTATTCTGATTTTAGTATTTGTTGTTATAGCGGCAACAGAAATAAATCATCTGTGAAAATTTCAACTGTCTAGCTATCACGGTTCATGAGATACAGCCTGGTGACAGACAAACAGACAGACAGATAGACAGACGGACCGCGAAGTCTTAGTAATAGGGTCCCTTTTTTACCCTTTGGGTACGGAACCCTAAAAAGAGAGAAACAATATAAATATGACATTGTGTGTCCCGCGGCTGTGCCAAATGGGACCAGTTCAATTGAAATGGTCGTTTTAGAACCGATTTTAAAGAAAGAAACTTGGGCCACACCATAAGATGGACCTGAGAATAAAATACTAATAATAACCCGATAATGCGTACCCGTGGTATAATTTTAAACTAATCTTAACTATCAGACTGGTGAAGCCGCGAGCTGAAGCTCGCACAAACGGTTGCTAAGCAGATTAAAATTTTCTTTCCAATCCTCCATAATTTTAGAAAGGCTAAAATATAGCCGGAAGCAATCTACGGGTAGCCCTAGTAAGTCCACGTAAAAATGTAGCCAACATGCAAGCACGACAAATAAAAATAATGCCCCATGATAAATAACCTCAATTTTATTTATACTTCCATTATTTTAACTACAAAGTTTAATAACATAGCAATTTTGCCAAAAACTCTTTTATTAAAATGTAAATTGAGCTTACAGAGTAAGGGTTATTCACCTTGTTATAAAACGTGACACAAAAATACTTTTCAGGAACAATGTCTTTGAAACTCTTTATATTTTTGGCTAGCTTTTTCACGCGGCTTCACTCTCGTGGCCTATTTTACGAAACCGGTAATATTATCGGGATAAAAAGCATATGATAATTAACGACACTGTAGCTTTCTATTATCCTATCCAATCGTAATGAACGAGCATTATTACCCGACTGCCGAAGGAGGGTAATGTGTTTATCAGTCTATGTATGTATGTATGTTTGTTCCTATGTGGCGTTCTAGAGACCAAACGCGTTGGCCGATTTTGATGATTCTTACGTCAATCGATTCGTCTTAATCCTGCGAGTGTCACTGGCTACATGAAAATTGGTAAAGAAAAAAATGGCGGATTTTGGGCGCCATTTTGTGGTGGAAAAATGTTTTTTCTTCCGAACCCATCGTGTGGGGTAACAATGTACCTAATTAAAAAAAAATAACTAAAAAGTTGTAAATAAAAAAAAGTTAATCAAAAAAATCAAAAAACCCGACTGCTTAGAAAGCGAACTAAAAATACGTAAACAAGAAGAAAATCATGCTGTGCAGTCGGAGGATACATCTGGTTTTGGTCAGCCAGTCCGAGAATATATATACAAATACACAACAATATTCATAATGACCAGACAATGTGATAAATATAGATGTTAAAATCAGTATTCAGTACATTGGCCGACTTGACTTGATTTGATTCATAATCAAAATCAAAAAAAATCAAAATCAATTTTTTTATTTCACATAGGCCTACATGGGCA
Organism: Orthosia cruda; assembly: GCA_964057195.1. Classification (NCBI taxonomy): domain Eukaryota; kingdom Metazoa; phylum Arthropoda; class Insecta; order Lepidoptera; family Noctuidae; genus Orthosia; species Orthosia cruda. The sequence goes on along the minus strand of OZ059826.1, from coordinate 49,978,133 downwards.
CTTATAAAACGTCGACAAAATGAGCACGGTTCGGGTTGGTCGTTTCCTATGGAGAAGAACCGGCAAGAAACTCCATGGTTACTCTTTTAAAAATGGTTTGGTTTTACAATATTTACATGTTACAGCATTAGTACTTAGATATGGGGGGACAACGTAGGCCCGAATTATGACAATAAGTCGTAAGAAACTAAAAAAAAAAAGAAAAAAAAAAAAAAAAGACAAATAACCGGGCATTATATTATATTAAACATAGTGCACTGATTAATCACTAGGTCCATGACATATATATATATATATATATAATCTCGTTCTCGAAAACGGTTTTAACGATTTCAATAAAATTGCAATATAGGGGTTTTTTCCGGGCGAAAAATCGATCTAGCTAGGTTTCGTATCTGGGATAATCCGTTGTCTCCGTGTTTTCACCCGAGCAGAGCCAGTTCGCCCAGATGCTAATTATGATTTGCGTAATCGGATAGGTATTTCCAAAGATAACCAAACAAACTAGTAAACAACTGGTCAATTTAACCTCATTATGGTATTATTTTCGGCGTTTTCCTTATAAAAGTTCATATAAAGAATTTGGCAATATGTACTTCCAAACGACGATATATTTTGAAGCTGATATTTATACAGTATAAACTGACCTCTCATCGTATTGAGACCCTATATATTATGAGGTCACCATACATTTGTGATGTATAGTTTGACGGATTATAGTGTATACTATATACAATTCCCTACACTATTCCACTCACATTCCCCTCACAGCAACATCAAACGTAGAGATTCAACAAAAAACATAAGGAAAACGTGTCTAATCTGATAACATCAAAGCTTCTACTAACATCAGTCTTGTTATTTGTCACGGCACCAGCAGAAACAAATCAAGGGCCTGTTTATCTGTCACGGTATACGTCAGAGGCATAGAGCAAGGAACATCGTACTGGCAGCGAATAGTGACGACATCTAAACGAATATTCTAAACTCATTTAATTGATTGAAAATTAATTTGAAGTTATCTCTGGAATAACCGAAATATTTGGAAGATTTAAATTTAAAAAAATGTTCACTCACAGCATGGTACATAATCACTAAATGTCATGGGCTACTTTTACACCTGAACAAAATCATATTTTTTGTAGGTTAGTTAAGCCATAAGAGCGAAGCAGTGGGAAAGGTCTTGTTGATAATTTTCATATTAGTGTCATTGTGCCGATAGTTGTGACGGCCAATGTCATAATAGCCAAGAGCCTCGACGAACATCTGAGGAGGCTCTCGTTGGGCAGCTGGATCAAGGGCTTGATCCAGAAAGCGGTACTCCTGGACACGGCGCGTATCGTTAGGAGGTTCCTCTCTCAGGAGTCCTGACCACCGACCGGTAGCTTGGACCCTGTTCCCGATACCGGTGGGTTACTATTTTTGTAATTTTTAATGTTTTTTTTATTTTATTTTTTATTGAATAATATTTAAAAATGTAAAAATATGTGACTAGAATGAATAAATGAAATAAAAATTAAAACCCCGTGCGAGATCAAAAAGGCTCTCATCATATCAGCTTGAATTACAGTAGTAATTTGCAGTCATTTACTCCAAGAAATATGTAAATGTACTGTAACAAAAGTACATACGTACATTGTAACTTATTCGTATTGTGACTAGGATGTCTAACTGACATGTTTGGTTTGTATGCAAAGTTCTGACACTACCATCTCTAGCAAAGCTCGTCGAAGTGTCTCCTAGCTCTATGGTCGGTTATATTTTTCACGCGCCCTTTGGCCTGTGCTACGCGTGACCCGTGTTCTAATGGCCAAAGAATAAGTTGGCAAGACGTGACGGTTATTAAAGCTGAGTTTAGACAGGCGGTTGACGTGTTTTCGTAAGGATTTAGTAACAGCAGGTTTTTTGTTGAACAGTTTTTGTAGGTAGGAACGTGATTACTACACGCTGTAGGGCGGAGTTTTCTGTGTAATATTATATTGATGAAAGTTTTTTAGAGTAAGTAAGGATTTTTTTCTGAAATACAGCATCTACACAGTGTTTTTTTGTGCTCAACTAGTTAATATTTTTAGAAGTAAGTATTACAATAATGCTTCATATAATTTAATTTTTTTCTTGAATAAACTGACAATGTTGATAATACTTAATTTTACATAGCTGAATAAGTACTCTAAATTACGACTAACGACCGATATGGAATGGAACAGCTTGGACAGCCTTTAGACCAGGGGGGTGACCATAAGCTCTTAGAGTAAGGTTATTTTGAGTGTGCGTAAGATGCAGATATATACAAGTCATATACATCAGTCCCTTACACACACTCAAAATTACCTTACTCTAAGAGCTTATACCCCCTGACGCGTACTGACCACGACTCGTGCTACTGTCATTCGTATTAGCAAGATGCACCGCCACGTGCTGAAGCATGTGCAAGGTGAGTCGGGTCCGCCTAGCTTTTTTACGCTCAGCTGCCAAAACAATATCGTAACACTACCAATCATTCAATTAGTCGCCCCCATTGTGTCGCATCTGTTGATTACTCTGTGCCCCTCTTCCGTCGCTACGTGTCATTTTCTATATCAGGGGACTCTTCAATAAACAATTATAGGATAGTATATGTGCAGGGTAAGTCAAAACGGCAAATAACACAGTTAGCACGCACGTGGTTAAAAATTCGCTTGACATTTCCCATGTCTGTCATTTTTTTTTCTGTAAGTAAATATACAGCGATTAAAATATTGCTTTCCAATTTATAAAGGAAAAAGAATATCACTGTTTCAAACCACAATTGTTTATGAACTACAATAATACTGCCTATTATAAACTGGCTTGCAAACAGACCGCTGACGGCTAACATTCAGCCAATGCAGTATCGCAGTACTCCGTGCCAATCACTCCAATCAGCCCCTCTGTGTCACGTCTGATTCTGTTGATTACTCTGTGTGCCTCATCCATCGGTGCATTTCATTTCTAAATCAAGACAATTATTTTTATGATATATGTTTTAAAAGCATAAAAACGTAAACAAATAGCATTAAAAGGAAGAAAAAAAACAGTAACTTTTCACTGTTTCAAACCACAATCGTAATAATATATGGCGTAAACAGGCCGTTGACACCTAACACTCAGCCAAAACAATATTGCAATACTGCCTACCAATCACTCCAATTAGCCCCGCTGTCGCATCTGATTCTGTTGATTACTCTGTGCCCCTCTTCCGTCGCGAACGTGTCACTTTCCATATCAGGCTCCTTCAGTAAACAATAGAATCGAAGTTTCTGTGCAAAGCAAATCAAGATGGCAGGTAGAAGCTTTACTAGCACTTGTCTGGAAATCGATTGACTATTCTGATTTCAGTTTAGTTGTTATCTGTAAGAAAAACTACAGTTGATTAGGTATCAAAATTTGCGTTTCAGATTTTAAAAGAAAATCCAAATGGATATCGATTCACCTGGGCCGGACCGGGGTACTTTTTCGAACTATATAATCGTAAATATACTGGCTTATAAATATACCGTTGACAGCTAAAACTCAGCCAAAACAATATCGCAATACTACGTACCCATCACTCCAATTAGCCCCCCTCCGTGTCACATCTGATTCTGTTGATTACTCTGTGCCCCTCTTCCGTCGTGAAAGTGTCACTCATCGTCGGTCCTCGCTCCGTGTTGCACGTCATGAATGTTGATGTTCGTCCAATTTATTTAACTTTCCTGTAAGTAATGTTTTGCGGACATAGGGCAGTTTGACATTCGGTCCTGGGATGTAAACCGTACGAAGCTAGGGTGTGTTATTTGAGGTGTTTGTATTTCATGGAAATAAAATTTGTAATTTTGAAATGTTGGAAAAAGCTTTAATGTGTGCCAAAACTTCATAGAAACTAAATAAAGTTTCTAATGTAAACGTTTATTGTTAATCGGATGAAACGTTTCTAAACTGTAGGCCCTGTACCTACCTATAATCTTTGTATGTAAGAAATTGAAAAATTAAATTTATAATCTATACATATAATAAATCTGTAGAAAAGTCATTTTTGTACATTGAAGAAATTGAAACAAAAAATAGCCAGCGTGTGAAAAGATAAGTAACAGAACCCATTTCCATCATTTTTGAAATTTTTGTCTGTTTGTCTGTTTGTCTGTTTGTCTGTTTGTTTGTGCGCACATCACGTAAAATCTACGAATTCAATGCTGACAATGTTTATATACAAAAATTATACGCAACTTGAGGTTTAACTTAGTTTTTGTTTCATCGAAATCGGTTCACTCTATCAAAAGATATGATTAATTTAGTGAGTTCAAGAAGTAAAATATTACGTTACGCAATTAAGTATAGTACTTGCAACGACATCTTAAGACTAAAAATAGAACTAATGTTGATAGTTGAAATCTAAATCCGATAGATGGCGTTGTGCAAATGACGTCATTTTCTGAATCGCGGTGTTAAGATTTTCCGCGCGAGGATGACGTCCACCGTGTTTACTAGGCAAATTGGGTTTCGTTAGGTGTCTTAAAAGTTCTTGCGTGTGTCGTAAAAGTTCTTTGGTTGCTTGGTTTATCGATTTTCTAAATTGGTCGAAAAAAAAGTATTTGCTTATCTTATTGGTTTCGTTTGGTCAACTTTGGTCATTGGTTTGAAGTACGAAGTTAAGATTGTATTTGATTTACTTCGTAGTTTGAATCCAATAGTGCCAATCGTTATACAGTAAGTTAGTGTTGCCAATTCGTTGAGTCACGACCACGAACAGACGATACGTTGTCACACTAGACTGTTCGACGCACCGTTCTTTTAAGTTTGTAGGCTATTCAGTCATAAGTGTTGTTAGTTTTGTTTATTGCTTTAATTTTCCTTGAAAATGCCTCAAAGAAAAAAAACTAACCTTTCGCTGCGTAGCCGAAATGCGAAAAGGATGAGACTTTGTAGGTCTCAGGAATCGGAAGAAGATCGTGAAGCACGGTTATCTGCTAACCGAGAGCACATCGCTCTTTCACGTGAATCGGAAACGTTCACCGAAAGGGAGTCACGTTTAAGTTCACAAAGAACACGGACCGCGACTTTGCGGTCTCAAGAGAGTATCCAGGAACGCGAAGACCGGCTGTCTGCTGATCGGGAGCGCCACTCTCTCTCACGTGAGTCAGAGACATTCACAGAAAGGGAGTCGCGCTTAAGTTCGCAAAGAACTCGGACCGCGACTTTGCGTTCTCAAGAGAATATCCAGGAACGCGAAGTTCGGCTGTCTGCTGATCGGGAGCGCCACTCTCTCTCACGTGAGTCAGAGACATTCACAGAAAGGGAGTCGCGCTTAAGTTCGCAAAGAACTCGGACCGCGACTTTGCGTTCTCAAGAGAATATCCAGGAACGCGAAGTTCGGCTGTCTGCTGATCGGGAGCGCCAGTCTCTCTCACGCGAGTCAGAGACTTTCACAGAAAGGGAGTCGCGCTTAAGTTCGCAAAGAACTCGGACCGCGACTTTGCGTTCTCAAGAGAGTATCGAGGAACGCCAAGCACGTCTGTCATCTGACCGAGAGCGACACGCTCTCTCGCGCGAGTCTGAATCTCTCTCCCAAAGAGAAGAACGATTAGAAATAGCTAGACATAACTATGTAGGTGTACAAAGAAACAATGAAAGTTATCTTGCATCTGAAAGGGAAAGAATAGATGAACTAAGACGAGCAGAAACAGCAGAACAACGTCAATCTCGCCTAGAAATAGAACGAGCTCGATACCATATGAATAGAGAAACAAATAGCGGAGCTGATGAGTCCATGGAAAATGACGATGCAAATATTTTATTACCTTGGGACAATAGGGAAAAATCAGGGTTCACATATTCGTCTAGAATTAATTATGCTGGCTTTACTTTCGTGGGTGACATGAGAGAAATTTGTAATTTTTGTCATGCTTTGAAATGGAGGAAAGAGACAGATGGAATGTGCTGCTCAAATGGAAAAATTGTTCTTCCAAATTTCCAAGATCCACCACACTTACTTATAAGTCTCCTGAATGGCGATCATCCCCAGTCGAACCGTTTTTTGGATAATATTCGTTTATATAACAGTGCTTTCCAAATGACTTCCTTTGGGGCAAAACAAATAACGGAAGGACCGTTCATGCCAACCTTCAAAGTACAAGGTCAAGTTTATCACCTTATTGGATCTTTGCTGCCAGAAAATGAACCCAAATTTCTCCAAATTTATTTTGTATCCGATTACACGCAACAGCTCAATGTTAGAAATCACAATTTTCCCCAGCTCAATGCTGAGCTTTTGGGTCAACTTCAAGAATTGCTGCATCGCGTTAACCAGTACGTTCGTGAATTCAAAGCTGCATTGGAGTCAATTCCACAAGGCAGCAATGATTTCAAAATTGTTATAAGTGCCGATAGACGTCCTGTGGGTGAACACCGTGGAAGACACAATGCACCCGTCGCAGATGAAGTTGCAGTTGTTTTAGTCGACCAGGAGTGTGAGAGACGTGATATCGTGTTGCGTACACGCGACGATCGCCTTCAACGCATTTTGGAAACCCACCGAGCTTACGACGCCCTGCAATATCCACTAATCTATTGTCATGGTGAAGATGGGTACAATTTTGGGCTGTACCAAGTGAACCCTACTACGAGAGTCACTAATTATCAAAAAAAAATATCTGCTCAACAATACTATTCCTACCTTTTACAAATAAGGCAAAACAGTTTCGTATATTTGCAACGATTTCGTGGTTTGTTCAGCCAATTTATTGTGGACATGTACGCAAAAATAGAAACTGAACGTTTAGTGTATATTCGCACTAACCAGCGACGGTTACGCGCTGAAGAATACGTGCACTTGCGGGACGCCATGCAATCAGATAATAACGTCGAAAACTTGGGTCGATTGGTTATTTTGCCATCCAGTTTCACAGGCGGTCCGCGGTATATGCACGAACGAACGCAAGATGCTTTTTGTTACGTCCGTAAATACGGCCGGCCGGACCTTTTTATAACATTTACAACAAATCCAAAGTGGACGGAGATTTGCCAGGCACTTCTCACAGGACAGGCGTCATACGACAGACATGACATTATTGCTAGGATTTTTCATTTAAAACTCAAAGTCTTGATTAATCTACTTACAAAGGAGAAAGTTTTCGGTTCAACTCTTTGTTTTATGTATAGCGTCGAGTGGCAAAAGCGTGGTTTACCCCACGCGCACATTCTTCTGTGGCTGGAAGAAAAAATTCGTCCCGATGCTATAGACAGTGTCATAAGTGCAGAATTTCCGGACTATAATGCAGATCCGATTTTGCATGACATAGTAAAAACACATATGGTTCACGGGCCATGTGGCCTCTTAAACAGGGAATCACCGTGCATGAAAGATGGTCAATGCTCAAAAAAATACCCCAGAGCACTGAAAGAACTAACTATGGCTGGGGAAAATGGGTATCCGCAATACCGGCGAAGATCACCGTCACAAGGTGGTTTCACAGCTACTGTCAGATTCCGTGGACAAGAAATAATTCTAAATAATAGTTGGGTGGTACCGTATTCTCCAGTTTTGTCAAACGCTTTTCAAGCACACATTAATGTTGAAATTTGTAATAGCGTCGAATCTATAAAATATATATGTAAATATGTTAATAAAGGTAGTGATCAAGCCATGATAGCACTAAGAAATAACAACCAATTTGATGAAGTGACAAGGTATCAATCTGGCCGATACATAAGCTCTTCGGAGGCAGTTTGGCGCATTTTGAGTTTCCCTATTCATGAAAGGTATCCGCCAGTCATCCATCTTGACGTGCACCTGGAAGGCGGGCAGCGAGTTTACTTTCAGCCAGAAAATGTGGCAGAAAGAATGAACAACCCAAGACAAACCACCTTGCTCGCATTCTTTCGCCTTTGCGAAAGAGACAATTTCGCTAAGTCTCTGTTGTACAATGAAGTGCCACATTATTATACTTATAACAAGCAGCAAGGTGTTTTTAATCGCAGGAGACGTGGAACTGCTGTAGAAGGCGAGTCCGGCATTTTTAAAGAACACGTGATTGGAAGAGTATACACGGTGCACCCAAATAATGCAGAGTGTTATTATTTACGCCTTCTTCTTCACACAGTGCGAGGACCTACTTCTTTTGCTGAGCTCCGCAAAGTGGACGATATAGAATATCCCACATTTCAAGCTGCTTGCCGCGCACGGCATTTATTAGATGGCGATCAGCATTGGGATGATGCTTTAGCCGAAGCATGCGTCAGTGATAGTCCACATCGTTTGCGCCATTTATTTGCCATTTTGTTGACATTTTGTGGCCTATCGGACGCTGGGCAGTTGTGGCAAAAATATAAAGACGCGTTTGCCGAAGATTTTTTGAGACAGCAAAATATAAATAGTGAAACTTCTGACCAAGTACGTGAAAGCTGCCATAATAGGGCTTTGCTGGCTATACAAGATATAGTTACAAGTATAGGAGGGAACCCCCTCAGTCAATACGGCTTGCCGACACCGACAGTTGGTGGGGAACGAATTAATAGGGAGTATACATCTGAAATAAATTACAACCCCGAAGAGTTAGCAGAAATATTGCGAAATGGCTGTTCAAATTTGACGTCAGAACAACGTCAAATCTTTGATAGAGTATGCTGTAGTGTAGAACATTCATTAGGAGAAATGCTGTTTTTAGATGCACCTGGTGGAACAGGTAAAACTTTCCTCACTAAAGTTATCTTGGCTCAAATAAGGAGCCAAAACAAAATTGCCCTTGCCGTCGCTTCCTCAGGAATAGCTGCCACTTTATTACCAGGAGGAAAAACTGCACATACAACATTTAAAATACCAATCGACTTGGACCGCACAGAAAACCCTGTTTGCAACGTGTCTCGCAATAGTGATAAAGCAAGGGTTTTACGCGATTGCGCCCTTATCGTTTGGGACGAGTGTACGATGGCAAATCGTAAAGCTGTGGAAGCTGTAGATAGAACGTTGCGAGATATAAGACAAAATGACCGACCGATGGGAGGCTTAACGGTGCTATTCTGTGGAGACTTCAGGCAGACACTCCCTATAATACCCAGAGGAACGAGGGCCGATGAAATAGGTGCCTGTTTAAAGAGCTCTATTTTATGGCGTAGTGTCATATTAACTAATTTGAGCTTTAATATGCGAGCATATTTGGGAGGTGACGCAAACGCGCAGGTTTTCTCAAATTTACTACTTCAAATTGGTAACGGCACATACCCGACTCAAGAAGGAGGTAAAGTAACTTTAGTCGAAAGCCTGTGTTCTTCTGTTGCCTCACAGCAGGAACTCATTTCCTCTGTATACGGAGATCCATCAGAGATCTCGAACCATGACGCTGCTTGGCTATGCCAACGAGCTATTTTGGCACCTCGCAACGACCAAGCAGCAGCAATAAATTCTCAAATATTGGTACATGTTTCTGGAGAAAGTAGGGAATATTTATCTATTAACACGGTTTTAGAAGAAGGAGATGCCACCCACTATCCAGTAGAGTTTTTAGACTCTCTAAATACACCAGGTCTTCCAGCACACAAAATTTATTTAAAAGTCGGAGTACCAATCATTCTACTCAGAAATTTAAGCCCACCAAAACTATGCAATGGAACTCGGTTGAGAGTAACAAATCTCCAACGAAATGTCATCGAAGCCGAAATCTTAACAGGTTGCGGCTCCGGTGATGTTGTTTTCATTCCCAGGATACCCATTATCCCCAATAATTTTCCGTTTACTTTCAAACGTGTGCAATTTCCTGTAAGCCTCTGTTACGCTATGACTATTAATAAAGCCCAAGGCCAGACGTTATCCGTTGCGGGTGTAGACCTTACTTTTGATTGTTTTTCACACGGCCAACTCTATGTTTCTCTATCACGTGTTAGCAACCCAAACAACCTTTTTGTATATGCTCCGGGTAATTCCACCGCTAACATAGTATATAGAGAAGCATTAACGTAATCAACTATACCAAAGTCAGGACTCTTATCTAAATCATCAAAAAGGTGATATACTCTTATCTAAACGACGTTGTTTTGCTCTCGACAACCACGCGAACGAAGTCGCGGGCACAGCTAGTCCTAATTAATTACTATGTTACCCATATACTATAACAACGAGTATCATTCGTAAACATCAAGTTCAATTATTATTAAGTATTGATATAGTTGTCAAATCCGACTTCTTAGATTATCACGGGTGTTTGTAATAATATTTTGACCTAATTCAGTTGGTTACTTTTCATAGTCTGTTACGCAATACTGCAAACGCTAAACAATAATGACGTTTATGGTCTCACTATCCAATAATCCAATTAAGCTTTGATTCCAATTAATGCTCATTTCATAGTTGATTAGCTTATATTTCAAGAATTTGTGTTAAGCTCTTTATCTTTTAGAAGAAACAACAAGAAGTAACTTATACTAAGACTGGATAAGCAAGAGTACAATTATAATGACTTGATTTGAACCACGCTAGCTAATGCCAGCGGCTTTGCCCGCATGAATGTCGAAAATATCCCTGCCGAGATATATCTCGGCAGGGATATTTAATTATAATTAATTATTTTTATCTAATTTATAAAGTATCCTTTGTCTAAATCCAGGCCATTATCTACCAGTGTGCCAAGTTTCATCTAAATTCGTTAAGCCGTTGAGACGTGAAAAGGTATCAAACAGATAGACAGATACAGTTACTTTCACATTTATAATCTGTCATAATCAATCTTCGGGACACAAACAAATCACCCATATCTGTCACAACAAACAGAACCGAATAGTGATGACTACAAATAACATTGCAAAATCCCTGAGGCAACAGTCAGAGGTAATGAAAGCGAGCCAAAGCCTGCTGGCATAACGGAATCATTGAATTTTAGTCACGGCCGCGCTCCCAAGGGTGTGCGTGATGATTGGTCGCCGCCTGCATGATTCGCGCATGAAATAGATAAGTATAAACCAGAAGGTCCGTTTCATACAACGAGCGAAAACACACGCACACATAGACACGCATCACGTACAGCGAGTGCAAGTGTACTCGTGACAGTCATTTGTTTTATCTTCGACTCCTCCTCGTACGTAATGAGCGAAAACGCTCGCACACATAGATAAGTTTCACGTATAACGAGTGCAAGTGAAATCGTGATTGTCATTTGTTTATTCGTCGTCACCGCCGCACATTGGACGCACACATGGACACGTTTCAGTGCATAGTCAGTCTGTTATGTTCATACTGCTGGAACACAGCTGTCTCGTCTCTGTGAGAAGAAACACACTGCTATCAAACATGCTAGCCTAGTGTGGATTGTTACATGTCACATGTCTTCGAATTTTTCATTCTTGGGCGGTTTTCTCAACTATGTTTTTCTTTCGCCGTCTTGACAGCAGTGGTGATGAAACACACACAAAGTTCAGACACCTGCCTGGATTTGAACCCAATACCTACATCTTTTAAGTCCGGTCCGTTACCACTAGGGGTCACTACTGCTCGCCCATTGCCACACTATAGAGCAGACCTTCTGCACATATCTATTCTGTGATTCATGTTAGGATTAAACTGAACATTCATTATAGCAAGCCAGGCTTTGGCAGTAATTTTGCCGTATTGTTGGGGCCTAATAATAGGATCCATCCTAGTAGCAGATGGATTCGAATCGCAATTTGATATTAGCATAATCACCAAATGCATCACCTACTTAATCGGTCACTATATTACTGTGTAAAAAGAAAGCAATTATTTATGACCTTAGCCCAAATATTGATTTATGAGACGTTTTTGATCAGATCATCATCACTAGACATCGGATTATATGCATTTGCATGTTTGCATATGCAAAAGCATAAAACCTTAATTTTATAACGTTATTGCATATTTCAGTACTTCTTCTTTGATAGCTCTTATTTCAGTAGTCCAATTTGTGAGTGGTGTTGTATTATTAATTAAATGCTGTTCTATATAAAAATCCAGGTCAGGCCTACAATATTTTTCTGCAGAAATGGAGCCGAATTTCTTGTTCTTTCTAATAACGTCAGTGGACGTAGATGTCATTTTTAGCTTACAAATTAATATAAAGTAACAAACGTCACAAATTATAAATTCTAGAAAATAAATTATTTGTATGTTGTGGTGGATTACGGCCCATTCCCTCCCATAGAGAGGAGGCCTGTGTCCCAGCAGTGGGAACATTAAAAGGCTGATGATGATGATGTTGTCACAGAAATATATATTACAAGTGATAGTATTTAACTATCACTTGAAATATATATTACAAGTGATAGTATTTAACTATCACTTGAAATATATATTTCTGTGACAATAAACGTGATTTCTAATGAATAAGAATAATTTATTAAAAAGTAAGTACGTTCACAAAAATTTACATTAGGTGCAGTAGTATTATTTCTAAAACAATGGTATAAATAGTGCTTATATGTAAACTATAACTATATTGTGATACAAGGGTGGAAAGTATCATTCTCGTGTCATTAAAAACCCTCGCTTTCGGCTCGGGCTTGTTAATGACAGCTCGTTTGCAATAACCTACACACCCGTGTGTCACACGACGTTTTTCAATACAGTTGTGGGAAATAGTAAAAACAAGTCAAAGAATTAAATTAAATTTTTCCAAAAAATAAAATTATCGTAAGTCGCCATATATCTTTCTCGAGATTTTGGAGGCAAAATTTCATCGTGCGCAGTTTTCGCCTCAGATAAAATATCGGGTGGAGTTAATTCCATTTCATCAATTGTACTTGAACTCATATTCTCAGAAAATGGCGCGTTTTTGCAACTGGACTTTTTTTTACAACGAAAACCGCCTATACAGCCTATTCGATTTTTGACAAATGTTGATGTAAAAATAATTAAATTCAAACTGGTAATTAAATATATTAAATTAAATTAATTATTTAAATTAAATTAAATTATTTATTTCATAATCAACAGGTTTTACAATTATAATTATATTATTATTCAATTATAATTGGTTTAAATAAGAATAACATTGGATTAGATAAGAAAAAATAATAATCAATCAATAAAATTAAATTAAATATAAAACAAAGTAGGTGCAGACTATAAAACTGAACTAAAACTATAAAAAAACTATATTAAACAACCATTTAAAAGACTTTTGAGAATTCAATGCTAAAACGTACGGAATCATTCATTTTTCCTCGTATAAAATCTATGCAATTTTATTCTATGTATGAAAACTCCTTGCTACTAAACTTTTTTAAATTGACTTATAAGTTTAAAACTAAACTGCAAAACTAATGATCGAACTCGTAAACAAAAGTCACGACCGCGTAACAAAAAGATGCCTGTGCAAAAGATTTAATTTTCGAATCATAATTAAGTGCACCATGTTTAACAACTGTATTGAAAAAATATTTTATTACAAGTGCAAGATTTTCTACAGGAATTTCTATTTTTGGTAGGGACCTGCCTGATATAGGTTCTTTCAAACCTGTGTTTCAGGCCATCACTTCAATCGGGTCAATAAAATAACAAACACAATAAAAAAGAAACAAAAAAAAGAAAAAGTAGATAATAAAAGAATAAAAGTATTTTGATAGTGCATAATTATTTAGTGCATAATTCGTTCTATATTAGTGCATATTTTCAGCCCCTTTCTATATTTGTGTCAAGCTAAAGAGCTTTTAAATTCACCATTGGTTATAAATTTTCTAGAAAACAAACATCAATACTGAAACATCAACAACGAACTCTAGGAACCCATACAAAAACACATCAAATACTCTTTTATAATACAGACACCACGAGGGATAAAGACATAACCCCGAAATTATGACCCCCACAGACACAAACTCGAACACAAAAAATCGTACAAAAAATTTCTTTGTTCCCTATGTAACGCACACATACATAGTTCGGAAGGCGTTATTTATGACTAATAGGGCACATCAACGATATCGCTACCAGTCTTCGTATATATCTACATCTAGTAATACAGGCATATACAGGCTGCGTTTTTTATGAATATTAAAACGTTGTTGGGAAAGTAGATTGGGTGGAAAAGATAAGACAAAAGTCGCTTAGTACTGGTATGAAGTAGCAAGGGTTTTTGATTGATTTATATTACAATGTTTTTAAGATATAGGTAAGTACATGATTAGCACAATATGCAGTTGAAGTACAGAGAGTTGATTGTTGAGCAGATTGACACAATTTGCCGTTTTTTAATAGGTTTTTTTTCGATTAACGAAGGATGATGTTATTTATATAAACAAATAAAGTCTAACTTTCCTGTAGGCGTATGTATGCCTATAGGCAAAAAATCCTAAAAAAAAAGAGTTTTAATTTTATTTTATTTATGAGAGGAGTGTGTCATTGACTGACTAACTGCACAATAAAAACTCCCCGAAAAACCACAAAAAAGAAGCATTTATATTTTAAATTAATCCCAAAGGTAAAATAAATAATCCCTGCATGTAAATGATTCCCCTCCACTTATGTATGCACATCCCAGTAACAGAATTACTGTGCAACATTGAAATAACCCTTCAACAGCGATTTCTTCAGCGTTATTGGTCCCAAGGCGGTCACAATACTGCCATTGACTTGTTCCGTGATGTATTGTGAGGGTTATATATCACTATGTTGTTTATTGGATGTTTTGTTTTATTTATTTTTCCTTTGAAGGCTTAAAATAAAATTGAAAAAAAAAATGTAGAAATGCTATAATAATTGTGATATATGTTTAGAGAAGGTACAACAAAAAAAAATACATATTCACACAACTTTGGGATTTAACTTTTCATGCAAAATCCATTAAATATATTTTTTATGTTATTTCACAAATAAGTAAAATACACGCAGACGAAAACACAGGCTACAGCTAGTACAGTTAGTGTCTTATAAAATATCGTAAACCCCAAAACTATCCCAATTTGTGAACACGCTGTACATCGACGGCAGCGTAGAACAATTTATCACGACGAGACATCGCCTCTGCTGTAATCCTTTTGGGACTAATAAGACTACTACAAATTGTAGTTGAAAGATGTGTCTCTTAAATGATATCTTTCTTACGATCTTTTTAAAATATGCTGGGAATAGTCCGATGTTTTTGTTGCACACAGTTTTTTTTTCTCTTTTTTATGGTTCATCAATAGGATGGACCCTAATCTTATTACAATCCAGCCTTATAAATAGACTAATAAGTAATTTAATTATAACCTAAACTAGTACATTGTCATTACTAAGAATGTGTCCAATAGCACTTTTCTTATTGTCTCTATTAAAGCGAATACACTTCGTTCTTGTGTTTATTTGGTAGCACTTTCGTACGTTACACTATTCACTAACACTAAACACTAACTCGAACGGTTTTGTTCTTTTTAGTCTTCTTACTATGTTTGTGTGGTCGAGAAGCTGGATTGCCTCGTCGTTCACATGCTGATGAAGTCTCTTTTCGTAAGCTTCTGCAAATTTCTGTATAACTTTATCGATGAACTTAACTTTTACACAGTAACAAACTGAAAAAAACCTGTTTCTTTTTCATGGTCAATCAATATTCGTAAACGCGCATTTTGTGTTCAGTTTTTTTTAATGTTTTATAAATTATTATTATTGATTAGTGGCCCACCCCAGCTTTGCCTGGGCCATAATAATTTATAGCCTATACCGCTGGAATAATGCAACCCCGGATCTAAGGGGGGGCAAACCGGGGCACTTGCCCCGGGAGGCAGTTTCATGGGGGCGCCAAAGCCTTGAGTCAGGCATTCGAAATATCGAACAAATTAAGCCTCTTTTCCTACAATCTCACAGGTTTTTATCAAGTAATCGAATCTTAATATAATATGTTTAAAAACAAACTTTTCTAACTTAAAGCTAACTTTTCTAGCTATTGAAAACAAAACTGCCTATGCGACGGACTTTGAAATTTAAGTAGACGTACCTTGTTCTGAATATCGAGATTGATTGATTGAGATACTATTATTAGTGTAAGTACCTACTTATTTTGAAATTTTCCAGGCAATCCTTAAACTTAATGGAACGCTTAATTTAAGGTATATTAAAATGGTAAATTAATTATTTCAAGAAATACAAAATATTTCAGCATAATCATTTATTTTTAACCAACTTCATATAGGATAAGGACTTTTTACTAGCTTAAACGATTTTGATCATTCTTTTTTCATTTGAAAGCTTGTGCTTCTCATGTGGTCCCAATTTTGTTAAAATCTGATGATGAACTTCGGAGATATACAACAGAACTCTTCAATAAATGACAATAAATCTCTCGGGATAGCTGCAATCGCATGTCTGTTTATTTTTTAAGCCATTTCATAACATAACATCACGCCGGTACGCTTTAAAAAGGTACGCAGATGTGTACAGTTCACCCTGGAACACTTTCATTCCACCGGTTTTGTTAAAGTTTCATGTTATTCGGTCCTGTTTTTATCCTTTGGGTACGGAACCCTAAAGACTGATTCTATTTATTTTTGTTTGGGAGACAGTTGTATTTTTTTGTAAATAAATTTTTGAAATGACCTGAAACAAATCCTCAAAGGTGAAATTGCTCATTATTTCTATCCATTATTACAAATATAATGTCAAAAAACAGTTTGAACTTCACCAATGAAAGAGTCACCCGCTGTATATTGACCCCTAGCGATACCCTACAAACAATTGATCACAAGGAGACGACTCTATTGTGACTCGCTCGAGACTAATAAAAGCATTGGAGAATTCTCAGACGCGATTTGACGATATATTTATTGTTTTTCTGTCAATTGTGCTGTAAATGTGATATTAGATTTGTTAAAGTCATACAGCGGATTGTTGTAGCGTCGATTATGCAACTATCTTTTATAGAAAACAAATTACAGCTAGTATTGTCTGGCTTAATTTTTTTATTGATTACCTACAAGATTTTGTTGTTTTGTTTTTTTTTTATTGGGACAATCCCACCGCACTATTCCCAAACCACTGCAACTCCTGAAAGCAAGAATCAACAGTGGCGAACACCAAAAGAGCGCTGAGGCAATGAAGCTCGACGAAGTCCTGGAGAATGAATTTAAATGGATCCTGCAAAAAAAAAATCAGAAGAGAATAACGGAGGAGTAGGAAAAATATATAAATTGCCACTTCCATCCATATCAAGCAGGAGACAGAACATACAAGGCCAATAGGCACAAAGGGTCATTTACAACTGGGATAAGCCCAGTTGCCTAGCACCACAGATCAAAATTAGGATTAATATTAATGGGTCCTAACATTGTGAGGTCCTTAAATAACAAGTATGTGCATATAATCTAATAATACGTACATGTGCAATGAATACAAAACAAAACATATTGACCTACAATAATCTAAGATGAAAAGGATAATTCTATCTTTTCCACATCCAATTCCTGTCTAATTCCTTGATCGCATTTGCGAGTTGAATTTTTTAATTTTCCACGTGTTGCACAGAATAAATTGATATCAAGAAAGCGTTTATTAAATTGTCAGCAAGACGTCGCAACGGTGCTCGAACACCAGCATTTGTTATACATGCTCTCACCGCAAACAACGGTTGCTTGCGCGCTGCACGCAAATGTATTATTCCCATGTGGCTGTTATAGTCACTAGTTTCTGAAGGATACGCATACATCTGATTTAAATTCCAAATCCCCTACTGACTATTGCCAGATTTAATCACACGGTACTGTATCTCAATATTCTAACGCTACCTCGGCGATGCAGATCGCTTACGGCCCGGTATCTTCAAGATATCAGTGCTAAGCTGAGCCGCGCCGGAGATTGCGTCACCTATATCAGCCGACGACTGGTATCGAGATTATCTAGACGAGTCGACGTCATTTCATCTAAGTTATGAGCCGAGATTTTTCGTCGACACGGTGACGGCTTTTTCGAAATGTTTTCAATATTTGGTGCGATATAATCAAATGTATATTGTAGTTTTTAAAGACTGTGTAGGGATGATGGGCCTTATACTACCAACGGACACCGTGCGGGTTGGTGGATGTCACGTCTTCGATTTTTTTGGTTCTAGGACATGCCGGTTTCCTTCACCGTTTTGAGAGTAGTGGTGATGAAATAATTTACACAAGTAAAGCGCCTGCCTGGGTTCGAAACCACGCCCTACAACTTTTAAGTCACGGCCGTTACCACTGGGCCACCACTGCTCACTGCTGCCCGCTTAGCTTTTGTAAAATGAATCTAAAGTAATTAAAACTAAGAGATTAAATTGTTTGTTCGTTTAAATGTGTACTGACCCACTATCGTTTAATGTCATAATTATAGGCTACTTTTTATCCAGAGACCAAGGGAGTAACGCCGCGGAAATAAGCTAGTTATGTTGAAAATACACTTAAAGGTGAAAAAACTTGACTTTTACTAAAGAAATTACAAACACGGACCAAAAATTCCGACAACCACTTTTCTGTTTCTTAGATTTTCTTAAACGGTTCCACAAGGCGCACAATAGTCATAATTATTTCCACAAAAATATGTACAGTCAGGCCCACAATTAAAACACCCCACGCACAAAGTACAGTGACGTAGATAATGGTGCAGACAATTTGTCACAAGACAATGCCCCGACCGTCCCCTTGAGACAACTCAAGCCACCGTCATTTATGCTGGGCTGCATTCGCTCGTGTTGACTGTACTATAGTACAGTATGTTTTTTTTATGTTTGGGTTCATTGTATGGGCAGTGAGGGAAATGTATTGTTGGGCAGATTGACAGTAAACATAATTTGTGATGATGAAACTGTTATAGTAATTTCTTAAGACTGATTAAAAATGAAAAAGTGTTGTGGTTTTGAATATACGGACGATTTTAGTTTTGTACGCAAACAATACAATAAGTTCAAAACGAAGAATAATAATCCCTTTGATAATATTAGAGAAAATAAAAGTACTGTCTTTTTTGCAAAATAATAAATCTTAGTCGTACACTAAATCCTTTTGGTGTGAGATTCTATTATGATAAGACAAGATCTCAATGTTGGAGTAGCCCCAGGGTTAAAACATTACTATTGCCGTCTTTATACAAAAGCTTGCAAATACCAACCTACTTTTTCATAAAAGTAACCAAATGGTATTAACGATCCAAAACTACCGACGTCTTTTTGAAGATTTGATCTTTTACATTACTTATCTCTGTTAAATGATAAATGATTTTATTTCTGTAAGTTGGTTTGTACAAACACTTTTACAAGTCAAACATATTTTTTTTAAACTAGATGAAGTCGGCGTTTCCTATCTGACTACTCTGAGAAGAAATACCAAAACAAACTCAGAGGTCACAGTCTCTTTTAAAGTCCAGACAAAATATTGGTTAGATCATGTGAAGACCATGTAGACTGATGTCTGAAATGGTCTTTTGAGGAAATAACCAGCCAGATTGAGTGGACCTGTCCAGTCAGTGCACGCATTTGTCAATAACCGAGCAGCTCAACTCAGAATTTAAGGAGCTCAACGATTCGACGAACAATACCAAAGAAAGGACATTCGGGTAGGCCGCATAAAGTACTCAAACTGCCAGACCATGATTAAAAACTTAGATAAATTTAAATAAAAAAGAATGATCCATATAGTTACTAGGCAACGCTTTCTGTTGGCAGGGAAACAGTAAAACTACTTTTCAGCTGTATCACTGAGGTTGATGACCTCTTTTCCAATAATAATAACCTACTGACTAAATTCAACTGGTTGGGTAAATACTGAAGTCATATTGTATCGTTTACATTTCATATCATATTCATCCTCCAGCCCTATCTCATATTTTTGAAGTCAAAATATTTATTTACACATCATTATTGAATAATTTTTAAACCCCGGCGGAAAAAGTGGGGTGATATAAGTTTGACGTGAGATACACCTGTGTGTCTGTTTATCTGTGTGTCTGTCTGTGGCATCATAGCGCCTCAACGGATGAACCGATTTTGATTTAGTTTTTTTGTTTGAAAGGTGATTGTGTCAAGAGTGTTCTCAGCTATGTTTGAATAATATCGGTTGAACCCTTCAAAAATTATGGGCGTTTTATTGTTTGAATTGGGATGTTTTCGCAAGATAAATGTGTCGGGGTTTTTTTTTAAATTTTGAAATTTTACTTGCTAAATTTAAATTATGGAACAGTTTTTATTATTAAATCATTTGTATTAAATTATTCGTAATAATTATTTTATTATTGAATTTGTAGGGAAGACTGTAATTGTCAAGAAAGGCCATTGTCATTTGCATGGGTTCTTTTTGGGCTAGGAGTGCTAGACGAACGAACTTCTGCTTGTATGTAGGGTTACAATGTAACTAATCACGTTATGCAATGGAGAATAACGTAAACGACATTCCACCAAGCTCGTAGCTTGATCGACACAAACAATCGGTCACTCTCACTGTATTTCACCACAGGTTTTATAACAAATTAACAACTCAATCCAAACTGCCATCTCATTCCTCGATCTCCTGTCTTATTAACTAGTTATTGTTCGCACCAAAAACCAGTGCTTAGTGTTATGTCAAGTTGACATCTGTCTGATTTATTCGAAACCATAGCTCCATAGACTACTATTCTCTTCAGAACGAAATCTTTAGTTGTGCCGACAAATTTAATTTATTATGATTATTTAGGCATTGAAATGTTTTTTGTTGATTGTTATGTTTTTACTTGTGTTAATATCCTCTGATAAATTAGTAATGTTCTGCTATAGTATGTGTAATAGAGAAATTGTTGACTCTGTGCACGTGTTGGGTCAAACTGTAAGTTCATTGAGTAAATGAGATAAATAAATAAATGACGTCTTCTTGCTCCATACATTTATTTGCCATCGCCTCAATAGTGACTCCTTCCAAGCTGTATCATCATTCAAACAATCTATCCACCGTTTCTTTGGTCTTATTCTACTTCTGTAACCATCCAAATTCTATCGTTTAAATTCTTATATGTACCACCAAAACATTTGAGCATCATGCACAAACTGAACTGCTTGATGGTACCTCAACTGTAGTTTTAGAACCATTATTTGTTTACAGACGCAACTCTAGGCTATAAACCGAATTATCCAGAGCGTCCATTTCCTTGAATTCTCTAACAGAATAAACGGCAGCCACCGTAAAGGCAGTGTACCACTGGTACCACAAGTGTGCCAATTAAAGTGACATGCAGTGTACACTCTACACAGTGACGCAGCACTGGTACAATGGAACTAACAATTTATCACTACTGGAGACAATGTGAGCTCTAGGGACAGTTTAAGCCCGCCTCTCTGTTATGCATTTAGCGTCGTTGTCGAGGGTCTGTTGTGTTGAAGATGTGTGTGTGAGCGTGTAAAAGAAAAGTGATAGTGCGTACAGTCAGGGAAACAGTTCGAAATGGGCTTTCAACTAAATATAAATGAAGTTTGAAATCTGAACCGAAAGCCGATTCTAAATCTGTAAGAGGTGGCGTTCTGTTTAGTTTCTACCTAACCCTATGGGAAAAGGCGTGAGTTTATGCAAGTATGTGTACAATCTGAACATTCATTACTTCTTAGTCATAAAATAGCTTTCATACGGTAAATGCACGTAGTCTGTTTAACTGCCAAACAATAGAGTTCCGTGTTCATCGCTGATTATAATTTTGAACTAGACAGTGTTGACGTTGATTTCGGTACGGAAGGCACCCTTCTGTATCACTTAGTATAATTACATACATACATACATAAACTCACGCCTTTTTCCCATGGGGGTAGGCAGAAACTACCGAACACCACCTGCTACGATCCTAAGTATAATAAGGAGGAAAAAGTTAGAGCTATGTAAGTATTATATTTATATTATCCACTGTTACAAAAAGTTAATTCAAAAAGTAAAAAAACCCGACTGCTAAAGAAGCGAACTAAAATAAACCCTTCATTTTGATACCCCACTCGATGGATATGAAAGAAAAATAAAATTGTGACCTGGGGTTCTTGGATTTTGGGCGCCATATTGAGGGCAATATGGTGCCCAAAATCCGTCGTGTTTTTTTTTAACGTCACCTATCAGGTGCCTGTAAGCGGGCTAGTTTTTTGACAATTTCTTGTTGCAATTGTATAGCCGTCAAGTTGCCAACTATATCGCTCAATACAGTGCAACAATTGCTGCAATGTTGCAGTGTAGCGATATTGCCAAGATATATCATAGCTGCCGCATGTTTCAATGTCTAGCCGGCTAGATTGCACATGATTTACCCCGCTTTGACTTTTTACGGCAATATAGCCGTATATCGTCTTTGCTCTGATATAAAGCTGAATCTCTTTTCCCTCACCGGGTTCCCCCCGCCTCGTCCTGTCGCTGCCTGATTAGTGATGTTGTTTTGTACCCGTTGTTGATTTTATTCTGTTCGTTATGGCCGAGTGGTCAAACGAAAAGATTTTCTACTTTATCAACGAAATGATATCATGTTCACCCAGAATTATGAGACGTAGAAGCAGAAGCTAGTGCGTATAAATATGAAGGATGCTTGGGCCGTAATTGCCGCTTTTTGTTTTTTTTTAAATTCAAATCGTTTGTATTCAGTGTCTATCCGGCTAGATTGCAAGTGATTTAACCCGGTATGACTTTACTGCAATCACCGTAGGTATATCGTCTTTGCTCTGATGTATCGGTCGCGGATAAATTTGAAAGAGAGTTACCCGCGGCCCTGGGGCTGGTAACTGAAGGAACACGGGTGGGTTTTAGCCAGTAAAATTTTGAAACGCCCTCCTGCTTCACCCAGAGCGGGAGAAGTCATTGGATGATTGAAAAGACCATTAAAAAAAACCTAACTCTTTTCTCTCGCTCGCCTCCTCCTGACAAGTCTGATTCTTAAATTTTAAGTTAGTTTGTTTATTTGTCTTCTGTTTTTGGATCTTTTGTATCTAAGTAGATTCATTTATTTTCTCAAACATGCTGGAAAAATTGAGCATTATTTTGACTTGACATTCGTTTGTTTAAATATGGCCGGATCCACACTCTTCTTCTCTTTTTAGGTTTCGGTTTGTTTAAACGATGATACAAAACAATAAATGCTGCAGCAACGAGAACAGCCTCGTTATCAGCCATTTTGTCAACTGAGATCTAGCTGCAATTATTGCTTCCCGTGTACGAGCAAAATTTCTCAGCAATCCAGTTGCACTATCTTGCTGGGCAACATCCGGCAATGTATTGCTCAATGAAATTGCAGCAAGGGTATATGTTGCAAATATACTGAGCTATATTGCTCAATATAATTGCCAGCAAGATGCCATTTTTATAGCCCGTTTACAGGCCTCTTAAGAACACATGGGTGGTCAAGACGTATCTAACGATGTTTTAATTATATAAATCCGTCTAGTGGTTTGCAAGATATGATGTAGTAAAGAATATTACATACATACAAACATACAAGATACGCGCGGGAAACATAACCCTTTCCATGCAGTCGGATAATAGCGTTTATCAAAATTTACAATCGATACCCATGATTTCAGCCAGTTACCGTCTTTATCAAGATACAATGATCCCCAACAAACTTTAAACAGTTTCACAAACACCTAATTTTGTAACGAATCGATCGGAACTTCACAAATCACCTCATCTTCTAAGGAAGAACAAGCTATTGAACTTTTACAATTAAGTCTTCCATTTAGCGAACTTGTTATTATATTTTAGAGAAGTTTTGTCTGGATGGAAGCCAGACTTTGCTGAGACTTTCGTTTTTCTTTTAGACGTTTTTAGGCTACGAGTTTGAGCTAAGCAAGCTGAATCTAATCTACAAAAATCTGACATCGCAGAACAAGCAGTTCTGCGATGTCAGATTTTTGTAGATTATTTTTGTTATATTTTTCGCATCAATGGTGGTGGGCAGGTCGGGGGGTACAATCGTGAAAATGAAATCACACAAATTATTCTATACACTGTGTTTATTCAAATAGTCACAACTCTCAGTTACAATCTTGCTTACTAATATGACGGATTGGCAGTGATTCTAAGATGTCTTAGCTCTAAGGCGGTCAGTACTCAACTCAACTGCCATATTCTGCTGTCCCTCCGCACGCAAGTGGTTAGAAAAAGCGCGCCAATGCATAGTTGTTCTTGATTTGCCGCCAGGGGTATGCTTATTATTTGTGTTGACGTCCGTACTATTGACTAATCCCAACATATATAACAGTTTAAAGTTTTTCTAAGAATGCTTACTTACATTACAAGTTACAGTAGCTAGCAGAAAACCTGTAAAAATTGAAATGTTCGAATTTAGATTTACACGGAACATCTAAGCACAACAAATTAAACCAAAAGGCCGAAAAACTCCACATTTGGTGCTTTTAGAAAATGAATTAAATTCAATATTTAAAGATGGTTGAAAATGCGCACCCAATTTTTGCTGTAGTGATCTTAAAGGCCTTTACAAACCTCGCTACGAAGTCTTGCGTCTTGCGACTATTGCGAATGCTATTTCATATCATCCAAACACACATGTTATTTTATCATAGCATTCTATTTGTACAAACTAACATTAATTTACATCATCAATGTTGAGATCTGCAAGAGAACCAGGGTTACCGACATAGCCCGAAGAATTGCCAAACTTAAGTGGCAGTGGGCACATTGCTCGCAGAACAGATGGCCGATGAGACAGACAGGTTCTGGAGTGGCGACTGCGAACTAGAAGACCTTGCGTTGGCAGGCCTCCTACAGGTTGCGAGGATCCGCTGGTTGCGAGACGCACAGGACCGGTCAATGTGGCGACGCTTGGGGGAGGCCTATGTCCAGCAGCGAACGAAATTCGGCTGATATTATGATGATGATGGTGAACATTACTTACTGCAATCACACTAAAAAAATCACTACTCCACTATTTACAACACCACCTGAAAGATAAGCAATCGTTGCATTATTTACAAAATCAATAACCTACCTCCACCGAAAACTGAAACAACACCCACACAATCCATTACGTGTTTCCTTAACACCTTTTGTTCAAAGTTTCACGATGAAACAGCAATGTACAACTATCGCTTCGTTTGTAACAAACATAACAAATGTTTGACATTAACTGGGTCGGTATACGGACGCGAAGTTAGGGTAGTTTGGAAGTTTGCCAACCCTGAATTAGGGCATGCACTTCATTAAGTAAATTGATAAGAGGTAGATACCGCTACTGGGGGTGTTTAGTGTTGGGGTCTAGAAATGGCGGAGGCCCACCTGTAGTTAGTTACAACTTTTGATTTTGGTGAAGACGGAAATAGTTGGTCTTCAATACAATTGACTTGGGTCATAGCTCCAGAGCCTTGAACATCGTCGCCGAGTTGCCAGCTTGTCGGTTTTTTATCGGCTGCATTTCGGGGAGTGTGCGATGGAATTGCATGAACTAATTCTGCCTAGCCCGTTTCATCATGGGACTATAAGACGTACGGCGATGCGCCATCGGTACATGGTGGACATCCCACCCATACGCACAAAAAGTTTTGGGAACACTTTTCTTATTCGTACAGCTAAGGAGTGGAATTCCCTGCTGGAGTCTGTGTATCCCGACAGCTATAATCTAGGGGTCACTAAGCCAAGAGTGTCTAGGTTATTTTTAGGCAAGTGTGTTTCACCGTCGACCACATCATCGCTTACCGTGAAGTGAGATAGTGATCAATCGCGAGCCAATACAATAAAAAAATACCCTCCGCCCTTTATTGTCAAATATTTGAAGAGCAGTGACCCTATTTCTGCCAACCTGTGAAAATTATTGATTACCAAAAAATACTCCAAAGAAAAAGTCTGAAAGTATTTACGTTTCAAAGGACATTGTATAAAAACAATACAAACTGATAAAGTGAAGTGCCATAAATACGGGCGTCATTATAGTATCCTGACGCCCGTCATTATAGGTACTATCTCCATCATTCATCTCTCGACGACAATGAGAGAAAAATTGCATATTGTTATTATTTGATAAATGACGACTATTGTTCTATGCGACGATACGAAGCGAGGACAAAGGATACGGGCCTTTTATCATAAGACAACAATGTACTAATTGTGAAATTATATGATTAATTTCTTTATTTTGCTGAGTGATCTGGGTACTGCTGAGTTTACCAGAATTCTATTTAGGTCATGAGAATGAGAGACGAAATTTGTTTGATCGTTTTGTATTTTGTTTGGTCTCTTATTCTTCTTAACCGACTTCCCAAAAAGGAGGAGGTTCTATGTTCAACTTCAAGTATTTTTTATTTTTTTTTATGTTCACGATATCTCCGTCAATTGAGGACCGATTTTGAAAATTCTTTTTTTGTTTGAAAACGTATGTTCCGAAATTAGTCCCATTTTTTTTTGGTGGAGATCTGATGAAGAACTTTGGAGATATACAACAGAACTCTTCAATAAACAACGGCAAATCTCTCGGAATTGCTGCAATTGCATGTCTGTTTATTGTTTATATCATTTCATAACATAACATCACGCCAGTACGCTCTTTTTTTTTTTTTTTTTGGGTGGGAAATCATCCTATGACTTCTCCCGCTCTGGGTGAAGCGGGAGGGCGTGTCAGACTTTTACTGACTAAAACCCACCCGTGCTCCTTCAGTTGCTTGAGCCAGGGCCGCGGTAACTCTTTTTCAAATTTATCCGCGACCCAGACAGGCATTGGCCCTAGTTGGCCCCGTCAATTTTGCTGACATCTCTTTGAGGCGCGCGTGGAACACTACGCGCCGTCGACTCGGGCCTGGTCCTTATCGGACGGCGAGCTACCCATTACTCGCCGTCCGCAAGCCCGCGCCTACGGTGGCTGGGAATCAGCTTGCGACTCCCGACGCCCAGGGCGTCTCCTGCGGCGGCTTGGGGCGTGAGGGTGCCTCCGTTGCGTCTCCCTCACGCGTTTTGCCTCCTCCTTTGCGAGCATTACTGCTTCGCAGAAGGAGGTGACAGCTTCCCATGCCCTCTCGCTCCGTACCATGGTCTTGACCAGGGCCGGACGCGAGAGGTCGCCAGCGCCGATCGCCTCCACGAGGACACGGCGTTGCTCCGCCCAAGCGGGGCAGACCTCCACCGTGTGTTCTACCGTGTCCTCCGGGCGATCCAAACAATGGTGACACCCGGGCGTTTCCTCCCGCCTTATCCTGAACAGGAACCTCCCGAAACAGCCGTGTCCGGTGAGGACCTGCGTCAGGCGGAAGGTGAGGGCGCCGTGACGCCTCTCAAGCCACTCCTCAAAGAGGGGCCTTACCGCCGCAATTGTGGCGTGCCCAGCGCTGGGTTGCGACAATCGTCCACTCCATGTCGCCATGAGATCCTGCCGGAGCTCTGTCCGCTGAGCCGCGATTTGTCGCGGCAACGGAGTTTCGCCCCGGCATTTCGCCTCCTCGCGCGACTCCCATATTTGCGCGAGGACTTTTGCTTCTAGATCCCATGGCGGTAATCCGGCAAGGAGGCTCGCTGCCTCACCGGAGACCGTGCGATATCCCCGGACCACCCGGATGGCCATGACCCTTTGGGACGCGTTCAACCGGCGGGCTGGTCGCCGCCTCAGGGAACGCGCCCATACCGGTGCCCCGTAAAGGGCCATGGACCGCACGACCCCCGCGTAGAGCCTCCGGCAGGAGGCGTTTGGACCCCCTAGATTGGGCAGCAACCGCTTGAATGCAGCCCCCGCCCGCTCCAATCTGGGAGCCAAACGTCGGAAATGCTCCACGAAATTCCACCGGCTGTCGAGGACGAGTCCCAGGTACTTCATCGTCGACCCGACGCCGATGTGAACCCCTCCTACCGTTATTTGGGATCCCGGCGGTGGCGCGTTCCGAGGACCGTGAAAACACATGGCCTCGGACTTGTGCAGGGCCACCTCGAGTCCCAACTGCCGGATCCTTTCGACGATTGTCGCAACCCCACGTGTCGCGTTTTCAGCCGCCACCTGGTGCGAACTTCCCTGCGCCAGGACCAGCGTGTCGTCAGCGTAGCATACCACGCTGACTCCACTAGGAAGTGAAAAATAACTTTATTTTTTGAAGTCGGTGTCCATAACGCAAAAAAATGGTACGTACGAAAGGCACCGACTTCAAAAAATAAAGTTATTTTTCACTTTGTAGTTTTGTCGTTGGAAGTCGGTAGTATTTTTTTGCAAAAAAGTTTTTTACCAAAAATTTTATAGGTACTATCCTACTGTAATAATAAAATAGCGACCCGCCCCGGCTTCACATGGGTACAATGTAGTTAATAATGTGGGGCAGTGTGGAGTGACTGATAATAATTATGATTATGATTAGTCTACAGGCTATCTTTATATACAAAATTTACAGCTGTTTTCTCATGAGACATAGGCAAACCCGATCGCTGCCAATCGGGATGGACGTACCGCTAGCCGCTCTGCCCCCATTATTAAAATCTCTGATATCTGCTGTCAATCACTCTGCCTAGCCTTTTCCCAACTATGTTGTTCCAGTCTAACCGGATTCAGCGATTACCAGTGTTTTACATGGAGCGACTGCCTATCTGACCTCCACAACCCAGTAACTGGGTAACACGGTACCCCTTGGCTAGACTATAGTGTCAGATCTCAAGCTTCTGACTACCCGTAGCGACAGTCAAAGATCTTCAATTGGCAGCCGGGACCAACGGCTTAACGAGCTTTCCGAGGCACGGAGAAAACTAGCTATGTAAGAATGGTCACCCATCCATGGACCAACCTTGGCAAGCGTTGCTTAACCTTGAAGATCGACACGTG
The DNA here is from genome assembly GCA_964057195.1 of Orthosia cruda. Taxonomy (NCBI): domain Eukaryota; kingdom Metazoa; phylum Arthropoda; class Insecta; order Lepidoptera; family Noctuidae; genus Orthosia; species Orthosia cruda. Next base: position 49,949,476 of record OZ059826.1, on the reverse strand, counting down.
CTAATGAAAACTGCCAAATGGAGCACATTACCTCTAAAGTTCTATCACACTGCAATTAATTGGCATCTTAGTTCAGGAAATAGTGCAATTTTAGACACAACTATCAAAATTGCTGCTGTACATTGCTGATAGGTTCATTTCCTGTAGCGCCCGTGACATAAATGGTCTCCTGCATATTTTTTTATTATTAAGTGTGTGGCGTCTCGCAGTTCAATAGAAGTAATTGGCTACTGCTTGACCAGGCGATCCTGTGGAAACTAAACTGAAGCCCTCAGCCAGGCACAAAAAGCTTAACCTGAGCGACCACGCTGAGGGCCACACCTTATGGGGCCGAACCTCGGTTCAAGGCGTCGCTGGGGGGAGTAACAGGTCCCCTGCATAGAAACTATCGTCTCTTATCTGTACCTACCTAGTATTATTTTCATATGAAATTACCTTAGTCATCGCTTAGCTGTGAACAATTGTAAGTTAAATAAAGTGGGCAAAGTCAGCATAAATTAATTATAAGAGTGTCGACAGCATTCAGCAGGTCATTTCACAGATAAAATTCTTGGCACTGCATCCACATAATTCCACTTTTTATTGCACTCTGAAAATTAAACATGTATCATTTTGTTATAAATGGATAACTTTAAGTAATGTATTAAAAGAAGAATTACCGTTTCAGGTATAAGGAGTAATTTTTCTTGGATCTGTTTTAGTACAAAAAAACTTTTTCACAAAGAAGACCGAAGCTTTTATTTTACTCTTTTTAGTTTTAGTAAGTCTTTTTATTTTCATCACTAACCCTCAGTTTCCCACCTTAAAATTATCGCAGAATTAATGTGACAAATTGTCAAGCGCGCGTTATCTTCTGTGATTGGCTGTTGAAAATTCATTCAACCAATCACAGCAGATAACGCGTGCTTGACAATTTGTCACATTAATTCTGCGATAATTTTAATGTGGGAAACTGAGGGTAAAAGAGCAAAGTAAGGGTACCTAAAGGATTAACAAAATACCCATAATAACTTAATTTGTCGCTAAGGAGTTCGGTTATATTATGTTCCATATCTTGAAAACTGCTGAACCAATTTTAATTAAACTTGCACGGTTCCCTAATTTGAGAGATACTCAATCCAATACAAAAAGAATGATCGCGATCTGATAAGTATTTTCGGAGAAATGCATAAATACATACATACATTTATGAATTAAGCCCATAAAAAGTAACATACGGGAATATTGATTGTGATAACCCAACATTTTTTTTTTGAAGTCGGTAAAAACACCTCTTTAACATTTTTTTTGAAAACCCGTGCTGTCCTATTTAGCCACCACCTCACTATCTGAAATCACAACATAAATAACTATGTTGACTGGTAACATACAGTAAATAGACTAAACAACGATCACAAGTTAATGTGACCACAAGATAGTTCTATGCAGCAAGTGAATTATGTAAAAAAAGCAATCAATTTAAAAGCATTTATTTCAGCAAAACCATTAACAGGCACTTTTACATAATTTGCAAGGAGTCGATTAGTTACTCAGAAAGTTGAAGCTATTTGCACGCAACTAAAACGTAGATCTCTAAGAAGAAACTTCATGGACTATATTTTTCTTCAAATAAAGTTTATCTTTAAAAAAAACCGGTTAATTTATCATTTTTGCTTCTATATTATTATTTTTTGCGGTTAACCAATATTCAGCATCTGAAATTAACAGGCAGTAAAATAATATTTAAAAAAAGAACATAAAAACTGAACTAACATTCCACACCCAAACATATAAAACCCATTCTAACCAAAAAAAAAAGAAAACTTCAGCAATACCTCTTAAAAAAAAGAAAAGTTCGAAAAGAGGCCAGCTCGTTCGTGTGTAGCCAATGTGTCCACAAATTCTGGCAAAAAGGCCTATTCCAATAAAAAGTCCGTGAGATATTGCTATGGTCAATACGACGTACTGGCCGGTAATACGGATTCTCGAATGAAAATGCGGAATCGTATGTACGGGGGATGGGATTGATTAAGTATTGAGGAACTTGTTTGTGTTCGTCATGTTGAGTTATTGATAGGGCTTTTGTACACTTTGTGTCATCTAGAGATATGGATGTTTTTTTTGTGTTACTAGGCTTTTCCATACTTTTGGGAAGGGTAATAATTAGGTACTGTAGAAACCTCTTGAAAATTAAGAAACAACTACTAACTAGTTTTTGTTTTACAGGTAAGTTCCTGATATCTGAATAATGGACAAACTAAACACTGTTGCTGACTATCATCGGTGCATTTTCTGAACGTGCTCGTTATGAAAAGGTATGTTATTAATTTTATGTGAAAGATTCTAAAACAAAAAATAAAAATATCACTGTACACCATTAAAATTTTGCAGTTACTTATTATAAACACTATTTTACTTCATATTAAGTTGATTATCAAATTCATAGTTAAAACACCGCACGATCACTCCAGTTTGCTTCCATTTGACGATCATGTTGCAGACAAACCCACACAAAGCCGCAGAATGCCACCCATTTCGGATTCCATATGCAACCGTTAGATGCTCGAAAGTAGATCGGCCTAATCCTAAAGCTGTGTTTGTTCACAAAGGAATGATCATTTCAGCAACCGTAGCGTCTGCTTGTTGCTAAGTATGCACAAAGCATTCAGTTACACTGCTCTTGTGGGTGAGCTATTTTCATATAAGGTGTTGGTTTTAAAGTGTAATTGGTTTTCAACGACACAAAGAAGAAAAAAATTGGTCATCTGGTGGGTGGAATGAGCAGACGTTAACTCTAACCTGGATAACTTGGTGGGATGGTTGGTTTTCCTTCTTCTTTCTTAGTGAGAATGTGGCCGCCTCTGGTGTCAGAGTATGAAGCCACCTTTGAAAACCCCACAGGCATCTGACTTGGCTTTTTCAGACTTACGTTAACTATATACGTAGGTTTCCTCACGATGTTTTCCTTCATCGTTGCCTGTGATGGCAAGATAAACATAGAAAGTACATAATTAATTTGAAAAAGTTACATTGTTACTTACCCGGACTCAATCAGGAGAGGCAAGGTCTTAGTCACTGGACCACCACATGGTTGGTAAAGTATCGGGCTATGAATGAAAATGACTGGCAATAAGTTGGCCCCCTGAGTTATGACCTGAGAACCATAACTGGAAAAACGGAGGTGTTTTTGTTCTACAACCATACACCGCTGATTTACATTTAAGAGAATATGGTGTTTTGTACTCCGCTTCTGTCATGCAGTATTAGAGTCCATTAAAGAAGCAATGTAATTTTCAGAAATATTGTTGTAGGTATACCTTTTTTTTAAAACAGGGCTTCCACTTACGTCTAGAAGATTCTCACAAGGGATGCCCGTTACAAGCTGACAAAGTTTATCCAATATGCATACAACGTGGCAATGCTGCCAGTCTTTTGGGCACAATACCAGTGGACAACCATGTCGAGGAGGTTTTCAACGCCATATTTAAGATTAGTTTATTTTTAGGCGTAGTTAGTTAGTAGTTTTTGTTTTAAGTGTATTTGTATGTAGTTATAGTATTTTATAAACTGTATGACAGAGAAGTTGAATAGAAACCTTTTTACTGGTATGGTCATGGGATGATATGCATGTTACTAAAAGAGTTATGAATATAAATATGAATGAATGGAGAGGGAGGGAAATGCCAAAGAAATTATGGATGGTCTGTGTGAGGAGTGATATGAAAGAAAAGCCGTGGCCTCCAACCCTCAGCCGCGATATCTTATGGGACCTGGGACGCTCCATAAGATATCGCGGCCCACCTCAGCTGCGATGTTGCCTGTTACCAACCGGCACCGCAACCTACTAGTTGGCCGCTGCGTCGTCGGCCTCTGGGGAGTACCCTCCATCAGCGGCGCACCAGAACACACTGTACACCGTGGTCGCCCCAGGGAGATGCACTTCTGCCTAACCCTTTGGTGAAAACAGTCGTGATATTATATGTTCACACAACATTGTGGGACAATGTAATCATAAGTATACAAAGTGGTTCAAAGTTCGTACCCTAGGTAGTATATACTTATGTTGTGGTGACGTAACATGCCACAATAGTTCTGTTCTATTGTTGGAGACAAACAAATTAATGTTGAATGGGTTTCGTGAATGAGTTTTGGTTTGAATTTGTGAATCTCAATTTGAATGTGAATTCAAAAGCAGCTTTCATTGTTATATTATTATGTACCTTTTTATGTGAGTTGGTATTACTTTTTAAACAACTTATTCAAAAAGGAGCTGGTTCTTAATTCAACAGATTTTTTTTTATGTGTCTCACCTCAGAACATTTTACTAGGTGAATCGATTTTGATGATTTTTTTATTATTTGAAAGCTAGTGCTTCTCATGTGGTCCATTTTAAATGATGAAGACATGCTGAAGAACTTCGGAGATAAACAACGGCAAATCTCTTTAGGGATTGCTGCAATGGCATGTCTGTTTATTGTTGCCGTCATTTCATAACATAACATCACGCCAGTACGCTCTTAAGGGGTATACAAAAAAAAACCTTGTGGTTTAAAGGCCTTACGTATTATAATATCAAAATTTAATCTAACTATTTTCGATATAACTACGGTTGATTCACATATGTTCATAACACATATTGGTCGACTAAACTACTGTTTTACTTACATAATTTTGATTAAACTAAAATCAATTGCACTAACGAACGATTAATCTAATGATCTTTCAGATAGTGGCTATTTCAACTATGTATAAAATACTAATGGACGACTCGCCTTCAGTTTATTAATACTAACCGCTGCACAGGGCTCCTATATCTGGGTGGTATTTTTTTTAAATAAATAAAATAAAATACTTGGTTGACTGGTAGAAATCCTCAGGCATTAACTCCGCCAAAAGACCTGTATGTTGCATGAAGTTTTAATAAATAAACAAAATAATTGAGCAGAAATGGTCAAAATAGACCGACGCAAACCTCACTGAAGTAACATCAGAAATATCTTATTCAGGAAGCAGTCGCAGAATCAAAACTACCAACATTAACAGCAACACTGGATAACATACAGTATTCTTGCTTTAATTGACGATTGAAGACAGAAAAACGCGAGAGGAATGGATGTTAGAGCGCTGAATAAGCTATCTGCTCAAATACAAGCTAAATGCAGACGAGTTCACAACTCATATTTTCGCAAAATTTGTGAAGAAGCACAGGCAGGGAAACATGAATCTAGGGCTCTTTATCGCAATACTATCGAGAACGATAAAGGTGAAGTTGTAACAGAACTACATAGATCAAATCTCAGTAACGTGGCAGAACTACTGTCAGTCACTGTTCCACTGACCCACAGACGCATCTTTTCCCAAATACAGGTGTAAAAAAGGGAGAAATGGAACCGGATATCCTTTGGTTGAAGTAAGTGCCGCCATAAACATGTTAAAACCAAAAAAACCACGGGAAGAGACTGAATCCCCTTAGAAATCACAATACCACATCAGCAAAATCTTGTTACACATTCTAAATTAGCAGCTGAAGGCGTATTTGTCTAAAGACATTGCACCAGAACAGGCCGGCTTTGTGACGGGAAAGGGTATACGGGAACAGATTCTTATGACATTGTTTATTACAACATGATTATTATAACATTTCCATCAAGCGGGCTCAATATATATGCCTGGTTGCCACTGAGTAACTCCTCATGAATAAACCCATCAACAATAAAGATTTTATAAACCGTAAATCGAACTGAAGCACAAGCTTATTAGTGGTAATTTTAGAAAAAGTGTTTATACCTAATTTCCTGGTTATAAACATTAACAATTTTGATCACTATTGCCATGAGGAAACTCAGCAAAGTCTGAACTTAAACTCTGCCTAGTCCCCTAGCAATAAACAGTAAGTTAGTTCAACTGTTATTGTACGTAATACTCTGAACGATATACTTAGGGGTTGGGTAACGAAAGGCCCAGAGAGCACTTGACCCGTTTGAGTTCTTTAGAGGCTTCCTACCCACGTATGAAGGTGCCTTATTGAGCCATAGACGTAGAAAATTTATTTACTACAGAGATCGTTCAGTGGTTCATAAACCGTGGGTGTATTACTCTTCATACTGATAATATTATACATACGTTTTAATGTTCGGATGTAATCAAATCAAATCATTTATTTCTTTGCAAACATGGGTAATTGATACATAGATGTTCTTTTTTACATAATATAGTCCTCCATATTCTACCGTCGCATGGGCATGCAAATAATATTCAATTCGAAATTTAAATCAAATTAAAAAAATACAATATGAATAAAGATATATGTCAAATCATAAGAAATCATAAATGTCAAATTTAGTTAAATAAATGTTAGGTATAAATGTTGGACTGGTTACGCTAGTAAAAAATATCACAATGATGTAAAACAAAATAATAAGTATGTCAATCAGGATACTTGGAAGCAGCTATAACAATAATAAAATAAGTCAAACAGTCAACGATTCATCATTGAGGAAGTCCTCAATTTTGTAATAATTTTTTTCAATTAATATTTCGTTTAGCGCCCTTTTAAATTTTATTACAGTCATATTTTTTATTACATGAGGTACTTTCTTATAAATGCGAGGGGCAATACCAAAAAACTTTTCTGCATTAGCGCGTTTTTACATTTCAACTAATATTTCAGTCCGTATTGGATTTCTTCTGACTTTCGACAGTGTTTTTAAATAATTTTGGATTGTTTTTTACAAACAAAGCTGTTTCCAAAATGTATAAGGAAGGAAATATAAAAAAAAAAAAATGATTTAAACTAGTAAAGACAGCTATCTGTTGTTTTTAAACCTATCATTGACCTTATACATCTTTTTTGCATTCTAAATACCAGTTCCTTATCGGTAGACTGCCTCCAGGAAACAATACCATACCTCAGAACAGAAGCAACTAGTCCATGGTAGGCTGTTAGAAGAGCCTGACTGTTGACTTTTTTTGATAGTTGAAAGAGAGCATATGCAGATTTGCTAAGTTTTTTGCAAACGACTTCAATATGAGGTTTCCAAGTAAGTTTGCTGTCGATCACTATTCCTAAGAACTTGGCCTCATTTGCTTCCTCAACATGTATGTTTATCAATCACGTCTGAACGGAATCAGATAAACATTTTGGCATACAGCAATTTGAACTGTTTTAGGATCTGGTGTACTGTTTATCCCAGTCCTTCCTCTGAGATAATTTATCGACTTCAAATATTCAACATGTTGAGTCACACCAAAGTTCCCCGAAAGGTTACGCAGTGGTGCATAGAATTATGTACGTTCAAAGCACGGGAATGCATTTGGAATATGAGCAGGAAGCAAATCCGCTATCTGCTTGGGGCCCTTTACTGGGCACTTTGGAACCAACGACATACTCATGAAGATGACTCTAACCTCGACACCCATGTGCAGGTTGTGTGGGAGACATACGGAACGCATGGAGCACCTTCTGTGCACATGCGATGCACTGCCTGGTAAGCGAATGAGTCTCCTAGGGGTTGGATATCCAAAACCAGAAGACTTAAGACTCATATCTCCTAGTCTCGCTGTAAAACTCATAAAGAGAGTTTTCAACGAGATTGGGGAGGAATAGGTTATCTAGGGGATCACAGTAGATCCCAATGGGTCGAAGTGTCTGAGTTATTTCTCGGCCCCTCCGCAAGATAAGATAAGATAGAATTATGTAAATATTCTAAACTAGATGTTGCCCGCGACTTCGTCTGCGTAGCATAAGTACTTTGAAAAGTCTTTTATCGCGCCATAATATTAGGTATAGGTGTGTGGGCAGTCTTTCTTGAGAAATTATTAGTTCACCATACAAACTTTTACCCCCCCTGTTCATCCCCTAAAGGATGATTTCCGGGATAAAACTATTCTATGTCCTTCCCAGGATCTCAAGCTATCTCCATACCAAATTTCATCTAAATCAGTTCAGCGGCTTAAGCGTGAAAAGGTAACAGACAGGCAGACAAAGTTACTTTCGCATTTATAATATAAGTATGGATACATAAAAGTTCAAGAGTACTCAAAGTATGTATATAACAAAATAAGTTTCGGAATACCAAAGTTAATTAAACTTACAATGAAAATTCACTATTACATTCTATGATATGGTATTTATTACCTCCAGAATTTAGTTTTTACACTACAAGATCGGGGCAAGTAACAATAGTAAGCAATTAGGGTTCCTTTCTTTGTTTGTTCCCGTTATACAGAACCCGGGGTTTCCGCTACCCCGGGTAGTGCGAGGCGATATATCATGCTCAATGTTACAGCTGTAGGACTTGGCGTTTGACAGCTATGTTATCGATTTATTTGTAACGTAAGACGATTTTAGAGACATTTTAGAGACGCAGACTCTTTTTTAAAGTTGTAACAAAAAACATCGTTTGCAAGTTCCTAAAGTTCACTGCACTGATATATAATAATACTAAATTACTATCCTTAACCATTTGGAGTCAGCGTTCCAAATCTCCGTCTTCCATATAACAAGATTTGCCTAAAAAATAAATTGTAAGATTTGTAACAAGACCAAAAAACCTTGCGCCTTCAGAAAACAGTTATATTTTAGTTTGTGAAAAAATGGGAGAACCATTTGCCATAGACTTTCCACTAGTCCATGATACCCGTTACTAACAAAATCTGAATGGAAAACTCAATAAAACGAGATAAGTTAGTTTGTTGGATTCGGTTTCTCAGTGACATTGTTTATGTATGTATGTATCTAAGTATATATTTTTAAGTAATTTTTATTTTTTATTTTTTTTCTACTTGTTCTTTCATTTAGTTGCACCTGTTTTATCTCTGCACCACCTTAGGTCGACTGGTAGAAAATGTCTAAGGTATTAAGTCCGCTTTTGTATTTGTGCATAAAGTTTTAATAAATAAAAACAAAAACCTTTAAAAACTAAACTGGCTTCTAAAAGCTTAAAAAGGTGGCCCACAATTCCACAACGATAGGCCAACGATATTTCGCAATTCTAAACCGTAGAACAATTTTTATGAAAACGCGTTTTCAAATCCTGAGAGTAGATTAAAAGAAAGGAAAAAATTAACAACATACGACATATATCCTGAAAAGCAACGAAATAGACATCTTCCATATTGGTTTCTACGTTGCATTGATATTTGATTAAACCCAGCTCTTTTTACGGTACAGTTTTCTATAAGCCAAAGCCTTTAAAAGGTTTCCACGACTAGTCAATAGTTCCTTTTTGGTATTTTTTATTCTCATATGAAATGAGAGATTTTATATTCACAGAGGAATATATAACGAGTGAGCTATATGAAAATGACTGTGTATTTAGTTTTTATAATTATTAACAGAAAGGATAATAAACGCCAGTGCATACCTTTTTTAGGGTTCCGTACCCAAAGGGTAAAAACGGGACCCTATTACTAAGACTCCGTGGTCTATCTGTTTGTCTGTCACCAGGCTGCATCTCATGAACCGTGAGAGCTAGACAGTTGAAATTTTCACAAATGATAATTATATTTCTGTTGCTGCTATAACAACAAATACTAAGAACAGAATAAAATAAATATTTAAATGGGGCTTCCATACAACAAACGTGATTTTTTTGCCGTTTTTTTGCGATAAGCAGCAGCTTCTTCTATCGACCCGGAGTCAGACACTCGGTCGAAACGAAAGAGAACTGCTATAGATAATAGGAAGTTCTTCTGATTAAATGTGAAGAATGTTTTGTGGGTACCTACATATTGTTGACTAGTAAATAAGTAGGTAGGCTCGTGATCTATATATATATACGTGTGCAATTGACTGCTGCGCCAGTCGAATATACGAGCTTGTGAAATACCCGATAATGGTACGGAACACCTCGTGCGCGAGTCCGAGTCGCACTTGGCTGGTTTTTTTTTTTGTTAACGAGGGAAAACTATCAAAATAAAAAGAAGACCAAGGTGTGCAAGATTTTTACCATATGAAATAACCCCGGTGATCACCATTAGCACGTAGAAGTAGGCTCGTGACCTCTTTGAAGACCACCCGGTATCCCCTCTGTACAACGCCTGTTAGACTCTTGATGATTCTATCAAGAATATCGCCAAAAACAGACATGTATTTAAAAAAATATCGCCCGGAAAGCCTTTCCTCCCCCAATAGAAATATTATAAGCGAACAATAAAGCATCACTTACAATGATCCAGTTCTTATAGCGAGTCTATTATTGGAGGAGCATCCCTACCGTCCAATCACATTCCCCTCTTATTGAATCGTAAAAAACCATTGTTGTGAACCAAGGAACGGATCATATTCTGATTTCAAAATATATCTCCATTTTAACAAACAGAAAAGTATTCGAGGGACTATTAAAAAGGGCCGTCTATTTGTCGAACGAAAATGAATGTTTAAAAGCCAAAACAGGTATTGAAATCGTGGGAAATGGCCTTTTTTCACGGAAAAATAAATGCTTGAATAGGAGTTTTTTTGGTCGAAATGTTTTACTTAAACTTTATTGAAGTGTATTTTTGGGCTCTTTTTAGTTTTGGTTTTGATAATATATTCTTTTTCAAGGCTGTTATTTTATGTTGTGCCCATTTTAAAAGCGATTATCGAAGGTGTTTCTTAAATGCAACGATTTGCTGATAATTCCATGTAAGTGCGAGTTTTATTTAAAATGTATATTCCGCCCCGGCTTTGAATGGAATATTCGGTGATTTTTAGAAATCTTATATAGACAAACCTTATCCTGTCAATTCAATATCATCTAAATCAGTTAAGTTGTTCTCAATTAATGATCTTACATACTGCCGGCAAACTGTCCTACACTGCCGACAAACTGTCCTGCACTGCCGACAATCTGTCCTGCATTGCCGACAAACTGTCCTACACTGCCGACAAACTGTCCTGCACTGCCGACAAACTGTGCTGCACTGCCGACAAACTGTCCTGCAGTTTGGCAGAAGATTTGTATAATATCTACTAATGTAACTTTTGTTAAAATAAATAAAATAAAAAAACTATCTTCAATTAATTATTATTTACTAACAGCCACGCGCGGTTTCACCCGCGCGGTATTTGTACTTCTCTCAATATCCTCATAACTTATATCATACCTTTATGTTATTCGAAAAGTTCTGGAGTTGCGACCGCGAACCGGAAGACGTTGCATTGGAAGGCCTCCCACCAGATGGACCGATGACCTGGTGAGTTGCGGGGATCCGCTAGATGCTAGACCTATATGTCCAGCAGTAGACACCTTTAGGCTGAAATGATGATGATGATGTGTTATTCTGATGTATAAGTTATATTTCTGTAAAGTTTCATCACAATCCGTTCAGTAGTTATTGCGTGAAAGAGTAACAAAGATCCATCCATCCACACAAACGTTCACGATTATAATAGTATTAGGATTTAAATAGTGTAGGTACCTATTTTATTGTTTTCACAGTAAATATTCACTCAAAAGAAGAAAACGATCATCCAAAAAATTCCAATAAATTCCATTTCTCCGTAACTCATAAGCTTCTTAACTTGAAAAACTGGCCCAAAAAGACCAAACAAACAGTCCACATTAGATTTGTGATAGAATACCTCCAGGCTGAAATTAGGCCAGTCCGCTTGGCCGGGAGCCAGGTGATCTCGACCTGTGGAATTATGCATGAGACCTATAAGCGGCCGAGTTGTTGCAGTTATGAACAAATGATGATATTATTCTGGGAACTATTTTTGTCCGGTTAGTTCATGTTGGTTTTGTAATGGATGTTTTCATTTTTAATAGAATTTCATGTTTGTTTTTAGGGTTCCGTACCTAAAAGGTGAAAATAGGACCCTATTACTAAGACTCTACTGTCCGTTTGTCTGTCTGTCACCAGGCTGTATCTCACGAAACGTGATAGCTAGACAGATGATTTTTTTACAAATGATGTATTTTTATTGCTGCTCTAACAAAAAATACTAAAATCAGAATGAAATAAATATTTAAGTGGGGCTTCCATACAATTTACACAGAAAAAATATGGCTATAATGTCTTCATAAATGCCTATGTATATCAAAGAATATTTTGCAAACAACACTGTCCAAAAGGAGGTTCAATATTGATATTCTGGATCCGAGCGGTCGCACGGCGAGTACTGCGTTAACATTGGGGAATATTTACCTTATTATATTTAATCAAATCTACAAGTTTCTGGTTTCGCAGGCGTATTTAAAAATGTTCAAAATCAATACCAATCTCATCCTCATCTTCGCGACAAACGATTTCAAAAACAACATTTAGAGGTGTTTTGACAGATTGGAACTGAGATTACTTATCTGAAAATACGAGAATTGACTCTCTGTTTAAAACAAAAGGTAGAAAAAGTGTTTTCCTACCTAGAAAACATCCCAATTTCGGAGCAATTAGGAAACCAATCGAATTCAAGCTCGCGTGGGATGAATTTCCAGAATTTCAGACTGTTTGCCGAATTGGTCGGTTAAAATTAGTTGTTAAATTGAGACATTTGTTCCCATAGGTACGGTTCACAAGCATTTCTAGATAGTGCGGGGTTCGTTTCTCAGGTCAAGTACGATGAAGTATGTTGTATGTATCGTAGTCCGCTATGTCGCTACTTACCTATATTATGATAGAAAAATAAAGACAGCCAAAGTTTTATTTTATGAAGCCTATTCCGTCCCACTGATGGGCAAAGACTTGTTCAAATCCTGCCGGGTATTCATTTGTTTGAATGATTTGGATTAGACATGTGCAAAAAAAAAACGTTTTAAACAGCAGATTTTTTATATATTTCTGTGTTTATCCCAGACTTGTACATCCACAAATATTATTCAGTGAATTCAAATTTACCTGTACTCGTATAATATATCTGTCCAATCTAGATTTTATTTTTTTTAAAGCGGTGTATCAAAGATCGATTCTACCCATATACCAAAAACTCAACCCGACCATCCCAAACTCAAAATGTAAAAACTCCTTCGTCTATTTATATTTTTTTCAGGACAATAAATTCAAAATCGTTCCCACATTTTAAACCACACAGCGACAACACATCATTATACGACCCCCGTAAAGTTAAGAGGTCACGGGCAGGAAAGTCCACACAACGAAAAAGCGACCCTTTTAATGAATACTCGAAAACGCAAAACATTAAAGCTGAGATATCTTTTCTCATTCTTCCGTCAAAAGATAAAAGTGACGAAAAGATTTTGAGAGGGAAATGGGGCGGCTAAGACTTGGACACAATATGTAGGATACGAAGTACTTACGATTTTTTATTCATATTTTATTTTCGATTTTCTTTGGGGTTGTTCAACCTTTTTGTTAAGTATATTTTCCTTGTTGAGTTTGCTTATGAGTTTATTAAGCTGTTATTCAAATAAATGCTACCTACATAGGTACTTTGTATTTTAAGGGGTTCGGTAAAAACGGAACTATTTACATTAAGTTCAATGTACTACGTACTAGAGAAGCTATTTCAAACAAAAGATTGCGTGTAATTCGGTGACAGCGAGGCAAGCAGGAGGAGGGGGGTAAGTTCTCACAGATAAACAATCAATGCGCAGATGAACTTTTTCTTACTCTTTGACATTTACACAAACATGGCCGCCCTCCCGCCCCCACGGTGACGCGACGTCACGAGATACAAAAATAAATTGATAAAATATAATTAAATTAAGCTTACTAAGAAAACTCATTTCTTGATTTTTATTTATATTTATCGAGTTTTTTTATCAGTATCTCAATACACACGAAGGCATTTTATAAGAAACAAAACTTAGTTCTCAAACGTGTCACGTTGCAGCCAGCGCTTGCCACAGACTAAGTGAGCTGGAGTGCGCGTGCTCTAACGGGTGTTACAAACAATTGAGTTGAGGAGTCTCCTCTAGTACGTAGTACATTTAACTCAATGACTATTTATAGTTTTGTCTTGTCCTTCTGTCCCGATGCAAACCATTTTGCTCACTTTTTTTAATTTATTTCCGTCCATTCAAAGGTTGCCTGGTTTTTATCGCTGTCAGTAATATGGCCGCCATTATTCACATTTTTCAATTTTTAGGGTTCCGTACCCGAAGGGTACAAACGGAGCCCTATCGCTGTCACTCACGTTTCTGACTACCCGTCGTCTGTCACACACGTTTTACAGCCAAACGGTTGATGCAACAGTCTTCAAATTTTCACAGTATAATAATCTTGTAGACCCAAAGCTATAAAAATTATAAAAAAATATTCTAAAATGTTTTAATTGGGGGCTCCCATAAAGCAATAGGGGTGCGCGAAAAAAGAAAGTGGTCCTACCCCATCGAGGGGGTATCGTTGTTTAGAATTCGTTGAAAGATACATACTGTATTTTTTTTTTTAAAGTTTGAAAACAAAGGAATGAAAAGCCACCAAAATCACTGTTATTCACAAAATTTTGTTCCGAACAATTTTTTAATTTGCCTTTGATCTATGAACTTCAAATTTGGTGATAATTAAATAAATTGGTGTTTATTATTAAGTATATTCTACCACCAAATACCAATATATTGTTAAATCAGATTTTTCTTTGAAATTCCCTAATTTTTACTATTACAACTAACATGATTTTGCGGTTTGGTACGGGCCCCTTAATGTGCGAAGTCCTACACGCACTTAGCCAGTTCTTTGTAAGAGATTTGTAACTTATTAATTACTTAATAAGTTAGAAATCTATTATTGTAACTTATATTATATCGATGTAATTTGGCACACGGATAGACCATAACTTAGAATATAGAATAGGATATTTTTTTATACCGGTATAATTCCTAGATAATGTACAACCTCCACGTGGGTTAAGTGTGCTAAAAATGCTAGTACCTTAAACAAAATTTTACCGCACTCAAACAGGAACGTGTAGTACGAAAAGCAATTTATAACTAACTACTTCATTCCACTGTCAGAATACAGACAATTTAGAGCTCCACGTTTTCTAAAACAAAGCCTAATTATGGACAAATTACAGCACTTGGCAGATACGAAATTACTTTGACATAAATTGTGTGAACGAATTTGGGCAACCATTTTGTATTAAAATTACTTATTCAAAAGTAATTTCAGATAATGGGGATTATTGTCGCTCATAACGAAATGAGCCTCGCTTAAGACGCTTACCTTACGTTTAAAAATACTGAGGTCTCATAAACAGATAAGGAAAAGTGTCTTGTAAGGGAAAATTGAATTTCAATTACAATTGGTATAATTTTCGCTGAATTGGTTAAAGTCTTAGTCAAAAATTTCAACTAGGTTATTAAGCACACTTTTGAAAGTTAAAAATTAAAAAGTAGTAATAATTAATTCTACCATCTATTCGGAAAAGTAGCTAGCTATGAAGAAGAAGAATGCACAAGAAATACCATAATTAATCTTAAAAAAAAAAGTGTTTACAATATTTACGCACATACATCCTATCCTACTTATCCTACTCCTACTTATTATTAATTTATTAATTAATTAATATTTATAATATTATAAATGCGAAAGTTTGTGAGGATGGATGGATGTATGTATGTTTCTTACTCTTTCACGCATTTGAGAATTATCGAGTCCTCCCCCTCTCTTCGGACTTCAGATAACCCTATAATACTCCATCGCAACCTGCTCAATTCCTCTTCGAGTTCGGTGACCTTCTCGTCGGTCCGAAGTGTGCGTGTGTTGTACGTTGCCAGGTCCAGTCGTTGGTGATTGTTGGGGTAGCCGGATCTCTTCCGGAGATTCATAGCACTCCTTGCCATGCCGTAGCCTCGACCGCTACCGTAGTCGAGGGTAGGCAAGCTGCCGGGTACTAGGGGCCATTTTTTATTTGTGCTATTCATTGGGGGGGTTTTGCAATAATCGCCACGCTTGGCAGGTGGGTTGGCGATCGCAGTATGGTTGTTATAGAAGCACAGAGAACGCTGCTGCCCATTTTCTGGTTTGTCCCTTAGTCGCCTCTTACGACACCCACGGGAAGACATGGGATGGTGAAATTCTTTACGTCCGGCACCATACGGCCTTATTTGACTGTTCTAGTTTATTTAAAACAATTGTCTTCTGTCCTTGACTTCCCAGTTGTCTGAATTCACCCTGAAGAGGGGGGTGAAACGATTTGCTACTAAAATAGGGCAGTTATGAGGGAGCCGCCATCAGATTTAAGGGTAGATACCCTTAATGATAATTGCGATAACAACGCGTATTTCGCGCTTTTTGTGGAGATAGGTATCTCCCGGAGGCCCTTTTACTAAATATGGCTACGTTTGCCCCCCCCCCCCCCGAAATTTTTGAAAGAAGAACATTGTATTGAAGTACAAGGTTACGTTTTTACCTGACTGCTTTAGAAGAAGGGTAATGTTTTCACTTCACACACCTCGAGCAAAACAACGTCTAGTTATTTTCAGTCTACAAAAAAACGACGAGAGTTGTCATCTGTTATATATTATTAAATAACAAGCACAATGAAGACATGGTAATAAAATTGTATTCTTCCTCTATTCTTTTGTCTCTTTATTATATAAAACCTCTCAACACTTATTCTTATCTGTAACGTACTATAACCAAAATGTTGGTCGGACACTTTTCCCCATATTTCTCCTATCCATCAAACGCACAATAACTTAGTTCCAAAAACATGCAATATCCTATTTATATCGTTTTGTTTTTGAACTTGTATCCACAAGATCAAATACCAGTTTAAACAAAATTAACCCTCGATTTCTGAATTAAGCATTTCAAGTTGAGTATTTGTCGAGGAATTGCCAAACTTAAGGTGCAGTGGGCAGGACACATTGCTCGCAGAACGGATGGCCGTTGAGGCCGACAAGTTCTAAAGTGGTGTCCGCGTAGCAGATACAGCGTTGGAAGGCCTCCCTCTAGGTGGAGGGACGACCTGCTAAAGACTGTGGGAGTCCTGTGGATCCGAAACGCACACGACAGATCAGTGTGATGACGCTTTGGGGTCGAGGCCTATGTCCAGCAGTGGATTTGTCAAACTATACTTTACCCTGAAAACTTATCAAAACTTGGTACTAAAATAGGGTTTGACACGCTCTTAACTCCGAATACTCAACTCAGAAATCAGCCCTAAATCGATATGGCCCGAATACTATACCCGGAAACCGAAATACTTTGATATCAATTCATAATCATAATGCCTACCCGACCATGGCTCGCTTCAGTGAGTTCTAAGCCCGTATACCATTCAATTGAAATCCCTTCGATTTCATAACCAGTAAGTAATTTGAATACCATAAACTTTGGGGTATCTTACGAGATTATTGCATGCCTAGAATGTTTCGCTATACAATTTATGTTTGTTAGTACACAGTTGGTCTTTCAAAACTTTGACCATACAATACTTTGGGTAAACAAAGTGACATTCTATTATTTATTTATTTAATAACTATTGCTTGCTGTACTTACAGTTTGCACCAAAGCGAACAGCTAGCCAACACTACACATACAACACTTATAGACTAAAAAAACTTAATACAAACTTTTACAATTGTTTTATCAGTGTGCATAAATATGTGAACTCCTATCAGCCGTCTATCAGCGATGTCGTGGTGGACCAGTGGCTAAGACCTCGCCTCGTGTGCTTAAGGTCGTAGGTTCAAATCCGGAAAAGTACCAATGTGACTATTTCAACACACATGCAACGGTGAAGGAAAGAATCTTGAGTAAACCTGGACTTACATAGTTAATGTAAGTCTGAAATAGCCAAGCCCTTGAGGTTTCCAGAGGTGGATTAATTAATTTTGAAATAGTCACATCTTCACACGAAAAAGAAATAAAGAGTTGGTATTCTACGCGAGTTTTCGATTTACTGCTGTTACTCATATCTGTGTGACTGTCTCTTTTAAGGCGGATATATTTCCCAATGTTAACGCTTGTGGCCTGTGGGCCTGTGGGCTTCCCAGAGGCGGCTTATTAACTCTGACACCAGAGGTAGCCACATCCTCACACGAAATGAAGAAGAAGGATGAAGCCACGTCAAAAATCCGAAATACAAAGCCCATATATTTTCGACTTTTTGAAAATCGTTATCCTGTCTTGAATCTCTTTGAATATCTTTGTCCAGAGACTTCATGCAAGTGACTTTCTATCAACACGTCTCTTTCTATAACAGGCTGAGGCAGCGAAGTTATGACCTATCCCATCATCCTGTGTGCGGTGGGGTGATGGACTTAGAATGGAAGATGCTGGGTCTCGGAAGCATACGTAGTATCAGACCACCGCTCCTCCAGTGTTCCACGTGAATATTACACATTGTGCACAGTCTTTGAGAAATCTTGAGAAAAGCCAGGTGCGCAGTACTTATTACAGGGATGTTTTATGACTAGATGCAAGAACGTAAATGAAGCAGGAGTGTGAAGCAGAGGCGGCTTATTAACTCTGACACCAGAGGTAGCCACATCCTCACACGAAATAAAGAAGAAGGATGAAGCCACGTCAAAAATCCGAAATGCAAAGCCCATATATTTTCGATTTTTGAAAATCGTTATCTTGTCTTGAATCTCTTTGAATATCTTTGTCCAGAGACTCCATGCAAGTGACTTTCTATCAATGAAAATGTCGCGATAGTGATTAATAAAATGTCTCAAATGTTTGAGATTATCAAGCACTATCGAAATATCACGTGATTCCTTACATTTTGGCATTTCGACAGCCACCATTGCTAAAAGCATGACAGTCTAGATTCTCAAGTCCTCGTGTTTATATGTAGTATCTTGTCATTACAAACGGTGTAAATGATGACGACTACAATTTTACGTGATATTTCAATCTGCATACTTGACAATTACAATGTCTCAATATTTTTTATTATTATTATGATTGATAGCCTCTCGCTTGATCACTATCTCACCTGGTGGTAAGCGATGATGTGACAATGAAGAACGCTTGCCTAGAATAAACCTATTCAATCTTGACTTAAAGACTCCCAGGTTGTAACAGGAAAAATAGATTCTGGTTTATGTACAAAATTTTCCTTAAACCATATCTGTAATATTAATCTAACAGACGATATGTTTCCCGTGACAATAATTTAGCGAGTACAACTTACGTAATCTATATCTATCTACATAAATATGTCTGACTTACTTTTTTGTCTCCTTATCTTACTATAGGGTTCACCCCCGTCTTCGTAATCTAAAATTGATCGCCAACAAGATACCGGTTCCTCCACCCTATCGGAGAGTGTACAAGATATTGGGGACACGTAAGATTCTACATTGGCATGCCATGCGGCCAGGTAAACACCTGGGGACGAGGTCAAGGTCATTCGCTTACCTTTTCGCTTAGGGCGCAAGTAGTGAGAGGCCTATTTTGTTTATTAGTGTCTGCAGTTATGGTGAATATTCTTTTTTTTGTATTATGTCAAAGGATTATTGAAAAGTCGGTTAAAACACCGAAAGTCTATATAGTAAAAAGTGTGATATTTTAAACTCTTTCTCCTCAATATTACTAAGCTATATTTTAAACAATAAAATTTCGATCGGGTTTATTATATTTTAAATTATCTGTTCACAATTTATCGAGACTTTATAATGTTGCAAGATTTATCACAAACCTATAGTGTCTACAATAATTTGATTTGACTGTTATAGTGATTTATTAAAACCAAGAAGGCACCTAGAAACGGTAAAATAATCAATTAATTACCTTTCAACTGAAACGGAAGTCACTAAGCAATGTTATTATAAAATTACTAAGCAGGTAACCAGGATAATTGTTTATTTTACTTACTGGCTTTCTTGATTTTCCTTGTTTTTCAGTAGCATCTACTTTGTAATAATATTCTTTAAATAAAACTTTTTTGTCCAATCAGAAAATGACTTCTTAGAAAAACAGAGGGAGATAATCGGAAGGGGTATAAAACGCATTCCCCCGTCCTGTAAAACAATATCCACTAAAACTAACTTGGAGAATGTCATTTCCATAGAAACAATAATCTAACACAATTGTTTGTTCAGCACTTTTGCTCGCTGTACGCTCATAACTTAAGCGCATTTACTGGGACCGTGCCTGTCTCATGAATATGTAACGATTGTACCCGGCCACGATTTTCGGCGGGGTGAAATAACGCATGTAGATTCATCCCCCTCTGATGTAGTAGGTGTGAGAGGGATGAAAGTGAAAAATAAGCCGTAAACGCTTGATATATGCGACGATGTTTGTGTTTAATTGACCTGGCTGTGTACGGTTTTGTTTGGAACTCGTGACGTTTTGGGAATTTATTCTATTTTTTCATGTTGGTTCGGGATATGTTTGCAAAAAAAATTGAGAAGTTTTGAAATAAAACAAAATCCTACTAATATTATAAATTTGTAAATTTAACACGCAAAACACTACTGAACGGATTTGTATAGGCATATAAATAGTTTATATGCTGAATTAAGACATAGCATACTTTTTATCCAAATAGTAGGTTCCTTTGGGATAATTTCAACTTTGACACCAGCGAAGCCACAGTGGGTACTAGTATGTAATAGTATGTAATAGTATGTAATATTTATATATTGACGCATGAAAAGGTAAAAATATGAAAATCTTGCGCTCTAACATAAGTATAACCCACTTAGCTTTGAACATTGAATGTCTCTTCTAAACCCAAACCCGTGAAGAATATTTGAGATCAAAACGAAAGTGGATATAGATGTACCTACTCTACCTATACGCTAGAAATTCAATGATTTTAATATATTCTTTTTTCCGGAGTTCTATATTGACAGATCAAACACATTTTATACATGACGTTTATTTTGAGTACCCATTCTAGGTTCTTCAAATTCTAGAGACATTTTCCGCTCATGTAAATTCTGATGACAAAATTTTCATTTAATCTTTTTCTCTGAGATTCTATGTATATTGACAAATCAAACACATTTTATACATGACTTGTATTTTGAGTACCCATTCCAGTCTCTTCAAATTCAACAGCCATTTTATGCTCAAGTATTTTCTGATGACTAAATTTTCATATCTTTTATTCCTAGGATTCTTTATTCTTCTTCTTCATCGTATCGATGATCCGAAAATTATATACGTTTTGATCAGAATTCAGCCACTTCAACAGCAATTTCATTTGCCTCACAAAGGTTTTTTAGATTTTCTTTATTGAACATCACAACACACACACATTCACATTTAATTCGTGATCTGTATTTTGAGTAATACTTGCTTTAGTCATTTCTGAGAGCATAAATCTGCTGATAAAAGACATTCAACTATAAAGAAATGACATATGACGGTGACTCGGCCAAACTTCGGCAAACTACGCCCAATTATAGGGTAAGAGGTCTCCAAAGGACCTTCCTCGGGACTTTATTATACACCACACTCGAAAGGGTGTATCGTTAAACGATATTACAAAATCAAATTACATGGTTTTTCGCCCTATGACTGTCGATAGCTGGGACTTTAGATAGTCTTATTATGGAACTAGCGATCAAGGAGATTGCATGGCAGTCGTTATTGAAACTAAATCGCTGGACAGTATTCCATTATGGTAGTACGTGCTGAATTAATTTGATAGTTAAGATGGCCTTTTTGGGTAGAAGGTGAACGGTCTTTATATGAGTGATTAAGTTAAATCGATAAAGGGCAGAATCGAGCATAATAGTAGTTTATGCAACGGTCATGTAGTATCACACGAGTGTTTTAATACCTAATTATATGCCGAGTAAATGTGCTATAAAAAATTAAAAGTTATTCTATGATGCAGTTGTTTGAAAATCGAAGGAAAATGTTGAACTGTAATGGAGTTTTTTTTTTTTTTTACCTGTCCACGAATATAACGCGTCAATATTTTTTGAATTCATATTTGGAACATTGCGTTGTGAGTGTAGATAAAAATATTGTTATACCGTTGATGAATGTTATGACGCTTATGGTCCCAACCTTACCTTAGTTTATTTATTACGGGGGCTCTATAAAAAGTGACATTCTATTGCCGATGGCAAAATTGACTTAATTCCAAAATGGTTGGGGTTGCCCACGTGACATTTTGATATATCTTGTCAATTCTATACAATTCTGGCTCTTAGGAAATCGCTACCATTGTTAGATTGACTGTCCAGAGGTTTGGGGACCTTAATGAAAGCGCGACTCAATTTAAATTGCGTCACTACTTACTAATTTATAAATTGTACAAATATTTTCAAGGAAACTTTACGTGCAAGTCGGTCGAAATGCATCGCAGTGCGTCCATGTGACCGTACTTATAATGTTGCTTAATAAAAATCACTTATCGGTTTCGGCGAATATAAATGGAATCACGTCGAGCCATCAAGTAGGTCGCTTAGGTGACGATTTCTAAGTGTGTCTCGCATATTTAGGGCAGTTGGCTTTGATACGAACGTTGCCGTATAGACTGTATCTTTACCTTCACATTTATCTCTTGCCGTCACGCAACGAAATCTCTTGCACGACAATAACCTTTGTAGAAACACTACCTACCTTTTGTACTAAGCCCTAACACATGATAGTCTTACCGAATTTAACCGACAACGACCAATGTTTGCCGATCTAAATATATCAGGCCACACATGAGTGGCGAGCAGGGATGAGTGGACAAATGGGACGAGGGCAAGGGGTGGCTTTTCATAAAGGCATCTAATACTTTCAAGGGATTCTTAATTTATGTGCTGAGCTCACAATCTATTTGATAAAAGTGAAGTTTTGTTTGTTTGAGAAGGGGTTTAATGTAGTACAACGTAAAATGGCCGTTATTGGATGTATTTGATGGTTGTTAAATGAATATTCTTATATATTGAAATTCAGAATAGTGTGATTAACAAAAAAAAAAATGTAAAAAAGTGGGTGCTTGATGTCAATTGTTAAAATATATTTTTTTAATGTTTTTTTATTGGTTCTACTTTTACCATCATTTTGAAAATATCTTAAAAAGCACACCACGCTTTTTCACAATATTTTTTTTTTCAATCAAAACTTTGTCCATTTGTCCACTCATCCCTACTCGCCACTCATGTGTGCTCTGTTATATTTAGATCGGCACAAATCGGTCGTTGTCGGTTAAATTCGGTAAGACTAGATCATGTGTTAAGGGTTAGTACAATTTCTAGGTAGTGTTTCTAGGAAGGTTTTTGTCGTGCAAGAGATTTCGTTGCGTGACGGCAAGAGGTAAACAAGAATTGATGTAGTAAAGATACTGTCTATACGGCAACGTTGCTATCAAAGCCCTAAATGTGCGAGACACACTTAGATATCGTCACTTAATTGACCTACCTGATGGTTCGACGTGATTCGATTAATATTCGCCGATACCGATAAGCGATTTTTATTAAACGACATTAAAAGTATGTTCACATGGACGCACTGCGACAAATTGCAAGTAATATTTTTTGGATTTTTTTTGTACAATTTATAAATTAGTAAGGAACGACGCAATTTAAATTGCGTCGCACCTTCATTAAGGTCCCCAAACCTCTGGACAGTCAATCTAAAAATGGTAGCGATTTTGTACGAGTCAGAATTGTATAGAATTGACAAGATCTATCAAAATGACACGTGGCCAACCCCAACCATTTTGGAATTATGCCAATTTTGCTATCGGCAATAGAATGTCACTTTTTTCTAGAACCCCCATATATAAACTAAGCTAAGTTTGGGATCATAAGCGTGATAACATTCATAAAGGTATACAAATATTTTTATCTACACTCACAACTTAATGTTCCAAACATGAATTCAAAAATGCTGTTTAAACACCTACTTTTTTTCGTGGAGAGTTAAAATAAAAAATCAGTGCAACATTTTTCTTCGATTTTCAAACAACTGCATCATAGAATAACTTTTAAATTTTTATAGCACTCTTACTCGGCATATAATTAGGTAATTAAAACACTCGTGTGATACTATTACAAGACCGTTGCATAAACTATTATTATGCACGATTCTGCCCTTTATCGATTTAACTTAATCGCTCATATAAAGACCGTTCACCTTCTCCCAAAAAGGCCATCTTAACTATCAAATTAATTCAGCACGTACCACCATAATGGAATACTGTCCAGCGATTTAGTTTCAATAACGACTGCCATGCAATCTCCCTGATCGCTACTTCCATAATAAGACTATCTAAAGTCCCAGCTATCGACAGTCATATGGCGAAAAACCATGTAATTTGATTTTGTAATATCGTTTAACGATACACCCTTTATATAATAAAGTCCCAAGGGAGGTCCTTTGGAGACCTCTTACCCTATAATAGGGCGTAGTTTGGACGAGTCACCGTCATATGTCATTACTTTATAGTTAAATACCTTTTATCGGCAAATTTATGCTGTCACCATCAGAAATGACCAAAGCGCAAATTCGTTGAATTTGAAGTAGTGTACTCAAAATACAGTTTACGAATTAAATGTGAATGAGTGTGTGTTGTGATGTTCAATAAAGAAAATCTAAAAGACCTTTGTGAGGCAAATGAAATTGCTGTTGAAGTGGCTGATTTCTGATCAAAACGTATATAATTTTGGGATCATCGATACGACGAAGAAGAATAAAGAATTCTAGGGATAAAAGATATGAAAATTTAGTCATCACAAAATACGTGCGCATAAAATGGCCGTTAAATTTGAAGAGACTGGAATGGGTACTCAAAATACAAGTCATGTATAAAATGTGTTTGATTTGTCAATATACATAGAACCTCAGAGAAAAAGAATATATGAATTTTTTTTCATCAGAATTTACATGAGCGGAAAATGTCTGTAGCATTTGAAGAACCTAGAATGGATACTCAAAATACAGGTCATGTATAAAATGTGTTTGATCTGTCTATATAGGACTCCGGGAAAAAGAATATATTAAAATCATTGAATTTCTTGCGTATAGATAGAGTAGGTACATCTGTATCCACTTTCGTTTTGATCTCAAATATTCTTCACGAGTTTGGGTTTAGAAGAGACATTCAATGTTCAAAGCTAAGTGGGTTATACTTATGTTACGGTGCAAGATTTTCAGAACCTTTCCTTTCTACGCGTCAATATACAAATATTACGTACTAGCTGACTACTGCGGCTTCGCTCGTGTCAAAATCGAAGTTATCCCAAACGAACCCACTATTTGGATTAAAAGTATGATATGCCTTAATCCAGGCTATAAACTATTTGTGTGCCTAAACAAATCCGTTCAGTAGTGTTTTGCGAGTAAGAGCAACTAAAAACACACTTTCTTAGAAAACCAAACTAAAAATCAGAAAATTATATTGGTAAAAGTAGTCATTTTGAAAATATCTTAAAAAGCACCACTCGCTTTTTAGGGTTCTGTACCCAAAGGGTAAAAACGAGACCCTATTACTAAGACTTCGCGGTCCGTCTGTCTGTCTGTCTGTCTGTCACCAGGCTGTATCTCTTGCACCGTGATAGGTAGACAGTTGAAATTTTCACAGATGATGTATTTCTGTTGCCGCTATAACAACATATACTTTAAACAGAATAAAACAAATATATAAGTGGGGCTCCCATACAACCAACGTATTTTTTTGCCGTTTTTTGCGATAATGGTACGGAACCCTTCTTGCGCGAGTTCCTTGGCCGAGTCTTTTACAATAAAATACATATTTTTTTGTTAATCACACTATTTTTTGTAAAATTGATTGAAAAATATTTTTTATGCTTAGTTTGATTTTCTATGAAGGCGTGTTTTTAGTTTTTATAATCTATATTTTTTTATCACAGAGTTGATGCGAAATTAAAAACGAAAAAACGAATGCAAATGGTGTGTTGATGCGAATTATTTTGTTGTTGAGGTTGTTGTACTTTCACGATCTGTTTGTATTGTCCGCGGATCTGCTTTAACATTACTTAGGTTATCTTAAAACAACTACTAGCTAGTAATCTTAATCCAAACCCATGTAAATTTTACATTAAGAAACAAAACACTGGCAGTCTGCTACAGCTTCACCCTCTAATTACATACCCGACAAGTTGCTAATCTAAACTTGTCTACAGTATCTCGTAGGAGGAAACAATATACGTATACAGGGTGAAAATAAATAAATTTGCAAAGAAAATTGCGTTTATTGGCACAACTTTAAATTCAAACGAAAATCTTGTTCAGCTAAAAAACTTTATTGTTTTGATTTTGAAGTCAGTTTTTTTTTTGTGAAAAAGTTTTTATTGCTCTTTTTAGTTTTAGTACAAGTGAGCAAGTTCTATGGTAAGGTACCTGAAGGATTGACTAAATACCCTTAATAACTCAATTTACACATTCGTGCTGTTTGTCCCCAAGGGAATTCCTTGGTTTTCCATATCTTGAAAACTGCTAAACCGATTTTGATGAAACTTGCACTATTCCCTAATTTGAAAGATACCTATTCAAAAAAAAAAGTTCATGATCCGATAAGTAGTTTCGGAAAAATGCGTGGACAAACATACATACATACAAACAAACATACATACACTTATGAAATTTGGCCCACATGTTTAGAGGCCCAATTAGAGTAATATATGTTTAAATTGGGCAATGCCAACACAATCCCAATCACAATCGATTATCTCCTTTTTTTTTGAAGTCAGTCAAAAGACGGTAGCTCAGCATGATTTCTGCAGGCAACACTTGTTTTTAATAGGTACCTAAAGCTAATTTTCAGCTATAACTCAAGATAAACCAAAGAAAATGCATGATATTAAGTAACTACACGACTAATGGTCGTGGTTGTGATCTCTTATTTGAATACATTTTTTTGCAACATAAGGTATCGATACCCATCACGTATGCAAAGTTTCACAACTAAAATTAATTTGATGCTGTATAATCAAAGACAGGATTATAATGCTGACAAGAAACTAATCCAAATAGCGTGTGCAAATGTTCATAATTACTTTCTCATAATCATAGGGTTGAGACTGCCAACACTCATCAATGTCGATGATATAAATAGATTTATCGAGGGGATGCAAGAAAGGGGGCGACAGAAATAGTGTGAGGGGTTGAATGCACATGTGGTATTTCAATCTGAATTATTAATTAATAAACGCATTGTGTTGAATGTTATTTGTGCAGATGTGATCAGAATCAATTATTCGTATGAACAGTTGAGATTATTGAGAAAGAGATTAAAGTTAAACATGGATTTAAGTCAATAAGCGCATTTAAATTTTCAATATTGAGCTCATGTGAAGACTGTAAGGCGGAAAGTAGTGTGGAAAGCGGCTACGCTACTTTCCGCCTTACAGTCTTCATATATATAATACCAAGCGATTCATTATAGCTAATGAATCGCTTGGTATTGCAATATGAACGAGATGACTAAAGCAGTTGCTCTCCCATCTCTAAACTTTATATAACAAACAAGTTATTTTGTGCTTCTTGATGATTTCATTACCAGATTCTTTTTTATTTATTTAATTTGTTAAGGATATCTAACAGTGCAGTCTCTTCTTTCTAAAATTATCCCTCTCCGATTACTCAACAATTTCCTTATAGCAACCAGCCCAATAACGTCATCGTCCTCAAATTCCGAAGTTATAATTACATCGTCTACTGTTTGTTTTAGCCCTGCAAGCTCAATGTTAGTTAAACACCCCTTGTTATCTCACACCGGTGTAGTCTAGATAGCTCCAGTCGAAACCGGTTTCAACCGGTATTGTTCCGTAACTTGATGTTTGTTCGTGATTGTATGTTATTGTGATAAGCCCTGTAGTTTGAATTACGTATGATAATTTGGATTTTGGTCGGTGTAGTTTGGGACTGTGTGTTTTGTTAATGATATACGTATTTCGGATAACCCAGTTGGAAATTTTCGTCTGATTATTGAGGATCATTTTTGGTGTGCGATTTTAAGTCAGAATAAGGACCGGTTAGTAATAAGCCCCTTCCCGTAGATTACCAAGAAAAATATAAAGGCTTTGAAAGCCTAAAAATAAACATCGGAATACTCATAATGATAAGGATTGAGGAAAAATAAATTTCTAAACAAAAACTTCTATAATTTCCCCCGCAAAACCCAAGGGATGTTGGCAATCTAATCAAATAGAACGTAATGCACCAAAGCAATTTTAAAGGCTCAACAATAATCCTGTTGAACAGGAAACACCATTTTGTTTCCCAAAATTAACCCTCGAAACATTAAACTTAATTTCAAACATCCCGGCTCATTTGTAAAAAAGAAGATTACCAACTCATTTCCTCAGAGAGAAACACTGTATAATAACGCATTTGCGCGCAAACAAAGCGCAAAAAATGTTCAACATTTGTCTAAACACATTCATTCTCTTAAACAAATTAACTTGGCGAACGAAAAAAAAAGGTTTTCTTCGGGAAAAAATGTTCCAAGGTACACTAACGATGTTACTAAATGAACGAACGAATGAACAAATAGGCCGCAAATGAACGGCTAATGTTTGTTGACAGTGAATGATTTGCAACGTTCCGAAGGGCTCGAAGGAATTGACCGGATGACCGGTCGGTATTTCGAATTTCGAATTTTAATTGATTTGTTCGGTTTGTTTCTCTTCTTGACAGTTGACTGGTTTCTTAAAGAGTGCCTTTTTTGTTTTATTTTTAGCTTCAATTATCTTTTGTGCCTTTTGTTTGTAAGTATAAAATACAAAAGTTTGACTGAATGATATTGCTTCTAAGGCCGCTAATGTACACAATGAATTTGCTATGTTGTAAAAAATTGAGATACGGCTCGGGGTTTTAGGGTCCCGTTTTTACCCTTTGGGTACGGAACCCTAAAAATGTAAAATATATACGATACAATTACTACGTCAAGCTTATAAATTGCATATACAGGCGACGCTATGCAATGCTATATATTATTATGTTATTTTAGCGTATTATGATAGTTACGTGCAAATGTTCCTTGTTATATTGTCATGCATGTCAGTGAACATAATTTCTTCCAAACGATCATTATCAGAAACTTCTTGGTACAATAAAGTCTAAAACAATATTTAATTATTATAAATTAGAATATATTGCTTTTAATATGTCATTGTATTACATTTATTAGTTGTTAGTTCTTGATAAAACATTAGGTCAGTTAAAAATAACAATAGTAGGACAATGCAAAGCAAGTAAAACCAAACAATATAAATATTTTCGCCATCATATTAGAAGCAAAATAAAAAACAATTCTAATAAAAACTCTAATCTACTCACTTTCCTACACGAACCTAAAACTAACACATGTAGGACCAAAAATAAAAGAAGATCCCGTAAAACAAACGAACATTTTCCAAATTCAAATTCGGAAGGTAAAGTTCGTCCGGGTCTCACAGCCAAGTCTAGTATTATTAGAATACTACCCTCCAAAACTGTAGCACTTACTTTTTACTGCAAGACTCTGGCTGCTAAACTTTTAAATTATACAGAGAGAATTGAAATTTTTTCTCAAAAAACTTTGTTTGCGATATGAAAATGTTGAATTTTATTTGTTTGTGGATATTGGAATGGTTATATTCAAACTGCCTGTTTATACGGATTTAGATAAAAGTATCGTTGGTTGGGTTATAAGAGCTTGGCTTAAAAGCTGTTAGTATTGCATTGTAGTCATTTTCTACTCTTTTTCTTTAATTTTCTTTTTTGTTATTTACTTGATGTTTTAGCCAAAACGTTTATTTGCTATCATTTTGTTTGTACCTCTATTGATAATTGTCTTTTTAAAGGGTATTTATTATATAATTATTTGCTATCACACTTCCTTTTATTACACTAAAGAGATTTCAAACCATGAATGTTTTCACTTACATTTTTCGTCTTAAGGCCGTACCCGGACCAAAAAATCTGCATGAGATATGAGCATTCCTATTGGCCTAGCGGCACTGGTGGCGCATGAATTACAGTAGTGAATACGCCCAGATTTTAGAATAAAATCTTTATAATATCGAATATTGGTCTTTTGAAAAAAATTAATCTACCAAAATATTCGTTATCAAATTGTTTATCTATTAGTGTTAGTACAAAAAATTATTAATGAACACTTTACGAGGAGATGCATGCTATCAATCATTATTTCTCATTTTTATGGTTTTGTTGGAAGGATATTAGTGAAACATATACTACATTAAAAAAAAAAGAAATCTACAATTTTGGAATCAATAATATGTAGAAATTTAATGTATTTTTATTAGTTGATATTTCATTTTAAATAACGAGTAGATAGCTCCTAAAAACTACACGAAAAACGGCTAGCGCGGTGTTTTGCTTGGGGTAGCGCCTTAACAGTTCCAAGAAAAAAAAAGTTAATGCCAACACATAACTTACCACAAACAAGTACCTTTCAACTTAAAAATATAATTTATGGTGCGAATATAACTTGTGAAATACGTGTAAAATTACAGCCCAACGCGTACAACGTGCAATCTTTATAGCGTGTGACACGAACACCGTTGTCAGGCTAAAAGCAAGTGACTTGTCGTATTACCAGCTGACGTTCGTTATTATAAATAATTCAATAGCCCCAACACTACTGGAACTCGTAAAATTCTCGCTTGACTACTCCTAGGTTTTAGGTAATATTGAGCGGTAAATAAGTTAGTGGATAGTCCTTTCGTAGGAGTGAAAAGGTTTTTAGCTACAGTGGCAGTGGTAGGAGTTAGTTTGTATGTCAATGAGTATTAGAGTGCTACTGTAGGTTCATAATGTAAGATGTCACTGATATCGGCAATATCAATATTCAATGATATAATCGCAAATCTTGTCGTGCTTCGCCACGGACTGAGAATAGCGATTCCGGTGAAAAAAGATATTGGCCTGTCAAGCAAAATGATAGTAGGGGTGACTATTTATACTATGACGGGTGTTAATTTAAATATCTCCACTCGTGGAAGCTAACTGGACTTAACATGTGCCCATAGCCAATGGCAATGAGAGATATTATCACAAAATAGTAAACATGTACTGTGCAAAAAGTAACCGAAAGCAAATTTAGAGCGTGACAATCAATGATCCCATAAAAAGAAGAATATGAAGTTGACTATCCACATTTTTTAAGTGAAACTGATAGTGTTTCCAATGTCCCAAAAAGAAGGGTACAGTATTATTTCGTAGTTATCGTCAAAGTTTATTTTCTGAAAATGTGCGAACAAAGCGTTGACACTAACGAAATTGAAACCTTTCAGAGTTATGTTAACGCCAGATCCTTTGAATAAACTGGAACAATATAAAAAAGAAAATAATATGTACTGCTTATTTTTCCTACACGGGTCTACTCCCACCTGATAGGAGGGTTATAAATCTTTTGACGTTTTTGTTGCTAAGGAGTGAATGATTATCTTGACGTAAATTGATTGCCAGTCACATTTCAAATATTTATAATATGCTTTTCCTGCAGCTTTACTCGCAGGGCCTATCTCACAGGAACCGTAGTTTTCAACCGATTTTAAAAAGGAGGAGGTTCTCAATTAGACTATGTTTTTTTGTATGTTTGTTACGCGATTACTTTGCCAATTATGAACTGATTTTGACGTTTTTTTTTATTTGATAGCTGGTGGTTCTCAGTTCTCATGAAGTCCAATTTAAATTTGATCAAGATCTGAAGAGTAGTTTTTATGTTATCCTTAATAATGCGTGTTTTCGTGGTAATATATAAGGTACCAAAACTAAAAAACTTTTTGACAAAAAAAATAAACCGACTCAAAACAAAACACTACAAAGCGAAAATTAACATTATTTTCGGAACTCATTGTCAAAAACTAAAAAAATATAGATACCAAAGACACTGACTTCCAAAATGAAAATTATTTTTCTTTTTGTAGTGTTTGGCAGTCGGTTTAATTTGTATGTTAATTTTTTTTTCCTATTTTAAATAATTGATCAATAGTGTGTCTTTTTCCAAATTCACCTCTTAACATCTTTACTAAAGATACAGCAAACATAGCAATACTTTCTAAAGAAAACTAAAACATAAACATTAGGTAGGGACACACACTACACGTTAGTCACATTTTGTGAAAGAAGCCAGTTTAGTAATTAACATTCCGCTAAACAATTAAAAAGAGAACTTTACTAGTTCAGAAAACGCAATAGTGAGCCTAAAACACATTTCTATGCTGATGTCAGACAGAAACAAAAACGTAAACTAAGCCTGTTTCTTATCGCCCCGCATATGTTGCAAGGCCTGACTAAAGGGAAAGATTTATTAGGGTACTCGTAACGAAAGACCTAGCCTACCTGATTTAGTAAAAAAACACACCGAAGAAAATATTCACTGAGTTAGATTTGGAAAGATTCTTGCTAGTTTTGAAGTAACTACTTAAGAACTTTGCTCTCGTAATTGATGTTGTGGACTTCTGTTTGAAATACAAATTGTAAAGTACTTCAAATGTTTACTACATCGTTCAAAACAACTCAAACTAATTTGTTCAAAATTTCATTAATTCCCGGGCGTTTAAGGATTCCAAACTGGTAATACCCATTTAGCGTCTATAATAAAATTGGCCTCGGGAAAATTTCAAATTATTCCCTACAAGTTATCTCACTCCTCAACGAGCGGTATCGCTGTGAACTCGGAATCCAAGTCCATCAATGTTCAAGATCTTACTTCGTGAACTCGAAACTACTGGAATGTCGAGGATAACAAATTGTGGAAGTAAGTTCTTAAGCTCTTGAGTGCTGTTGTGTACAACTATTTCAGAATCTCGATCGTAAATTGAAAGCTACCATGTTTTTTTAGAGATGGCCACAAACTTCCAGCCGCGGCTCCGTTTGCATGAAAGTTGAAAATATGCCAAAGGAATTTTATCCAGCTGGGTACAAAATATCCTTTCTGTTAATGCAATTTATACACTATATGTGTGTAAAATCTTACTCAATAATAACAATGTGTTATGAAATACAGTGCAATTCAACTGCAAAGTTGCTTACTGCCTTTTATTAAAATTGTAATTTTACGAAAGAAAACATTTTATTGTAAATTACAGCAAAGCTTTTGCAAATATAATTTTGGCCAAATCGAGATGAGATTTCATGGTAGAGCAGAGACAGAGCTACCAACTTCATAATTCCAACTTTGGTAAGACGCTATGAAGTTAATTTAACTAGTTTTTGATTATAAAATTTTTAGTTTTAAGCTCCACAAAGCGGGGAATTTTAACGCTTTATTAGCTAAATGAAGGTTTTGAGTTTATATAGGGCTTATCTTTTACGTTATTATGACTTCATTAAACAAAACTTTGTCAAATCCTTTCTTTTCCTTACTTGTTCTTTTCATTATGAGCTAAAATTTTAAATAGTTTTATAGAGACTGCCTCGTAAGTTTAATCAAAAACTTTTTTCAAACAATTTATAACTTAGTAACAGTGCAACGTGCATTTGCAGTCATAAACGTAGTTCCTAGATTTAGTATTATTATAAAATTAAACGCTGTCATAAAAGTGAACTATACCTAACTATTCGGGGAATGTAAGCTTAATACACATTAAGTAGTAAATATGGCTCAATATATTGTTTTAACGAACACCAATTTTGGCTGGTTATAGCCTCGGGCTTTTACCAAATTAAAATATTAATAACGTATTATATTATCCACGCGAGCTTTGCGGCTATATGCCTATTTATGAAAATTGTTAGTTCTCGGCTTTGTAGGATTACTTGCAATTGTAATGAGTTTGCTACTGAAAATAATGTCCGAGCATTATAATTAATAAAACAAATATATCTAGATGATAGCATACTATCTTCATTTACGAATATTGTATTGTTGTATTGTATTATTAATAATAATAATTATATATTATTATTAATAATTTTAATATTATTACAATATATTATATTATTATTTTATATTATTTATTCAAATATTCAGAAATATAAATAACACGTTTATTTTCAATAATAAAATAAATAAAATAAAAACAATTAAACTTTTCAAACATGTAACGTCAGCAAAATAAACCTTTTTCACAACCTCAACCATATTTTACGATTTAATTTCTGCATTGCAGTGGAGGTTCTATTCGTAATATAACTGTAGGAACAAAATAGTTACGTTAGAGCTATAGCGATCAGGTAGGTGTGCCGGTGTGGCACTCGACTCTCCCGAGGCGGTCCTCTAGCAAACAATACCGTCTACACACTGCGAGCGCGAAATTGCAGCAAAGTGCTTCGGTTTAAGCGACGAGAGAGTGCTTTTTCGAATAATTACACTCTTGTAATGGTAAATCTTGTTTTTAATGACAATTTTTCTTGCAAAACCTGTTTACTTTTACAATAGTTTTTCACTTTTAATGACAAACTAGGAACATTTGTAGTGGTTATTGTTTGTTTTATTAGTTTAAAATTTGATGATGTTTAGACATTGCGTTGCTAATTGATTTTATTTGTAATTTGGGGTTAAAGTTATCTGATTTCATTATTATTAAAGTAAATAAAATTGAAAAAAAAAATAAAGTAGAATTTGAGCCAAGAAATTGAGTGTTAGTGTTTGTCCTTATTTTCCACAAACTCTAGTTATATGATTCAAATTAGCTAATTTCTAGTAAAATAATGTACAGTCTTGTTTAAATATATTATAGTTGACAGTAATAATTAGGCTCTCAACCAATATCAACTGATGTAGTTTTAATGAGGCGGGTAGGCTAGGTAAATACATTACCAATCACGTAATATTTACCAAAACAATCCAGCAAAATTAATCAGTGGTTCGATAATTTGGATTTATTAATTAAGTAAACAAAGCCACATGAAGTTTGAATAATTATGAATTCTGTTAACGACCACAACATATTGGTAGAAAAGAGCATAAATTATGATAATAACCTGAACGAACGAAGTTTGGTGTACTTTGGAGTTAGTTATGAAGCTATTATTAAAGTTTGATATGAAGTATATTATCATTATAATTATAAACTGCTTATAATGTGAGGTTCTTAGAAAGTCTTAATGTAATATGAACCATTAATTCGATATTGAATAATTTATCAGAGGTGGTTTAATCGTCAGAAAAAAAAACAGTCATATTTGTTTTTCTCAAAAGGGAAACATATATAATTTGTTTAAATTTCGTTCAATCAATCCAACTACTAGCGATATTACTAAAAATTGTATCCATAGAATTAGCAATGT
The DNA here is from genome assembly GCA_964057195.1 of Orthosia cruda. Taxonomy (NCBI): domain Eukaryota; kingdom Metazoa; phylum Arthropoda; class Insecta; order Lepidoptera; family Noctuidae; genus Orthosia; species Orthosia cruda. The sequence goes on along the minus strand of OZ059826.1, from coordinate 49,914,496 downwards.
TGTATAGAAAATGCGTAATTTTTTTTGTGAACTATAAGGAAAATTGGAACAATCTATTATATCTTCAGTAACAAACTAATATTTTTTTAAGATACCGCTTGGTAGTAACAATATTATCGCTCTCTCTCCTAACGTTGGACCCTGCTAGGGTAAGATCGCTAGATTGTTCGATGGAATGTACATAAAATTATGTAGCTACCTACCTACCCGCTCCTATCGGATAAGGTGGGATTAAGTTTCAACTGTTTGTTTTACTTTCTTCTTTAATATCGTGAACTCTACGCCCGATATCATAATCTTTTAATGCACGCTTGAAAAATCGCTCTATTTCACAAAAGAAAACAATAACTTAGCTTGAATTTTTCATAATGTTTGCTTAAGTTTTATTTACGGAATAGAGTTTTATAACATCGGGAATGTTTATTGTGGTTTGTTAAAATAGTGGAAGATAGAATCCGAATCAAAAGTGTTACGATAAGAATCTGTATGCTTTCCACAAAATTATGTAAGGTATAGTGTAGTCACACATTTTATTTTTATTTATTTGTGATGTGTTTGCTCTTGACTCTAGTCTAGGTCAGAGGTGACAGAGACAAAGTTGAAGATGGAGTGAGCTTACCAAGAAGAAGCCTGTTCACTCTAACTTTGAAGAGATTAGGGTTGTATGCGTTCGGAAACACAGATATTGAGTTTCACTCTTTTGCTGTGCGCATTATGAAGTATGTTTGGAAGTGCTTGGTGAGAATCGTTGGAATGGCAACTAGGTGAGGATATTAAGGTGCAGTGTGTCTAGATGTCCGATGGTAGAAGGGGGCCGGTGGGATGAGGTCGTGGCGTTCATGAGCACACTCACCGAAGTACAGTCTGTAGAACACCGACAAGCAGGCAACCTTACGGCGATGAGCCAAGCTGTTAAGCTTGGCATCCACCAGATTGACGTCGCCAATTAGCCTCTTAGCTCTGCATTCCACCGAGTCAAGCGTGGCAAGCTGATATTTAGCTGAGTCATCCCAAAGGTGGCTGCAATACTCCATGCAGGATCAGACTTGCGCCTTGTAAGAGTTAAAAGCTGTCCAGGCGTAAAGTATCGCTTCACTCTGTTAAGGATGTCCAGTTTTTTTTTTGCCGCAATTTGGGCTTTGTACTTAATGGAGACGCCGATGTTGTGACTGGATGTCAAATCCATGCCAAGGAGCAAGGAGCCGATCAGTTACAGGAACAGATGCACCCCGAAAAGTAGGGGTTTGGATGAAATGAGTCCTTTTTGCGGTAAAAAGACATGCCTGTGTTTTGGTGGCGTTAAAAGAGACCAGATTGTCATTACCCCATTGGGAGACAGGGCTTAAGGTCAAATCTGTCCGCTCCACCATAGCTTCTCTAAAGGAACGAACTTCATTTCAGCTGGTTGGTCAGTTGACACAAGCATCGACTGACCAATCGTGTCGCGTCCACGTTCCTTTCGTTCACGTTGGTGGTTGGTCAGTTCGAGCACTACGCCAAAACCTTGCCAAGTTACGTGCCGACATCTATATCTAAGTTATTAGCTTTTCTTTAGCATTTTTGTTTTGAGATATTATAGTGCTTTTCTAAACACAAATAATTTATTTTGATTCTAAGTATTTTCTCTTAATTGTTGTTTTAGACAAAACAATTATCTTTCAATATATTTCTTTATTTTTATTGTTTGACTTTTGTACATTATTTTATTTAAAATATAAACTTTCGAAAAGTAGAACACTTTTCGAAAGTTTTACAAGTACCCCTAATTAAATACAGTCTTTATAAAATTAAGTCTCTTTACTGCCAATAAATAGATTTTCCATTTCTTAAGATAATTGCCATTTTAGATTGTTTTATATAGCAACGATTTTTTCAAGTTTGTTTCAAAAGCTTTTATTTCTTTTGAACCTTATTTTTTTACTAAAAGTAATTTTATGTTTTTAATTAAGACACTAAAACCGTTTAGAAATTATTTCTAAAGATTCTGTTTTTTGCCTAATTTAACGAATTCGATACAGACACAACACAATATATAGCAACAAAACTATTACTCTAAAAGTGAACATATAAAAAGAAAGAATAAATAAATAATAAAAACAATAATAATTAAAAATGTTTATTAATCTCCACAAATTACATTCTTTTTGCATTGACTAACTGTACTTTAAAAGCTAGAGCAAGTTATCATTATTATCATAAAAGACTTCCAGTGCTGGGCATAGTTTAATTTGAGATAACTCTGCATTTATTGAATTAAATTCATTTATAATCGAGACTATAATTCCAAAACCTATTCAATTAGACACAGAGTATCCAACGGTCCTAGATTAGGTGTCCGGCACAATGCTATACTAATTACCACGTAATATACATGTGCCTATGTATGTAGGTGTATTCATGTGAATGGTCATTTGAGTACCGTTCAGTATAATTGGACAGTCAAACTGTATCGGAACACGATTCTGTTTGCATTGAAAAGCTACTGGCATAAAGGCTAAAATTTTCTCGGAATTTAATAGCAGGTCTGAGTATCTTTGGGTGAATGTAATAGAATCAGCGAAGTTTATCGTAATGCAGTTTGACACACTGTGGCCGGTATTCATCTGGAATACCGGCCACGACTCATGCTCAACTCAACTCAAACTGGAAATTGACAGTTGTGGTTGGCTGGCTTGTTATTTTTTTGACATTAACGTGCTCAAGCCCATGATCCTAAACGCCCCACTTTTAACGCAAAATCAGTGGATTTGAGTAGAGTTAGCACGTACTTGGAACGTATTCATACTTGCTAACTTGGACTTTTATTTTCATTCAATACCTACGACATAGACAGTATCCAGTGACGTATGGGGCCTCTGGGCTCTTGCTCTATTGAGTATACATCTCGAGCTGAAGAATCATAGGCCAAACTCGAGAGTTGTGATTGGTTGGCATTTGATTGTAAGGTGTGTCCAATTTTGAGTTTGAGTCGAGTATTAGCACCTGGAAAACGGGCTATAGGTCTATTTGCGTGATACAGCCATATTTATTGATAGGCAAAGATTGACAGGAGATACTATAATAATAATAATAAATAATAATAAAGTTTATTATCAAAAAAAGCCAAATACAATTTTTTCCATCTCAATCAAACATAAAAACGACAGTATATGATGTACAACACTATGCATTATTTGAGACAGAGTGAACGTCTGTGTCTGTGCTAGTATAAACTGTGTTACAGACACAGGCGCCTTCCTCTTACAGTTCATTTACAATTTGCTGCACCTTGTAGGAGTTTTGGTAAGCATAAACTTAGTTTAATATAAGTACATTAACACTTATTAAAATTTATGTAAGCAACAAATGAGTGTATGTGTATGTGTGTGTGGGTGTATGTGTGTGTGTGTGGGTGTATGTGTGTGTTTGTTTTTTTTTTTTTTGGAATTTTACACTGTATATAATAATATATAATAAAATAATAAAACAGCTCTTTAAATCTGTTTTTACATGCGTTCGTAAGATTTTTTTACAAAGAGTTGTTCAGTCTCATCGTACGTTAACTTTTGGAGAAAACTACTAACTACAGTTTTACATTTAAATCTACGTAAGGGAGGGTAAGGGATATACGTTGCAGGTTTCGTTTATAATGTTATAAAGGTGACTGCTAAGCCACGGGTAGAGCAGTTTTGGTGGTGACAGGTGGGCATACAGGATCTTTACGTCTTTTATTTTGCTCCAGGAACCTTGGGTCATAGGTCAATGATGAGTGCACACGTAAAGTGATGTTAAGTGCACAGAGCTGTCGGACAGTGAGTACAGATACGTCTTTATAGAGCTGGGTAGTCGGGTACCGATAAGGTTTGTGAAGCATGACTTTCAAGACAGCTCTTTGTGCCCTCTCAAGGCTAAGTAAATATGTTTTATGAGTACCACCCCAGGCAGATATGCAATAGGTAAGAAGTGACTGAGCTAAGGCAAAATAAATAGTTTTTAACAGTCGGTCGGCAACTACTCCTCTTAGTTTTTTCATAGGAAACATTAGCTTACGAACACGCGCAACTGTCACACTGATATGCTTATGCCAACTCAATGTGTTATCGATGTGCACCCCCAAGTATTTAACACAAGAGCTTCTTTGTATAGTAGGACAGCTGCAAGGGGTCAGTGTAGGGTGACAACTATGGGCTTTAACGTCTGGCATACTAGGCTGTGTAGCAGAGTTCGCTGAGAAAGGGACATAGTGGGTTTTAGAGACGTTTAGCGTGAGTAAATTCAGTGAAAGCCAGTCCATCACTATGCCAAGAGCATTTTCGGCTGCGTGGTGAGCAGATTCCCATGTTTCTCTACTTATGATAAGCGCAGTGTCGTCTGCATATACGAGTATCTTGCAGTTGGGATTGACAGCTGGCACAATCTGTTTACAAATAGAAGAAAAAGGGTGGGACCCAGCACGCTGCCCTGTGGTACGCCGAAGGTTAGATTCTCATCGCCACTGATGTAGTTGTCTACCTTAACTCGTTGGTTACGGTTTGTTAGATAGTCTCGAAAGAGATTTAGAGCGATGTCTCTTATTCCCAAGCTTTCTAAACCATGTAGAAGGATCGGAGTAGAGACCGTGTCGAAAGCCTTGGCTAAATCAAGAAATATACCTATAGTTTTAGTCCTAGAATCTAGATTCCGAACAATTTGGCTTGTCAGTTCAAGAACAGCATCCTCTGTTGATACGCCTCTCCTAAAACCGTATTGGTTTGGCGCAATTATGTTGTTGCATTCAAGATAGCTAAGCAATCTTTTGTTCAGGACCTTCTCCATAATTTTGGACAGTGTGGTGAGTACAGATATAGGCCTATAGTTCTCGACACGGTCACCATCCCCACCCTTAAATACTGGAGTGACTAATGCCTTCTTAAAACTGTCGGGGAAAATCCCTTTTAAGATGCATAAATTACAAACATGCGTTATTGATGGAACAAGTACATGTCTGGCCGTCTTAATAACTGAGGCTGGTATTCCATCATGACCTACTGCACAATTATGTTTTAATTCCATAATTATATTTTCTATTTCCGAGAAATTCGTTTCTAATAATACAAATGAGTTACCTTGAGAATTTACTAAGCTGTCAAACTCAAAGTTTGCGCGAATTACACGCTGACCCTGTGCAACCTGCCTAGCAAGATCCACTCCAACGTTTGCAAAGTACTTATTTATAGCATTGACAGAGGAGTTTGGATCGCTGCACATATTAAGGAATTCTCCTGACTTACTTATGGGTGAAGTGTTCTTGTAGCTGATAGTTTTTATGACATCCCAAGTTGCTTTGGGGTTACCATTGGCCTTTAGGAGTTCTTGTTGGTCAAAATTGCGTTTAACAGTCTTCAGTAAATTGTTACAGTAGTTTCGGTATCTAGAATATATTAGATTAGCAGTAAGGTCTTTAGGATTTTGCATTGCTTTTTTATGGAGTTGGTCCCGATTACGCACGCACCTCAGGAGGCCAGTGGTCATCCATGGCTTAATAGTCTACTTCCTGTTAGGGACTTTTTTTAGCGTACTGTGTTGGTTTATTGCGTCTGATATAATGGAGATGAGTTGTTCCGCACTCTGATTGGGATCTGTACTAGTTAAAACAACTGAGAAATCGGCTTTTTCTAGGCAGCTTATAATACCTTCTAAGTTTAAATGCCTTTTCATACATTTAGGTTTTGTAGCACTAAGAGGGTTTCGTTCAGTGCAAAATAGGATAGGTGCATGATCAGTAAAGTATGAGTCCAGAACCAAAGTTGTAGAGGGTCTGTCTGTTTTTAAAAAGACATGATCCAGGCAGTTTTCAATGCGAGTGGGGAGAACGTGGGCAGGTAGGAGCCCATGGAAAGCCATTGTATTTAAATATTCTTCAGAGTTTGGGTCATTATTATCTGGTTTAATATTTATATTTAAATCTCCAATCACTACAACAGTTGTTATTGACGCCAGGGATTCTAAAATATCATTTAAAGAGCTAAGAAAATTCTCTATATTTCTGACTGAGGGTGAACGGTATATTGCAACAATAGCTGTATCTAGACCTAGCCTCAAAATAAGACAGGTAGCGTCCTGGAAAACCGGTTCAACTAACTTATGAGTCATACCCGAACTCACATAAACTACCACCCCATCATTTTGGTTGTTAAATGAGGATCTTGCTGAGGTAAAGCCAGCTAATACAGGCATATCTGTCACTTTACTTAACCAGCACTCGGAAAGGATTACTATATCACAATTAACATCCATGGAATGTATTAAGACATTGAGGCCATCAAAGTTGCGATTTAAGCTTCGGATGTTAACATGCAGTATGTTCAAAGTAGGTTGGGTAGTGTCTACATGCTGCGAACATTGGTCCGGCAAACTCACACACGACCGTGAGACATTAAATGATTCAACAGAATCAATAAATTCATTTAGGTTTCCGAATTTATGATTTTAAATATAAATGACCAGTTTATGTTTGTGCTGCAGAGTATCATGTATGTAAGTAATGTAGTGTAGAATTTGGAATTTAGTGTGTTTAGTCTATTAATAACGAGGGATTTGTGATAATGTTTTGAGTGTGTAACTGCAATTGTGTTGCATTGTGATTAATAACAAATTTAGTTTCATACGAAAAATTAAATAAACTACGGTTGTTTACAAGGTGAACTATATAATCAAGACACAGTGAAATATTGAGCAAGACAGCTTCTGCAATAACAGACTTTGAACATATATAAAAAATATTTGTTAAATATTGGCTAACCATACCGTTTAGATTCACCAAACAAGTCACCAGCAAACTAACAGGACCAATTACTCCAATACCAAACTTAAAATAAAAATAGTGCTTAGTGAATAAACGGTGAGACATGACATTGAGGTAGTTTGTACAGGATAGTCATTTTTTAGCTAAGAGTTTTAAATTAGTTGCGGATTCGATTCGAATTTGAGGCTCACCTTCGGCTTTACGCAGGAATATGGAACCACGTGAAGTCCAGCAGTATGTGTAACCATTCTCTCTTGCAAACTGCCGAGCTGCATAGAATAGTTTCTGCGCGTTAGGTGTGAGGGCTTCTGATATGAACACAGGTTTGACAGGTCCGGGTATACTGAGGTGTCCAGTATTTAATTTTTCTTCGTTTCCTTTCTTCTTGTTGAAGTTCTTGACCCCCTGCATTATTCTGTCCTTTTTTAGGACACTATTCAGCTCAACTATGATGGTTTTGCTGACTTCTTTGTGGGTTTGTATTCTGTATATGTCTTTTATGTCACAGTCCTGAACATCCACCTGCACAGCTTTCGACAGGGTTTTCACTATCAAACTGGCGTCCTCCTTCGACTCAAATTTTCTTTCGTCTCGCAAGCAGATGGGTACATTTCGTATCTCCAAGCTAGAAGAACTTCAATACTGTTGTCATTTACGGACATAAATCAATTTGCTCTTTTTTATAACACAATGGCGAACATTTCTCTGAAAGTTTCCTAACTTTAAAACTCATAATAGAGTTAAGGAGTCTTTCAGTCAATGAAAATGAAATGGAACAAGACAATTATTTTTCTGTATCACAAATTCATTTAGAATTGCAAACTTAGTTTTTTAGGGTTCCGTACCCAAAGAGTAAAAACGGGACCCTATTACTGAGACTCCGCGGTCCGTCTGTCTGTCTGTCTGTCTGTCTGCCTGTCTTTCACCAGGCTGTATCTCACGAACCGTGATAGCTAGACAGTAGTTTTTTTTTTTTTTAAACACAATAATATTAATATTTAAGTAGGGTTCCCATACAACAAACGTGATTATTGTGCCGTTTTTTGCGATAATGGTACGGAATCCTACGTGCGTGAGTTCGACTCGCACTTGGCCGGTTTTTAATAATTTATACAGACGATCATAGAACTACCATCTTTTTGGAGTCGGTTAATGATGGTTATCCTAACCACTGATCAAAACAATCGTAATAAGAAATTGTTAATACAGAGTCTTACAGAAGAAACAGCTACCGTCTTCCCTTACCAAAATTGGATTGTAACGAATTTCAAGGGCCAATAGAGGAAATTAAATAATCAAAATAACACCTCCTATCCTGTCGGATATTACTTATTACCGCTATACCGCTTTACAGCGATGCTCGCTTTATAGCATTTTCTCATACTACAGTAGAACGTTTATTTGTACTTAAAGCTGCTTTAACCGCTTTCATAAAAGTGATATTCAGCATATTGCAGATTGTTTGCATAAAATGGAACGATTTAGTAACAAACGTTGAAAAATATTATTTTTGAATGAAAAATAAATACTTAATGAAAAGATTCTTCTACTTTTATTTATTTCTGAAGAAGCAGAAGATATAGAAAAGAAGAAGATTATTTTGCAGCCAATAAGAAAATGTAATGAAATAAGCAATTCAAATTTCAAAAAGCAATAGTAAAGGTTTGAGAACGTTCAACTCTAATGATTGAAGTGATTGAAATTTGTGCCTAGCTCGGTTTATTCTCTTCAGAAGTTTAAGCTTTGTTAGCTGCCAGTATTTCTAATAAGTACAGTGAGCTAGCAATCAGGATATTATCATTTTGATTGCTTAGCCTTAATTTGCTGCTGATCCCATAAAAATCTCTGCTCATCTTATAAAGTAAAATAACCTTGAAGATAACACAAAAAGGCGCTTGCGAAAACAAGCGCCCAATTGTCGATAACGGAAATGAGATGATCCCAAATGACGGCGCGCCGTCGGATATCACTCATTGCCGTGCCGTTTCGTGAGAACGGGCACTAACGCGGACTGCGCTCGGGATTGGTTTAGTGTGGCAACTCATCTGCCGAAATTATGCGACGGAAAATAGTGTTTAGGTCTGAAATACGTTTTGATTTATCTATGATACGTCATGTAAAGCTAAAAAAGGTTTTCTCGTTTCGAAAAAAATGCACTTTTCTGAAATAGCCCACGGAAATGGACCCGCGAGAATAAGCTAGTATCGTATAATTTTTATCTACAGCATAAATAAGCACGCGCTTCGTGTGAATTTATATAGTTATAAAGCTTATAACGCAGCATTTTTCCATTATACCATAGAAAACATAGAATAAGTTAATATTATTGGGATTAAGGTTAATACCGGATTAAACCTTCTAGGTAAGCACTTCGTTTTTATTGTGAAGTGGTTGACACGCACGAATCCATAATAATAATAAAAATAATAAAAATAACGTTAAGTAGATAAATCATTACGTAATTTTTTAGATACAATTTAATTCAAAGTTTTATGAATAACTAGCGGATGCCTCACGGTTTCACCCGGGTAGTTCCCGTCCCCGTGGGAGTACAGGGATAAAAAGTAGGCTATGTCACCTGGGATTAGTGTAGCTTTCCAACGGTGAAAGATTTTTTAAAATCGGTTCAGTAGTTTTTAAGTTTATTCGTTACAAATAAAATTAAAATCTTTACTCTTTATAATATTATTATAGATTTATAATAATATTATTTGATAAGATTTGGTAAGAAACAATATGCCACCGAATAGGTTTCCAGATAAACATCTGGATTAGGTACGTTGCCGTTCCGTTTCGTGTAATTGGACACTAACACTAATGGTTAATCAGTACTTGTGATTACTATTATGTGCTATTTAGCTAATTTGATCACATGCTTACATTCGGAATATAAATAACGCCCTATCATAAGTACCTACATGATAAGTAATTATTTGGTTAATAATAGTTTTTGGGTAATTATATTCTTATTAATTGAATAGTTTCTTTTTCAAGGCATATTTATTATTTTAATTTCCTATCCAAACATACTTTGAACCTCCCTATAGTAGCCACAAATTAATTGAAAGCATACTAACTAATATTTTGCATGTAAATAAATTATAAGCTACACTGTATTAAGTGACACATTTGTTTACTCTGTGACGCTCTAATATAACACTCTTTAACTACAAATCAAAAGCTAACTTGTAAAAACACAATCATGTAAGAAAACATAGCACCTACAGTAAGTAGGTGACACCCACCTATTTTTTCTCCAATCCCTTATCAGGCATTCAGATTGGATATTTGTCTTTGATTTCCATCTTTGGCAACAAATATTCCACGTATATCGATACGTTATCCAATTATTGATCCAGATGGCTCAGTTATGTCGTCACCTATCGTCTGCCGTTATGTGCCCTTGTGTATCGTTGTGTGCCGTTATGTGCCATTGTGTGTATTGGCACTAACACTGATTGCTATCTTCTGTGTCGTCAAGCGTATTGTTTCGGTAATTTGGTAACATTGTTAGTATTCAAATTGGGTCTTGTCCAAGTCATTAGTACTTGATTATGAACATCTTAATAAAAAAACCAGCTAAGTGCGTGTCGGACTTCGCACATTTAGGGTTCCGTACCACCGCAAAATCAAGTTGGTTGAAATAGGAAAAAATAAGGAATTTCATAGAAAAAATGTGATTTATCAATATTTTGGTATTTGTTAGTAAAACATACGTTATTATAAAAGTTCATTGGTTACTGGGAAGTTAAAAAATTCTTCGGAACAATTTTTTTTGTAAAAAGCTGATTTTGGTGGTTTCTCAATCCTTTGTTTTCCAATATTGTTTTAAAACAAAGATACCGTATTTGTCTACTCAAAGAGATCTAAAGAACGATATCCCACTCGATAGAGTAAGTCATTCCCCGTCATTCGTTCATTCCCTTTGCTGTATGGGAGCCCCCATAAAATATAAAATTAAAAAATACAATTTGTATGGGTTTGGGTCAACAAGATGATTAACTGTGAAAATTTTAAGACTGTAGCTTTGGAACTACAGTATATCAAATGGTTGGCCGTTTGGCTGTAAAACCTGTGTGACAAACGATAGACAGACAGACATGTGAGTAACAGCAATAGAGCTCCTTTTGGACTCTTTGTGTACGGAATCCTAATTATGATAAGTTTTCTTTTGCTCTGTTGAATGCCTCGTTGATTTGGTGGTCGGAAGAAATACTGATGAGTATGACTAATCATATTTCTTTTGTAAAGTAGTTAAAAATACCACTTTTACAGAACCATAAAGACTCTTCTTCTTCTTTTCGTGTGAGTTAATTAAGCCACCTCTGGCCCACAGGCCTCTGACTTGGCTATTTCAGACTTACATTAAATATATAAGTCCAGGTTTCTTCACAATGTTTTCCTTCCTCCTTCGCTTTTGAACTTTGCAGAAGTAAATTTCAATCAAGAGAGCTCCACAAACATTCCATGATGAAGATGCAACCGTTGTTTCCTAGATACTATAGCTATATGTGAATCTTTGTTTGATTATCAGATCGAAACTTGTCTTAACTTTTTTACGAATATTTTACAGTCATAGCCTGGAGTATCCTCTAGCCCCTATAAAATGACATTTAATAACTATAAAACTATCTCAAACATAATTAACTCAATGTGGATCTCTACAGGAAATACTGTTGTGATATCATGTATGTATCTATTTATCAAAATACCCGGTCCATTGCTTCAAATAAAGTATCGCTCTATTGTGCCATCTGATTTATTTCAAATCCGTATTAGAACGCATGATTTAAAATCGCTCACTAAATATTAATCCATCCAATCACTGATCAGTCCTCATAGTTCGCGATTGCCGTGTTGTCATGTGTGAATACACTCTAATATAGATGGCAATGTGAATATATTCTGTGATTTCTATCGTCTTTTTTTGTATGATGACTTTGTTACTATTGCGGGTGACTGGCACTCCGGAATCAAAATGAACTTGGTAACTTGCAATAGAGTGAAGGTGTGGTGCTGATGGATTCAAAGTGTGACCAGTTAATCAGCTTACAGCTCTTCATACAAGCGTAATGCTATCAAGCGTAATGCTACAATGCGACAACAATGCAACAACAATGCGAAAACATTGCGACAACAATGCGACAGCAATGCGACAACAATGCAACGACAATGCGACAACAATGCGACAACAATGCGATAACAATGCGTCAACAATGCAACGACAATGCGAGAATACTAAACGTATATTACCATAGAAATTGATCAAAGCTTTTAGACCAAATTCTAAATAACACCCCTCTTTTTTCGGCAGGGGTTAAAAATATATTGTTCACATGCTTGTCTGTGCCTGTCTATTAAAAATATTTTCAGTGTTCTTCACAATGGTTCTTTGCCATTTATCCAATTCATTCAACATTTACTTTATTTTAACCAAAATAAGCTATACAGTATAAACCATCTTTATTCAGTAACTTACATATACTAGTATGCTACCCGCTTTTGAACTTTGCAGAAGTAAATTTCGCTCAAGAGAGCTCCGCAAACATTCCATATTGAACTAGGGTTCCTGTAGATACTTGTTAGATCAATCATTGTTACTAGAACTTCCGTCCGACTGAATTTCCATATCCCAGAAATGTTTGATGGAGTTAAGATATTCAAAATTGGATTCGAGTCTATTTTATTTCCGTGCTGCTGTTATTTATATTACGAGTAAATTCATGCTTCAAAAGTAACTAACTCTGTCTGTCTGTTTTTTACGATTTCACGCCTAAACCGATGAACCAATTTTGATGAATTTTGGCAAACTGATAGATTGGACATTGGAGAAGGACATGGAATAGACTTTTATTCCGGGTATACGTTCTCTTAGGATCAGCAGAAACTTATAAATGCGCAAGAAATTCTGTCTGTTTGTTTTTTTTCGTTGTCGCGCCTAAGCTGTTAAACTAATTTTAATCAAAAACAAACATACAGCCTAAAATCCGGAGAAGCACATAGGGTACTAGTTACAAACAAAACGGACGGGCGAAGCCATAGGCAGAAGCTAGCCTATAACACGGTTAAGGCGAAATATAATATCAATATCTCAATAATATCCTATCTCAGAATCAATTTACGACTACAACTCCATTATTCCCATTTGTTCGACGCAAAAATACTGCCAACGAAATACGAGCTCTCTGCTTATGACGTGACCATAGCTCACAATAAGAGAACCACATAAATTAGCCTCAAATAAACAGTACACTTATTCTGAACGAGCCTCCCGCAACTTATTACCCGAGTTGACAGAACCCAGGCGAAAAGCGCTTTTGGCATTAGGATATACGGGTCAAAATCCTATGAGGAGGGTAGAGAGTAATCCCAATTGACTAATCTCGAAACACTCTGTCCGCCTTTTGCAGATGTCGATCGATTAATCTTGGCATCGGTTTTATTCGGGCTGTTGACTGGTTGCTATGACAACGGTTCGGGTCCGGGTTTTCCCGGGTACCCGAACACGAAGGGACTGATTGAAAAAGATGGAAATGCAAATATGCTTGCAATATAAATAAGCTGTATAAATAGGTTTGAAACTTGGAGTCGAATTTATTTTGTATAATGGGCTTTTTTGTAAAGTTGTTTTAATTTGAGAAAGTTCAATATCCAAAAACATCGTATAAACTGTGGTGCAAATTAATAATATATTTTTGCTGTATTTGTATGGGCTTAGTCTAACTATGTATGGATTCAAGCCAATCAGTTTCTTTTACATACACAATAACCAATTTAACACTAAATATATACATTTTGCTCTATAAAAACCAGACGTGTTAATATACAAGACGTTTCAGCCCGAAATCTTGTTATTAGTTCACTACAATTTAGACTCAAGTGTCTTGAGTTAATAACAAACAAAAATTCAAACACTCATAGAGGCAAAATGTAACCTAAGTACCTAACCTTTGAAAAGACTTTCAGCCCACAGTGAGCGGTTATACACAATTTAAACGGATAATATTCAACCGAGCGAAAATAAATTCAAATTAAAGGTGTAAAAAATAGTGAATATGGCTTACTGAAATACTAAATGGGGTGCAGGGACTTAAGTAAACTAACATGAAGGAGATGACGGGAGCTATGTTCGCTCGCTTCGTTAGCTGTCATCCCCTTCGAACCTAACCTATCCGTGTCGGGGTGCCCTAAGGTCCCGAGTTCGCTTCGCTCGCTCTTGGACTAATTCGTTGAAAACACAACGATGTCGCCTCGTCGGTTTTTATGCTATTTTCAAAAGAAAGATATGCTAACATAAAACATAGGACCCCAAATACAATTAAGGTATGTAATAATATTATTGCCGCAGCTCACAAAACCTCTTATACCTTATACCTTCCTTTTGGGGGCCGAGTCACCCACGTCCGTAGGAAAGTACCCCATGCGATACCCTACACGTGGTCCCCGGGTGGTGCCAATCAGGTGACAATAACTGGTGGTAGGCTTCGGCCGAAGGCTTGCGACCACCCACCGGGCAAAGACGTACCGCCAAGCGGCCTAGCCGTGTTCCGGTGCGATGCCCGGTGTAGCCACTTCAGGAGATGGGTCGAGATGGCGGTTCTATTGCAGACAGACCAGCCTGGCACGTGCTGTTATGGGCGTATCGGGTGACTGGTCGCGGAGGGTAGCGGGATCCGAGGCACGGTGCACCGCTGGCCGACCGCAGGTAGTTGGGGGCCCAAGTAGTGTGCCAGCCCCACACGAAAGGCTGCCCCGCCAACTGACGAAAAATCCCGGAATGCACCATCGTGCTGGTTGGCGACCAGAAGGGAGGGCCCGATGGTCATTCCCGGGGGGGCTCGGGCGTCCCCGCAGTCTCCAGACTAGTCCCCCAATGATGGCGTCCATTCAGTGCGTGTCTGAAGGTAACCAGCGTGAAGCCACATCTCACTTCCCTCTCCTAACCTTTCTTCACTCACTCGCAAATGATGAAAAAGAGAAAAATGTTTAAAGTTGAACAGCGGCTGCACCCCCTCCCACTCAAAGTGCACCTCACTAACATCAGAGGTCTGCACTCAAATCACATAGCAGTCCATCATCACCTGGAGACTGATAAGCCGGCTCTCTTTTTTCTTTCGGAGACGCAGATCAGATGTCCGTCAGATGTATCGTACCTAACATACCCAGGGTATACCCTGGAGCACAATTTTAAGCAACGCGCGGGTGTATGCATGTATGCCCGAGACGACATCTGTTATCGGCGTCTCCGAAACCTTGAGGACTCTAGGTTCTCTGTGCTGTGGGCTTTAGTGGACATGGGCCTTGATAAAATTGTTTACGCCTGTGTCTACCGCTCGCACAGCGGGGATCAGGAGACAACCAGGCTCACTGAGTACCTTAGTGAGGCGGCTGATACGGCACAGCAGCGGTACCCTTCTGCCCAATTGGTGTTACTGGGGGACTTTAATGCCCACCACCAGGAGTGGCTTTTCCCGTACCAGCGCACTGATCATGCTGGGCGGGAGACGAGAAAGCTTGCGCTTGCGTTAAATCTCGCCCAGCTGGTCCAGGGGGCAACGAGGGTGCCGGATGTTGATTCGCACACAGCCAATTGCTTGGACCTTCTGCTGACTACAGATCCAGACCGCTACTCGGTGTCGGTATCTTCACCTTTGGGTAGTTCCGACCATTGTCTGGTGAAGTCCGTATCCGTCCACTCCCCACCCGATCCCAGCCCAAGAGGCGCTCGGCGGGTTTGGCGGTACAAGTCAGCAGATTGGGATGGGATGCGTTCTTTTTTCGCATCGTATCCTTGGCAGCCTACTTGCTTCTCTATGGTTGATCCTTCGTCGTGCGCGGACGCCGTGTCAGATGTGTTGCGTCAGGGAATGGAGTACTTCATTCCGTTCTCTGACGTTGCAATGTCTAGCGCTGACCGGCCATGGTTTGGCGCCGAGTGCAAGCGCGCCAACACGCTCAAACATGAGGCGTACCTGGCATGGGTCGACGCTCGGAAGCGCAAAGCAAGCGACGTGGGTCAGCGCAAGAGAGCCTACAATAGGGCTGCCAAGTCCTGCAAGAAGGTGATGCTAAGATCTCGATTTGACCACATAAGCCGTATTGGGACCAAACTTGCTTCCTACCCAGCGGGTAGTAAAGCGTTTTGGTCCCTGGCTAAGTCGGTTGAATCGAACTTCTGCCGTCCCTCACTACCACCACTGCTGAAGCCCGACGGGTCACTGGCCCACTCCGCTGAGGAGAAAGCAAACTTGTTTGCCTCTCTTTTTGCGGAATCTTCGCGTCTGGATTCTGGTGACGCGCGGCCCACTCCTTCTCCTGATTGTTGCGAGACGAGTATGTCGGACATTTGCATACATCAAAAGGACGTTCGTAGGGTGCTGCGCAATCTTGACGTGAACAAAGCTAGTGGCCCCGACGGAATTCCAGCAATTGTTCTCAGAACCTGTGCGCCTGAATTGTCTCCGATCCTGACACGCCTGTTTCGCCTTTCATATGAGACGGGAAAAGTGCCGAATGCCTGGAAGCAAGCTAACGTTCAGCCTGTGCCCAAAAAGGGCAGTCGGGCTGACCCGGCCAACTACAGACCCATTTCAATAACGTCCATCCTCTGCAAGAGTATGGAACGAGTGCTTAATTCCAAGCTCCTGGCATACCTAGAAGCTAACGACATCCTCAGTGACCGCCAATATGGCTTCCGCCAAAATCGGTCAACTGGGGATCTTCTAGCGTATGCCATTCACATCTGGAGTGAGGCCATAGAGAGACACGGGGAAGCGCTTGCCGTCTCCCTCGACATCTCGAAGGCTTTTGACAGGGTCTGGCATGAAAGCCTTATTGGTAAGCTTCCTTCATTCGGTTTGCCCAGTGGTCTGTGCGATTGGATTGCAGACTTCCTGAGGGGCCGGTCCATTCGAGTGGTTATTGATGGCCGCTCGTCTGAATTACTGGATATTAATGCCGGGGTCCCACAGGGGTCAGTACTCTCAGCAACGTTGTTCTTGCTGCACATAAATGATCTGCTAAAACCCGGCACCTTTGGGTATGCAGACGACAGCACTGTAGCTGAGAGATACGTGTCCAACGCGCGCGCTACTGGACCTCAGATCCAGTCTCTCCGGGAGGCCATGGTTGGGCGCTTGAATCTGTCCTTGGAGGCAGTCTCCGAATGGGGCGATGCCAATCTGGTCAAGTTCAATGCAGCTAAGACCCAGGCGTGTCTTTTTTCCGCTAAAAGGAGCCAATTCCACCCGGCTCCTTCTTTCAGAGGTGTGACCGTGCCGATAACTGACCATCTTGAGATTCTTGGCATTACGTTGACATCGACGCTCAATTTTGGTCCATTCATTGAGGCAAAAGCTCAGCTGGCTTCCAAAAAATTGGGGATACTCGCGAAGGTGAGACGGTACTTCACGCCAGAACAGCTGCTCAACTTATATCAAGCGCAAGTTCGATCATGCATGGAATACTGCTCTCATCTCTGGGACGGATCTGCCAAGTACCAGCTGGATGCACTTGATGCGATCGAAAGACGGGCTAAGAGGCTCATCGACAATGAAGTATTGGCCGAATCTAGGCTCCAGAACCTCGAACATCGGCGCCGAGTTGCCAGTCTGTCGGTTTTTTATCGGTTACATTTCGGGGAGTGTGCGTTGGAATTGCATGAACTAATTCCTCCTAGCCCGTTCCATCATCGGACTACAAGACGTACGGCGTTGCGTCATCGGTACATGGTGGACATCCCACCCATACGCACCAAACGTTTTGGGAATTCCTTTATTATGCGTACAGCAAAGGAGTGGAATTCCCTGCCGGAGTCTGTATTTCCTGATACCTACAACCTGGGAGTCTTTAAGTCAAGAGTGAATAGGTTTCTTCTAGGCAAGCGTGCTTCATCGTCGGCCACATCATCGCTTACCATCAGGTGAGATAGTGGTCAAACGCAAGCCTATCAATAATAAAAAAAAAAAAAAAAAAAAATAAGGTATTACTCAAACCGGATAAATAGTCACTTACTTAGTATAATAGTCGCCCATTCATTATATTTTTCGCTCGGTTAATAATTTCCCAATTTAAGCTTCCCTTTCCATCCCCAGTCAAAAGGCCCAACCAATCCGAAAACGATACATCACTACCCACATGCAAATTCCATAAAATAACCTTAACAAAAACCATGTCCCTGCGGATATCCGCATAAATCCGCCAATAAAATATCGGGTTGCCGGTTGTTTATACCGGCCGGTTGCCGAGTTATGACCGCGCTGGTTGCCTAGTTGCTAAGTAACGACCACCCGGCCAAAACGAATAATATTTTATTTGGTAACCGTAATGCACTCAAGAAAATTGAGTCCGTAGTCCGTATGAAATAGGGTATGCTCGAATCAGCGTTTTATTTATTTGTGAAAAAAATTCTCTAGAGGTGCTATAGTCGCTGTTTTGATATTACCCTGAATTTCTGATATTACCCCTGAATTTTCATTTGTGCGAAGTGACTTGTTTATTTATGAAGAGTCTTACTTACCTTGCCTTTGCGCTATTTTCTCGGACGTGGGACTATACTTCAGGACTCCGGTGGACTACATTTGAGCCAGTCCGCGTTTATGCTACCGCATCGATTCCTCACTCGTGACCAAAGTATTAAGTAAATGGAAGTGTATGGAAAGAATAATTTTACTGGGCAAACGGTAATATTGAACGAGACACGAAATTGTTTGTTTGTTTTTAAAACTGATGAAGTTAATTCTGTAAACAAACAACTTTTCAAAATCATATCTTTGGATGAAAACGATTGTCAATAATATTGAACACGACTAACATTTCGGAACGGGACTTTGAACTTTTTAACCGACTTATAAAAAGGAGGAGGTTCTAAATTCGCCGCAATCTTTTTTTCTTTATGTATGTTCCCCGATTTCTCAAAGACGCCTAGACCGATTTGGAAAATTCTTCTTTCGAAGTCGGTGTCGAAATACGGAAAACAATAGATACCAAAGACACCGACTTCGGAAAAGAAAGTTATTTTTCCCTTTGTAGTGTTTTGTTTTGGAAATCGATTTGATTTTTTTGTTAAAAAGTTTTTGACAATTGTTATCGCATAGTCTCAGACATTCTGTGTCACATCGTGTTTTTAAGACCTCGTATGTGTTTACTAGGACCCCATAGTTATGTATGTGTGGCCATTGTCAATAAAAAACCGTCATTATTCTACTTTCAAAATCTACTGCCCTCATTTCTACTGACGCTCAATTCACCAATCAAAAATTTCCAATTTAGAACGCCAAATTCAAAAACGGCAGTCACACAAAACAATTGACTATCCCATTCGGCCCCACTCTACTCGTTAATGTCAGTTCATTATCCACTAAACGGTTTTATGTCCGGAGGGGATACATCCATCCGTTTGTGTGAATGTGGATGTTAGAATTAGAGGTTAGGATTGAATTAGGATTTTAAATGTCTGTTTATGGACGGGTAGATGAAGAATTAGGTTGATTTAGATTTTGAAGTTATTGATAGTTGTAAATATATATTTATATAAATATTGATTTATTATAAGTTTGGGTTTGGCGTATACATTTTAATTGCTATTAGAAAAGAACTAAGTCCGCCTCTGTATGTTTGTGTGCTTAGGGCCACTTGCATGAAAAGC
The DNA here is from genome assembly GCA_964057195.1 of Orthosia cruda. Classification (NCBI taxonomy): domain Eukaryota; kingdom Metazoa; phylum Arthropoda; class Insecta; order Lepidoptera; family Noctuidae; genus Orthosia; species Orthosia cruda. The sequence goes on along the minus strand of OZ059826.1, from coordinate 49,895,087 downwards.
TTAACTCAGAGTTAGTTGCTAACACATGGTTAAATTATCAATATTGTATGACATAAACAAAAGGGAACGATTAAAGAACCGATGGATGGAGTGTGTGAAAGGTGATTTTACAAACTTTTATTTAACTAGCTATGTACTCATATGTAAGTGTGTTCGGATCACATCTTGCAACTAAATTTAAAAGCAGTTATCGTCAACCGATTAAGATTAAATTTTGCATACACGTTTAGTTTGGATGACAATGCATGGTTAGCTAAGTGATGTCATTCTTAACCCAATATGGCGGAGTGCCCAAGATGGCGGACTAGTTATTTTTTGAGCACTGCCATGATATGGGTATCAAATGAAAGATTTTGCTGAAAAGAAATTGTTTAAAGATATTTTTTGTTTATAATTATATTTTAGAAAGTGTTTGACTACAGCGAATACCAATATAAGAAGTATGAAATAAAATGACATATTGCGCCGAACCTAAATAAAAATGAAAAAAAAGGGAAGAGAATGATTATCATGCACGTGTATTTTCATAGCAATAGCCCATTTGTTTGTAGTGCATAAACATTTTGGTTAAGAAACTGTTGCATAATAAGGGGTATTAGTGTGTGTGTTGTGTATCACAAGAATATTTAATACCTAGCTATGTGCAGTTTCATACACTACTTTATCTACACTCATACATTGGGATTGAACGTACTAAATAAAAGAAAAGAGTCAAAAGAGTAAGAAAAAATCAGTACAGCAAAACGACGACAAAACCCAGCACATCACCGCATTAACCGCGTGCGCTGTAGCGGGCGTTATCACAGATAAGTAAAAATTGGAATCAAAACTTTTTTAAATAGGTACTATTAAAAACATTTTCCGCCCGCAATCGGGTTAAAATGACGCGCCCCGCATAAGCTTTCCATTAGAAAAAATAATTGATTGAAACTCTTGGGTGATATTAACTTCTTGGATTTGCCCAGTAATAGAAAAAAAAACTTGTATAGCATTATTTTGTTAGAGAATAAGTGTTATAATAAGATTCTATTTTTAAATGCCGGTATTGTGTTTATAAAGTATATCAATATGAACTCGTTTTGAAGTTTATAATTCTAATATTACGTTATGAGAGTTTATAAAATAAAAAAAAATCATTTCATCAACTGGTTAATCAACAGTCACACAGACTTCTTGATTCTACTTCTTAGTATATATAGCAACTTAACAGCTGTGAATAACTTCCTACTTCTTAGCACAACAAATGATGCGTTACAATTTTGTTTTTAACTACCGATCTTACTACGCTTTTCTACTCACCCTTCCCGACCTCAAAATGTTCTTGTAAATCGTTTGTCCGACCTTATTGTCAGAACATTCATCCCCAAATTACTTTGTAATTGTTTCACCCAAAGACAACTACATTCATTTTAGTAATAACGTGGTAACATCGCCAAGGCTTGTTGTTATTTTCTTCCCACAAAATGTACTTATAGTAACTGTAGTACATGCCTAACAATGTTCTTCTACAAGAACATTTAGATGTTTTTAATATTGTTGAATTGTTTTTGGGATGACTACGTTGTCAAATTGTTTTTCGTATTAGTTAGATTTTGTTTGCCTAGATTTTTTGTGGGTGAAATATATATTCTATGAATATATCTTACTAATATTATAAATGTGAGGGTTTGGATGGATGTGTGAGTGTATGTATGTTTGTAACTCAATCACGTCAGAACGGCTGAAAAGTTCTGGATGAAATTTCGTACAGAGATAGATTATAGTCTGGCATAGCACATAGGCTACTACTTTTTATCCCAGTATAATGTTCCCCTGGCATGAACATAACACTTTTCACGCGAAGCTGCTAGCAGAAGCTAGTCATACCTAAATGCAAAATTTAAAGTAATGTTGTCTGTCTGTTTGATTGTTACTTTTTCACGTTTTAACGGCACAATGGATTTAGATGAAACTTGGCACACATACTATGTACGGGAGTATGTGCCATAAGGATTATTTTGACATGGTTGAATCCGTTAGTAGAAGCTCGTTCTAAATATCACTACATAAATATTATAGTAAAATAAAGTCCCAGTCCATTTGTATGCGATAAACTTAAAAACTACTGAGCGAGTTTTCACGAATAGACAGAATGTGAAACGTGGAAGATTTTTGTGTATAATTTGTCACGACCGAAGCCGGGGCGGTTCACTAGTAATAAATACATTAAAGTTACTCCATTCTATTGTAAAATTAACAGAACTGTTAGTGTAGTCATCTTGTTGCCAATTTTATTTTGGATTATTTACTTCTGCATTTTATTGTCCCTAAATAAAAAAATACGAATGAAAATCCACAAAAAGACACAATATATTACTAGCTTCTATTAGCGGCTTTCCCCGCGTGGAAGTTGGAAGCTATCCCAAGGGTACATACTCCTGGGATATAGAGTATAATGTGTCTCTGAGGTATAATCTATCTCTATACCAAAATACATTAGGATTGGTTGACATATTTAGTGTTTAAAGGTGAAAACGTAACAAACAAAAAAACATACAGAAAGTTTACCATCTCACTGTAGCTTAAATTCCTTCAGGGGGACTTATAATCGTATAAATAATAGCTTTATATATATGCAGAATATATGTATTTATGCAGAAGCCTAAGCTCCCGGCAGGCCTCCAACTGTGATGGCCCACCTGGAAATCTCTGAACTTACTACGAAGCCAGTTGGGCTACTGTAGGCACAACTTAGTCAGTTGAGGATACTCCAATAACCTACAATGCCATTGTGGAGCTTCGTCTCAAACAATGCCTCACCTCTTGTTGTGCTGGGTGTGCAAGATCACCTGCACTCTGAAATACCTTAAGGCAATGCAGCCTTAAGGTCTTTCAGAGTCTAGGCTAGGTAAATGAATCACTGCATTTACCTAGCCTCACTCAGCTCAGCTCTTCTATTGGTTCGTAACAAACACATCCCTCGCTACGCATCCTCGCAGATCTCTGGTGGAAACGCAGCCACGATGCAAATAATAATGCTGTCAACGTTGCTGAATTCAATTACCAGAAAAATAATATAAAACATATTTTCAATCAGTTATAAAAAGCTTATCATTATGCTCACTCAATAAACAGATATATTTAAGGGATTTTCTTTTGCCAATACGATTATTAAAATGTTTTATTTGATCCAGTATACTAACGTCCAGATTTGCGTGGGACTTGTTTGGAGCAGATTCTTTAATATCTCTCTATTCATACTTGTCATTATTATTTGTAAGCACTCCTTTTCTTGTTTAGAAATTGTTTTGAATATTTTCTCCGCGGCACTGTTAATTATCGCCTTTGGTACCTTTTACCCTTATTAACTTATTCTATCTAAAGTTTGCCTTGCAGTGTCTAAAAAAGTCTGACTATTTCTCTATCCGTGGTTTTCATGTATGTTTTTATAGTACCAATGAGGATAACAAGCTGAATCCCGAACGTTCTTTTCCAAAATCAATTTTACATTATTTCAAGCAGCCGATTGGGATTTCATTACCGACTGGATATAAAAAAACAATTATCAACTTTAACTGAAACTTCATAATTAAACGTTAAATTAATTATACTACCTATTATGAAAATGCTCACACACGGTCGCAATAATGGATCTCAAAATTGTTAATGATTGAATTAAGTGCTTAACACTGGCTGTAAAATATTGCCCGGAGCCAGTATCGGAAATGAATACAGTTCGACGTTATTGCCTTTAATTTTATCTATAATTTTGGTAATTACTCTGATCTGAATAATCAGAGTATTCCATATAAATGTGTTTTTAAGGCTTACTTAAATTATTAACAGTTTGAAATGGTTTATTAAATGTTTTAATCTCGTACCATATTTTGGACTATTGTCAAATCACTATTTTGGTGTCAAAGCGGTATCCTGCCTTTTCGCCGAAAATTGTTTGCCAGATTATCACTTGCCAATCAACGTTTCGCCGATGTTTCACTTTGACAACTGTCTATTAGCAAATTTTAGTATGACAACGTTTCATTTGGTAGAATTATTGTTAACCATGACCGTAGCGGATAAAGACAATGGTAATTTCTATTGTGTCTGCTAATTAGCCGTTACAGGTTAAGCTGATTATTATAATGACACAAAACGTTTGGGACAATTTATCATTTGTCAAACAGTCTGCCCTACCCCTAGAGTCTTATTTAAAATAGCGTAGGCGCGGAGGGACAAGGCGGCCCGCGAGCTGAGGAGCAGGTGGTTTTAACGCTCGCCGCAGCGGCCGAAGCCCCGGTGGTGAGCGTGAAACGCATCTGCGACAATAAGCACGCAAGGGACTGCCAGAACCCCGCAGTGCCGGAGCCGTTACAGAAACCATGCCTACTGCATGTTGCATGCTTGCTTGCATGCTGCATGTATGGTAAATGCAAACTAGCATTGTCTGCTGCATGCCGTGTTCTTTGCCGTATTCTATTATTAGTTCAAAAATTGTGTCATATGTGTGTTTGTTTTTGCGCTAACCCACATAATATTACATAACTATTAAACGAAAACCTACTAGATTTGGTAAACAATAAACAACTTAATTAATATTCTGCAAACTAAAACATTCTGCTACTTGAAAGTTGGCATTTTATAATGTGTCAATATGAAAAGCAGACCAAACGTACAGTTGGTAACTGTGAGGTTGGAAAATAAAACAAAATTATATGATAAGTTGGCAAATGATTATTCGGTGAAATAAAATTCTGCGACACGTTAGTTGCCAAGTGAAAATCTGTCAAACAATTTTCGGCGAAAAGGCAGAGAACCGTCAAAGCATTTCTAGAAACAAAGATATATTTTGATCATAGTTACACTTTGAACATATCCATGATACTTATAGTTTTAAGTTCTGCCCAATCTATCAAAAGCTATGCAAAATACGCCTGATATTGATATGATGATAAAGGCATGGGATGAAATCGCCTGACACCGATCAGAGTAAGCGCAAAAATCTCTTCAAGGTTTGAGAAGATCTTTGACCCCAGATGTCCGTCATAAACAACGACCAGCCGGTCGATTCGGTGAATCTAGGTGTCATTGCGACTGACTGTCAACCGATGCCAGGGATTGACAGCTCACTCGAGCTCACTTCAACGCGTCATCACGGTTTTTACAAAATAACACAACTGTCGACAGAAAACTTAGATGTCTCGATGACCCAGTACAGACATGTCTGGCTAAGAATGCTGAGTGGAGCCTACCCCAAATAATAGAATAAGGTTGGAAGGAGAGTTACGCGCCGACCCCATTACCAATTAGAACCTATTAAGAACCCACTCCAAAACCAGCCTTATATAGCAGTGCCACTAAGATTAATTTGCATATCAAATTAATTCATGACTCGATGTTGCGTTTCAAAGATGGTGGCTCTGCAGTAATATAAAAGATTTAGTTGCCATAATATTCATACTCGGGGTAGCTCCATTAAACCCTGCTTTATAAGGGTTGCTTCTTAAAAGGGAAATCTTGCGTTTCACGTAAACTTATGCAATAACTTTGGAACGGATATTCATGATTATTTATTTGTAATAAACGTCAGAAGTTTCGTTGTGTACTTTGCCGTACATATACGATATGTGACCCAAGTTACTAGCAAATTAATTATATGATTCAACAAATTAATCTCTTTAGAAATTTTAGTTTGCCTGGTTCTCTGAACAAAGTAACATTATATCAACGAAAACAATAAAATTGCAAGATGTCTGAAATGTTTGGGATTGACGTGACAATGCGGTTGCCATATTCAGAATCACTATTTTTGAAAATCTGATACAGTTTAGACTATATATCAATATACATTACTAATAGAATGTCATCGAGGCCCTCTTGAATAAATAAGAAATGAAAAATCATGATTATGAGAAAAATAGACACCAACAAAACCTCGTTCATCATAGTTTTAGACCAGGTCCAAAAGAAACAATAGTACCTTCAAAAACTGAAACAATAGCAAACAAAGCGATGACCCTACGAACGACCGACCAAAATTGCTTTAATAAAACACGAATATATATTTCCTTTTTCAAGGCGGACGATATTAACGTCAGATACTTCGCTATGTTGAGTGTAGTTCAGTTTTTGCGAACGTTTGCAACAAACTGAGCGTCGTCATTTGCTTTTTCTGTTTGCTGAGCAACGTAATATATCGTTTTGCTAGTATCCGTTGGAGTAGGATGTGGATATTACAGTTGAAAAAGCTACGTAAATACCTAGCTTGTTCCGCTATAATATCTATTTATATAGTAAAAGTATTGTCTGTATACCAAATTGTTACAGGCAATAATATGCATATATTTAATCTATGTGAGCATACGGAATACCTAGTCAATTTTAACGGGTATTTCATTAAGCGCTTCCTATCTATAAATTTAAATAAAACGATGTGTGTGTGAGATATCATCGTATATTTTTATTAGTTTGAAAGGCCTATCGATGCCATTATGTGTGGAATATGACATCTTTCAAATGTCCGCCGCGGCTTCGCTGGGTGGCGCGCATCCAAAATCATCAATTTGCTGAATGCTGAATTTGATCGATGCTGGGATTTGTTGGCTTTGAGGGCCGCTGTGGGTTGTCTTATTAGAATATACCTGCAACTTAAGAAAACCCCCCAAGAAAAAGTCGCACGATCTCGGTGGCCAGTTCACATCACCTCCACGTGAGATGACCACGCCCTCAAATCACTCGTGCAGAATGTCCAATGTGGCATCACAGCTCATGAGCTGTGTGGCACGTAGCGCGGTCCTGTTGAAACCGTCGATGATGAAACGTTTCGTTTTATTTTTTTAAGCCAAAAGAAGTTGGTAATCATCGACGCATCGCTCGCCGTTGACGGTGATGGCCTGGGTAACGTCGTTCTCGAAGAAATATGGGCCGATGATGCCGCCAACCCAAAATCCACACCAAGCAGTGACTTTCTCGGGATGCATTGGACGCTCTTGGATCTTATGTGGATTGGTATCATCCCAAATTCGACAATTTTGTTTGTTGACGTACCCATTCATCCAGAAATTAGCCTCATCGCTGAAGATGATTTTTCGATGAAACGTTGCAGAACGTTGCCCGAACAGAACACCCATTTTGAAAACACAATTATGTTATTTGCACGTGTTGTTGAACGCTTTATCCGTCCATGGCACAGACCTCTATTATACAAGTACGCTGCAACTAAATATCTCATATTGATATTGGTGATGAATGTTATATGAATGCCTAATACTCAGTAATAATAAAAAATAATCATAATAAAAATAACAACACAAACTGAATAAATGACAGCTAATTTGACAGATGTAGGTTCAACAATATGGCCGTTATCAACTGTCAAAGTTTGGGAGTCCCTATTGGTAGACCCGTTAAGTCCTTGTCTAAGTAGCTATTCCCAAAGCGTGAGCATAAGTTCTTAGAGTAAAGTTATTTTGAGTGTGTGTAAGAGACAGATGTATATGATTTGTATACATCTGTACCTTTTTTACAGTCGAACTATGATAGTTTTGACACGGCAGGGTACGGGGCAGAAGCTGAAAAAGTTTATTTCTAATTGATGTTTCCAATATGGAAATTCATTTCATTCATTTGGCTTCATCGTTAGATATTAGACTGATGGATAGTACGGGTAAGTATTCGGCAAAGATACTGGAAACTTGCACGTATTCCTGCTAAGAAGTCGTCTCCGTGGACTATCACACTAGAAACATTAATTTGTTTATGCGCTCCCTATCTACAAAAAAACAAACAAACGTTTGTAATTAAGTTCATATAAAATATTCAACTGTTCATAGTATTGATAGCATAGCGGACAGGGTAGGAATATTTCACTAGTTATATACCTTGGCATTTTATTCGTCTTACAAAAGCAGTATATATCATCTGCCCATGTATATGAACAACTTTCTGCAATAGAAGTCATGGTCATCATCATCAGCTTATTAATGTTCCCACTGCTGAGACAAGGCCTCGTCTCTGTGAGAGGTAATGGGCTGTAATCCACCACGCGGGACCATTGCGGGTTGGCAGTTTCTTCACGATGTTTTCCTTCGCCGTTTAAGCGCCCGCCAGGTTCAGACCCACGACCTACAATTACTTGTCAGTCGTGGCTGATACCACTGGGCCTTCACTGCTTTTCTCAGAAGTCATAAAAATCTCTCAAAAAAAACCCATACAAATTTTGGCCACGTGATGACAACTTTGTATACTTTGAGCATTTTTATGAGTTCCATAGAGAAAGATTATTTTTTATGATTAGTTAAGTTTGTTTGTTAGTTTTAATAAAGAAACGCAGATGTATTATGTTTACCATACTGCAGAAGAAGTGCATTAATTAATAAATATGCTGTTTTAACTTGTTTTCTTTTCTACACGGGTTTATACGCCGTTTCGTGCTGGCATTTGTTTTATCTTAGCTTTTAGAGATATTTTTTGCAAGAGATGTTATAATGCAATAATTTTAGTAGAGATAGACAATTCAACATTAATTAAATTATACAACAATAATGATAAATGATGTAGACTATTCCTTTATAAAATAAACTTCACAAACAAAGCCCTTTCTACGCAATAAGCACTGCAGTGTGTTTTGCAAAAAAAAAACGAGAATTTTCAACCGAATTCAATTCTTCGCTATTTTCAATTAACATCTGTGTCTCTAGAGAGATTTCTTTCGTTACCAAGGCTTTGTGTCGACTTGAATACAGTGCTTCCGCTTTGTCTCCTCTCACAGTTTTGTAGAACGAGAGGAGTTTCCTTTTTGTATTGTGTCTATTTTAAATAACTCCGTGGTTGTTCCCCAGGGACCTGTTTTAGGTCCTTTGAGCAGCGGAATACGCAGTTTAAAAATAGAATTTTATGTTTGTTGTTCAGTCTTAATATCATGCCTTTGACCGAATTTTGGGCATGGTGGGAAATTTCAGAGATTAGACAAATACGCTGAAGATATAATACCACAGAAGTGTAAACATAGGTGCATTTTCTCATTCTTCGCGGTCATAATCCGATAGGACGTCCACTCCTTACGACCAAAGATAGATCAGGGGCAGGACCCATTGGACTGGCCTATTGTGCGTGAAGGCCTATTGGGCAAAGAGTATGAACATTCGACCAATCACATAGACGGAAATCCACATCGCATCTCGCATGTGATTGGTCGATTGTTCATACTTTTTGCCTTGCCGAATTAATTACGCAATAAGGCTGTTAGTAATCAAATCCAGGACTTAGCAGGGTTCAGCAGTCTCGCTTGCGACCGCAAGAATAAAGCACCATTAATCAAGAAAGCATAACTACTTTCTTGATTAATTGCCCCTTTAGTTATTTCGTCATGATAATGACGAACAAAACCTAATTTAAGTGCTTTCTAAGATCCTAAGTTTGTACCACTATGTTGTTTATGTTCAATTTCTAGATTAAGAGGGAGAGACACTTCAGACAGATTTATAATGCCTTCCGAATATTGGTCTTGAAAGTTTCGGACATGATTTGTATCTATTCAGTAATTTAGTTACAGTATTATAAAGCTGTCTACACAGATTGCTTTGCACGTTGCTTGAAGAACGGATGGTCGATGGGGCCGAAAAGTTCTGGAGTGGCGACCGCGAACTGGAAGATGAAACGTTGGAAGACCTTCCTATAGGTGGACCGACGATCTGGTTAAAACTGCCAGAATCTGGTGAATGCGAGACGCACAGGACCAATCAGTTTGGCGACACTTGGGGGAGGCCTATGTCCAACAGTGGACGTCTTTCGGCTGAAATGATGATGATGAAATCTGCCAAGTCTTTTCCCAACTAGGCTGATACCCACTTAGGATATCAGTCCAGTCTGGTCAGCTGAATATCAGCAATTGGAGCGTCTGCCAATCTGACCTCCACAACCCAGTAACTGGGTAACAGGATACGATACCCGCTAGCAGAACCTGTGTCAGATTTTTGGCTTCTGACAATCCGTAGCGACTATCAAAGATGGACAAATGATCAGCAACAGTTTAACGTGCTTTCCAACATCAGAGGTTCTAGATAAGTGGCATTCGATGTCAGGGAAGGCGATAGTCGAAATGTTGAAATGCAAGGTATTAAGGTTACACTAGTTAAAAATTCTTCCATACACACGTAGTCAAGAGATTACTCCACTGTTTGACGATGTACGTTCAAAATAAAAAAAATATATCAATTTGTCTCATCATTATCTAGCCCTGTATGGAAACAGAAAAGTAAAAAAATACAATATTTGAAAGTTATGAGCGTCGAAAGTTCCATATTTCAACACTAATTTTAACGCATGTTTGGGCGGAAATAAATACCTTATGAAGAAGGAAAATCGCAAAACGGCCTCCATACAGAAATAGATTAGTAATTCAATAATGCAAATAATTTTATTTTGGAAATATACATTAAGTAGTTTTTTCATGATATTTAGACTCCCAAAGGTCTGTTCATAAAATTTCGCGCGCTCTTTTTCGTCTTAAATCATCATCCATTTCGCTACAAATATGAAAAAGTACTAATTTGTACGAGAACTAGCTTCTTACTGCTCATCACAGCATCAACCTCTTTCGCACGTGTTGTCGGGTAAGACAGCATGCATTTTAACTACGCGCACAAAATTGTTCGTGCCGTTGACTAGGGGCACCTTAATAACACATTTCAGGATTCTGGTGCGGCTTCCGCGGTACTGTAGTGCTTTAGGCATGTTTGCAGATGCGCACATAGATGATTTCTATGCATTATGCGTAAGAAAACCATGTCAGTGGTGCGCAGTATGAGGGAGAGCCGTAACGGCATCTTGAAAATGATAGCGGACAGAATGGACTCAACGGTCATACATCGATTCATTGACCTGCATGTGAAGGGTGCAGGTTAATGAAGAAACGTATTATGTAAATTTATTCCTATTATTATTTTTATTGTACTAACATAGTTTATAAGATTTCTGATACTAACTTTTCTATGGACTATGTAGTTGTCTGAGAATAAAGTATAAAATAAACATTTTATTTTATTTATTATTGATCACGTGATTATTCGATATCGCTTGTCAATCCCATAAAATTTAGCTTTTTGACAATACCTATCGCCACGCTTTCGATGATAGAATGCCACTTGTCTAGGGCCTCAGAAGTCTAGTATATCATTAATGGTTACCCATCCACGGACCGGCCTCGGCAAGCGTTGCTTAACCTTGTTGATTGACCTGAAGCCCTAGACAAGTGGCATTTTATCATCGAAAGCGTGGCGATAGGGATTGTCAAAAAACCAAATGGAATTGACAAGCGATATAGAAAAATCACGAGATCAATCCCTTACATTTCGGCATTTCGACTATCGCCTTTGCTCACATCGAGAGGCACTTGTCTTGAGCGTATGTGCTACTGTTATTACCTGTCATCTGTTTTTAAAGCTCTTAAACAATATTGACAGCAGACGAATCTTGAAAATCTGTGATCAATATTGTCAAGCAAAATACAAAAAAGAAAATATGTATAGTCCTTCTGTTTGTCAAGGATACGTATCGTTTCTCGAAGCCATACTATTTCCAATTAAAATGCCCTGTACCCTTTGAGGAGTTCTTTTCCCAGAGCTTTGAGTCACGCTGAATGCACACTGTAGGTAGCTTTGTCTCTACGGTTCCCGGAAACGGTCGGCTTGCAGAATTTCTACAAACCGACTACTGTGTTCTCTTGCCGTCTTTCAGAATTTTGAGTATTTATTATTTTGTGGAATGTAATGAGTGTAAATGAAATAGTTAAGGGGCTGAGGACGAACAGTTGACAATCGACATCTGAGGTTCTAAGCCACGCCCACTGTCATCGATAGTTTAGGGAAAACTTAAATTGGAGCGAAAAGTATTTGAAAATTAAATACACAAGGCCGACCACAGAGGCCCATATCATAAACGGACTCTTCCGATGGTTTTTTTACAAAAATATAACCGCGCAAGTTCTTATTTCAAACTGGCTAGCATCTGACATCAGATCGTTCACTGTTATTTTGCCTATGAATGCAACCTTATTGCTACGAAAATAAAGATCACTAAAATAGGTAATCTGGCTAGTGTCATACGAGTCTTTGCCGTGCAAATTGAATAAATATTATAATTATGTCTGCTTCTATGCGACTGCCACATATAAGAACACAGTACCTTACATTTTTTTATATTAATTTAATAGCTAGATAATTTTATTTATATTATTTTAATGAGTTTTACTATACTGAAATAGACTGTGCAATATTAAACTGGAAACTTTAAATTTGATTTGAGATTTGGTGCTTTCAGTAATCAATTTTATCATTATTTACAATAGGAAAGTCACATCAAATTGTAAAAAATTTAAATTAGCAAATATCCAAAATTTACAAGGTTTGGAATTGTCTTTTTTAGGCATGTTTAAAATATGCAATAGAATGTATGACGCTATTAATATCATTTGTACAATTAGTAGGTTCATATTCCTTGTTTATTATTCTCTTGAAATCGTAATATATCATTTAGTTACTAATACAAGATGACTTTCCGCTCTCCTGGAATATAATAATTACAAAGCACGTACTGGGTTTTGATATACATCAGCCCTCTGTGGTGAGGTCACGTGGTGCCGCTTTTCTGTATATTAGAGTTAAAAAACAAATATACAGGGCGCAAAAAACACGGTCATGTAAACTTTATCTATCTATATAAATTAAAAAAAACCGGCCAAGTGCGAGTTGCACTCGCGCACAAAGGTTCCGTACCATTATCGCAAAAAACGGAAAAGAACACGTATGTTGTATGGGAGCCCCACTTAAATATTGATTTTGTTCTATTTTTAGTATTTGTTGTTATAGCGGCCACAGAAATACACCATCTGTAAAAAAAATAATTGCCTTGCTATCACGGTTCATGAGATACAGCCTCGTGACAGATGGACAGACAGACAGGGAGATAGTCGGAACCCTAAAAATGCTGCATGTGATTGTAAGCGTCTTACTAGGGAACGGCTGAAACTATTTGTTGCTATTGTTTGTTATATATCAATCAATCACTTATTTGCTATAAGTATTAGTACAGTGTAGGTGTTTAAAGATAATATAGAAAGAAATAAAATGTTTATATGCGCCAGGCACAACGCATGCAATAAAAAAACCGGCTAATTGCGAGTCGGACTCGCGCACGAAGGGTTCCGTACTTGTTAAATTGTGGTTTACGATTTATGACGTATTTAAAAAAAACTACTTACTTGATCTCGTTCAAACCAACTTTCGGTGGAAGTTTACATGGTAATGTACATCATATATTTTTTTTAGTTTTTATCATTCTCTTATTTTAGAAGTTTCAGGGGGCACACATTTTACTACTTTGGAAGTGTCTCTCACGCAAACTATTCAGTTTAGAAAAAAATATATTAGAAACCTTAATATCTTTTTTGAAGACCTATCCATAGATACCCCACATGTACAGGTAGGAAGAAAAAAAAATTGAGTTTCAGTTTTTTTCTATTTTTGTTTGAAAATCTCAATGCGGTTCACAGAATACACCTACTTACCAAGTTTCAACAGCATAGTTCTTATAGTTTCGGATAAAAGTGGCTGTGACATACGGATGGACAGACAGACAGACAGACATGAAGAATCCATAAGGATTCCGTTTTTTGCCTTTTGGCTAGGGAACCCTAAAAAGGAAAACATAAATACTAAAAGCAGTGTATGCCTCACAACCACGTATACTCGTATGTTACTGTAAAATCCGAACTGTTGTTTCAGTTTAAAAAAAAAACTATGATGAAACTTATTATTTATCGGTAAACAGATTTACTAAGTCTTACCGGTAAAAGTCTGAAATCATCATCATCATCTACCTGCCCTTGTCCCATGTTACTCGGGGTCGGCGCAACACGTTTTCTTCTTCCATATCGTTCTGTCCCGCACCACGCTATAATTGACTTCCTTTTCTTTAATATCACTCCTCACACAGTCTATCTATCTTTTCTTTGGCCGTCCCCTCCCTCTTCATCCACCCCCAATTAAATTCATAAGAGTACACCTAAGTCCTAAGTTCCGTATGGTGCCGGACGTAAAGAATTTCACCATCCCATGTCTTCCCGTGGGTGTCGTAAGAGGCGACTAAGGGACAAACCAGAGAATGGGCAGCAGCGTTCTCTGTGCTTCTATAACAACCATACTGCGATCGCCAACCCGCCTGCCAAGCGTGGCGATTATGGCAAAACCCCCCCAATGAATAGCACAAATAAAAAATGGCCCCTGGTACCCGGCAGCTTGCCTACCCTCGACTACGGTAGCGGTCGAGGCTACGGCATGGCAAGGGGTGCTAAGAATCTCCGGACGAGATCCGGCTACCCCAACAATCACCGACGACTGGACCTGGCAACGTACAACACGCGCACACTTCGGACCGACGAGAAGGTCACCGAACTCGAGGAGGAACTGAACAGGTTGCGATGGAGTATTATAGGGTTATCTGAAGTCCGAAGAGAGGGGGAGGACTCGATAATCCTCAAATCCGGTAACCTACTCTATTTCCGAGAAGGTGACCGGCAGTCCCAGGGTGGTGTCGGGTTTATCGTCCACAAGTCCCTTGTGAACAACGTGGTGAAGATCGAGAGTGTGTCGACCAGGGTGGCGTACCTTATACTCAGAATATCCTCAAGATATTCGCTGAAGGTCATACAGGTCTACGCCCCAACCTCGGCACACCCCGACGATGAGGTAGAGACCATGTATGAGGATATCTCCAGAGCCATGCATGGTTTCAAAACTCACTTCACCGTTGTCATGGGGGACTTCAACGCGAAACTGGGCAAACGAGACGAGGATGAGCTGCAAGTGGGGCAATTTGGAGTTGGACAACGGAACCACCGGGGTCACCTACTGGCCAGTTTTATGGAGAAGGAGGGCCTCTATATGATGAACTCCTTCTTCAAAAAGCGTGAACACAGGAAGTGGACCTGGCAGAGCCCCGATGGTGCAACAAAAAATAAGATCGACTTCATCATGTCAACCAAGAAGCAAATGTTCAATGATGTCTCTGTGATCAATTCGGTAAAAACCGGGAGCGATCACCGCATGAAAACTGAAGACCGACGATGGCAGGATCGTATCCGCCAAACCGGAGCTTCTCAGGGAGATCGAAACATTCTATGGGCAGTTGTACACTTCGATCAGCAAGCCCGTTGCGAGTCTAGCAAACGACCCAAGAGCTAGATTGACCCGACACTATACCGAAGATATCCCGGACGTCAGCCTGTACGAGATTAGGATGGCTCTGAAACAGCTAAAAAACAACAAGGCGCCGGGTGATGACGGAATTACGGCCGAACTCCTGAAGGCGGGTGGAAAACCGGTCCTTAGGGCCCTTCAGAAGCTGTTTGATTCTGTCATACTCGAGGGCAAAACGCCACAGGCATGGTGCAGGGGTGTGGTGGTACTCTTCTTCAAGAAGGGCGACAATGCCCGGTTGAAGAACTATAGGCCCATCTCACTTCTTAGCCATGTCTACAAGTTGTTTTCAAGAGTCATCACGAATCGTCTCGCGCGCAGGTTTGACGATTTCCAGCCCCCCGAACAAGCCGGATTCCGAAAAGGCTTTAGCACCGTAGACCACATACATACGCTGCGGCAGGTTATACAGAAGACCGAAGAGTATAACCTGCCTCTCTGTTTAGCGTTTGTGGACTACGAGAAAGCCTTCGATTCGATAGAGACTTGGGCTGTACTGCAGTCTCTCCAACGGTGCCAGATCGACTACCGGTACATTGAGGTGTTGAAGTGTTTGTACAAAAACGCCACCATGTCAGTCCGTCTTCAGGATCAGACCTCGAAACCAATCCTTCTCCAGCGCGGCGTGAGACAGGGAGACGTCATTTCTCCGAAACTGTTCACTGCTGCGCTGGAGGATGTCTTCAAGGTTCTGGACTGGAGGGGGCTGGGCATCAACGTTAATGGCGAGTACATTACTCACCTTCGGTTTGCCGACGACATAGTGGTCATGGCTGAGACCATGGAGAGCCTCAGTAAAATGCTCGATGACCTCAGTAGAGCTTCCGAAAGAGTGGGTCTTAAAATGAACATGGACAAAACCAAGATCATGGTGAATGCCCATGTAACACCCACTCCTATCAAGGTCGGAGACTCTACTCTCGAAGTTGTAGACGATTATGTCTACCTGGGACAAACGGTCCAGTTGGGTAGGTCCAATTTCGAGAAAGAGGTCAACCGTCGAATCCGACTCGGCTGGGCGGCGTTCGGGAAGTTGCGTGGTATCTTCTCGTCCAATTTACCGCAGTGTCTCAAGACAAAAGTCTATGACCAGTGTGTGTTGCCAGTGATCACCTATGGGACCGAGACGTGGTCGCTCACAATGGGCCTTATCAGAAAGCTCAAAGTCACCCAAAGGGCAATGGAGAGGGCTATGCTCGGAATTTCCTTGCGTGATCACGTCAGGAATGATGATATCCGCAGGAGAACCAAAGTTACCGACATAGCCCGAAGAATTGCCAAACTTAAGTGGCAGTGGGCAGGGCACATTGCTCGCAGAACGGATGGCCGATGGGGCCGAAAGGTTCTGGAATGGCGACCGCGAACCGGAAGACGATACGTTGGAAGGCCTCCCACTAGGTGGACTGATGACCTGGTTAAGGTTGCGGGAAGGCGCTGGATGCGAGACGCACGGGATCGGTCAATGTGGCGACGCCTGGGGGAGGCCTATGTCCAGCAGTGGACGTCTTTCGGCTGAAATGATGAATGATGATGATGAAACCTAAGTCATTCCAGACATTCTTTTCCCGCACCGTCTAGAACCAGCCCTCACGGTACGCGTCCAAATCATCTCGGCGCCTATTTCTGGACCGGCCTCAACGGTGCGTTCCATCTTCAAGATTGTGGAGGCTTGCCCAGCGCTCAATTTGCATGCTACTAACGTGAGCCGTAATGGCATTGGCCGATTTGAGCCGAACAGCCTTTTTACCCGCGTCTATTATGCCCGTTTGGGAACACAGCGTGTTCCGTATTCGGTCTGTTCTTTTTACATCCAGAATGCTGCGTAAATCTCTGGCAATCCCCAAGTGTAAGTCTTTGAGTTTACTCTCCAGGGCGATCGGCGGATTTTTTGTTAATAAATAAGAATTGTCAGTGCCGATTTGGCAAAATGATAAGATCAATTAATAATTAGCTTAACAATATTAATAGACTAACAAACTATTATTGTAGCCCGTTATTGCAATTGGGATAGTTAATTGCGAGAAATACAGGACTGATCAATGTGATGATTCTTGGTGTGTTTTATGTCCACATGTGGACGATTTTTGGTTGAAACGACGAAAAATGTCAAATTCGTGAGAAATAGATTATCATTTCTCACGAATTTGAAATTTTTTGGTCAGTTCTAGGTGCCGTATGTTAGAAAGAAACAAAGATTGAAACAAATGGATACGAAGAATTTTATTAGTTCTGTCATTTCGAGACACTGCCAGCGTGGTTGGTACGACCATTCCATGTTCTGTGTTTTTTGCTTCTATTGTTTTCACATGAACGAAGAAGGTTAAAATAGTATTCGACCTTACCTATATTTTAAATATTGTATAATTCAAATTGAGATAACATTTGTTGTATTTTCAAAGAGGTTCAAATACTTTTTAATTATGGACTTAGTAAGTAAACTAAACGACGTTAGTCGTTTATAATACAATTAAAATATAGATGCCAGTGACAGCGGTAGTGCCAAAAAATAAAAATAATACAGACTTTGACAATATTACTTGTGATTTCGTTAGTTCCAATTAAAGCCACCAGGCTACATGATCTGGCTGCATTATACCTGATATTTTTTTGACAGATTGAATTGACGAGAAATAAATTGAATATTATTTTTGCTTTTTGCGGAAAAAAGCGACATACGTCCACCTAGCAACGCCGCAAAGCGGTCACTGTCGAATTGCACTGGATGGAAAGAGAAGCACGATGGAATTTGTATAGACTTTTTTACAAAACATAATAATATGAATTACTTAAAAATAATGAATGAAACTTCAATATATAAGACAATGAAGTTTTGCGTCCTTTTATGATACGTTATTGGTGTTAATTGTACAAATGTACGCTGGTCAGTATTACCGGAAACATCTTTTGAAGATCACGGTAAGAGGTTACTTTGCCATTCAATTGTATCGAGGTTTTTGTGCGTAAACGTGTTTCGGCCACAACAAAGTTTTCGGAAATATGATCAAGATTAACATATCTTTTTTCTGCTGCCACATCTTCAATAGATTTGGCTAAAAAATGTTTAAAAGAAAGCCCATTTTGAGTATTCAGCCCCTTAACTGGTATACCTTAATACGCATAATGCTTTTTTTTAATTGGAACATGTGGCACTTGGAAATAGTATAGGTTTTTAGCAGAGAAGAATTATTTAGACTTTCGTTCACAACAACCTATTAATTTATTTGTAATATTAGATTAGATGACGGTAACACACGTACAAAAGTTCCGAATTACTGATTGAATGAAGAGAACAAAATAATTTAAATAAAATCTTTTTTTAAAACAAGCTTTTTTTGTATTCTTCTCAGCAAAACCCTGCATTTGATACCCATGTTAAGGCAATGCACAAAAAATAACTCTTCTGCCATCTATGGGCGTCCACCATATTGGATTTAGAATGACGTCACTTAGCTAACCATGCATTGTCATCCAAACTAAACGTGTATGCAAAATTTTTAATTTTGCATACACGTTTAGTTTGGTTTGGTTGAGGATAACTGCATTAAAATTCAGTTGCAAGATTTGACCCGATCACACTCACATACATACATACTCGTACATTGCAAGTTAAATAAAAGCTTGTATAAAAGGTACCTCCTGCGTGCTGACTTATTTTTAGTTACTTTAATGATGCTTATAACTCAGTTCAGTAGCGGTTCTTAAGTCCTAAGATAGCTTCAATCATGTTCTTAGTACAAATATAAAATAATAAGTTGCAGCCATTCACCCCTTTAAGACCTAAAGAAATAACAAGAAGTTGTCTCAAACACAGCTTCAAAGAAACTGTCTATATAGTATGTTTCAACTATATACCTGACTCCATTTAATCCTGACTAAAGGGCAAATTACGTGATTTCAAGTGAAGTCCAAGATTGCCAAGTTTCGCTTTATAAGTGAAAATCTTTTCAGATAATATCTAAGTTTATGAAGGACTGGCAAAGATAAAGTGGAAAATATATTAAAGTACTTTTTAGATGGATTAAGGTCTTGTACTTAAATGGATTTCTTTTCTAGTTGTAAGTAATGTTATGGCTTTGACATTGCGATGTACGAGTCCATAAAGAGCAGACAAATATTGGTGCGAATCTGGTAAAGCACTCGCATATTTCTTGTGAATTTTAAATTGATGTAGGGTTACTTAGAGAAGCTTTATAGACGACTGAAAAATTACAAAAGAAATCATACGACCCTGTGGTGCCCGAAGGAGTAAATACTGTCTACTCTGTCAGTAAAATTTATTGGTTTGTTAGCCTACATTGTGTCCCACTGTTGGACAAATACTTACCCTTTCTCATTCTAAATCTCTCTGTTTTGAGCGATCTCTTGCCAGGTTTGCTCCCCAAACTTGATCAGCCCCCGTACCATGACGTGTCAATTTATAGCTCGACTGTTAAACAGGGACACATGTATACCAGTCAGATACATCTGACCCTTGCGCACACTAAAAATAACCTTGCTCTTAGAGCTTATGGTCACCGCCCTGATCGCCACACCAACTTAAGTATCAGTAACAAACTTGAAAAAGACTTGTTTGACTGCAAATCTGAATTATGTTGGTTAGAAAGGCTTCGACAGAAACTAGAGGCATCTCAGCTTTATTAATGAGATGGCATCCTTGACTGTTCCGGTACTTTTATACCGGTATTTTTTACAACAACAAAACCTTCATACTCAAAAGGAAAGACTCATTCTTTTCCAACACAACAACGAGGAGATATAATAAAAATAAAAAGCGAACAGTTGAAGTTAACTTGACAGTCAGAATAAGTTGTTAGCGCAGAACTCCGCGAGGACACGACATAGAGCGTTCAATCTTGTCGGGGAACCGCGAAAATGTTAACAAGGTTTTGTAGTTGCTTGATTTTTCTGTTTTTGAACGGAACTATGTACTGTGTATGTGTATAGAATAAGTTAAAGATAAATTAATATAGATATACCTAGTATAAAATCCTCCCTACCGAATTTAAGACACGATGGCTAATCCCAACGGAGATTATTCAAGTTCGCAACATATATTATAGTGCACAAGCGTGTGTGCTTTAAACGGAGAGGAACACCGCTCCCACACAACACTGCTTTAAACGGAGCTGACTGATCACTGTCCATGCGCCGACAGCTAGTAGGCAACCAGCTGGCCACGAGCTTACAGCTAGCAGACAATTAACTGTCCCCGCGCGGGTCGCCCGCTTGAAGCGCGTGGTAAGCATTTGCTAAGCGAGACGTCATCGAGTGGTACGATGGCGGTAAGCTCGCTAACAGCGAGCTGTCTTATAATTTGTGTCTACAAAGACAGCCCTGAAGCACACATTTCAATTAACTTTATTTTGCCGGCTACGACCTTTACTCTCCTAGTCCAATAAAATTCCCAAGTAAGGTCATATTACTTTGGCCCTGGGGGATAACTTTGGCCCAAGCTTGAAAAGGCTACTAACTTTTTAGTGATTTCTTGACATTGACAACAGTGATGCCAGCTACCGATTTTAGTGAGAACTTTTTCATTAGTAGCCGATTAAAAAGCATGGGTAGAACTGTAAACATTTTCCAAGTTTGGGCCAAAGTAATACAACCTTACCAGTAACATTTTTTGCCCGATCTAGGAGTCGAACCTAGGACCACACGCCCAGCAGTTGCTTATTGACCTAGGTGATGTCACGTCACGTGACAGAAAGTGACCGTTGGCTTTAGAAGGAGTGACGTTCTTTCAGGATAGCGATTCTCAGAAAGTCCAAAATATATGGAATTGTTATGCGATATTGAAATGTCACCCTGACATTCTGGCTTTATGACGACCGTTGTCGATGATAACGTCACTTTGCTAAGACTGCCGTGACTGTTACACGTGTAACGAAAAGGTGGCAGAGAGCAAAGATTTTATTTCTTCAGTGAATAATCTTCCAGATTCACGAAACTGGCACAAAGTCGGCATCGGCTCAGTTGCCAAAAAAACAAAAAAAAACCGGTTTCTTGAAAATCCTCCATGGCTCTCAATGAACAGTAAGCTCTTTCCATTTTACCTGTTAATTTTAATACACTTAACTGTTTTCGTAAATAACGCTATTCGTAAACAATGGAATTAAATTGCTAGAATTCCTGCATCCAAAATTCAGATGCCAACACGCACGTCCAAATTCAATTACGAAGTCCCAAAAGCGTTTACCTACTGAAGATTAAACTCCATCGCAATTTTCTTAATTCAATTTCAAAACAAATGCAACGTATACACACCTATTTATTTTCCACCTACACAAATTAAATAAAGAAGAAACTTCTAGAACGCTTAAGCAATCCTATTCGTTCGCACTCGAAGTAACGAATGCCGCATCCAGCCCAAATAGGTGTAATCAAGTTTATGACATCCATGTATCTTCGAATTGCACAAATTGCGTTCTTACAACGTATAAAAGTTGTTCTCAGCAATCAGCTGATTAAAGTCACCGTACCAACGGAATTTCTACTCTAACGTTCACGAAACAAAGTCGAGATTCTGCTGCGGAGTAGAGGTTCACATATGTGGAGACGGCTTTAATGTCTACCATGAATTTAGTAGTAAATGAAATTAGATAAACTGGCTATTTCGTTAGTCTTAACATAGTTACGAGTATTGAAGTTAGAGTACAGCAATATTTCTAAATAGATCGGCGCTTGGAGAGTTTTGTTCTTACTTATTTGTTGTAACTTAGTTAGTCGAATTGGAAGTAAGTTGAATGTCACAGGTTC
The DNA here is from genome assembly GCA_964057195.1 of Orthosia cruda. Classification (NCBI taxonomy): domain Eukaryota; kingdom Metazoa; phylum Arthropoda; class Insecta; order Lepidoptera; family Noctuidae; genus Orthosia; species Orthosia cruda. The sequence continues at coordinate 49,873,101 of OZ059826.1, read as the reverse complement.
TTAGGGAATTAGTTCGAACTAAGTTTATGTATGTTGGACTTATAATTGACCTTACTTTGGGAAATGGACATTTTCTTTTTGGCCTTTTGCAAAGTGATATTAGTCGGCTTGACCAATATCAATTAAACATATCGGATAATTATCTGTTTATGGCTTTTCTTTTATTTTTGTCGTGGTTACATTCTCATGCATAGTGCACGAACACAGGGAGATAGTGCAGTTATGTGGGACTCCAACCCACTAAACCTCCTGTGCCGCTTAAGGCGGAAAAACGGGCACGCGATAGCATCCATCACGAAACCACCGCAGCTGTCTGTCACCGGACCCTCCTCTGGGAAGTAGCCCCCATCACCAGCGCACTAGAACACATTGTACGCCATGACCACCCTAGGGACAAAACCAGCACATGGGCGCCAAACGACTCCATGTATGGCACCCTTGGTCCCCTTGTGACGGGTAATTTTTCGACTGCAGGGGATAGGGAGAGCGGCCAACGCTATACCAACACTCCTTCTCCCCTGCGGCTCCACCACGGCCACCATCAGATGTTGGCGACCCCGTCCAGGCCACGGAAGGAAGCGAGAGCGGCGCACCGCAATACCGCAACTCCACTTCCACCGCGGCCTCCAACCCGCAGCCGCGATGCTTCCCATACGAAATCGCGACCCGCTTCATTTGCTATGTCACCTCTGTTGCCAAGCGGCACCATAACCTACTTGTTGGCCACTACGTTGTCACCTTATCGGCAAAAGCCTTAACGAGCGGCCCCACCTCTGTTTCCTCTTCTTTTCACCGGGAGTGACCAAGCCACAGCTACTGCGCGCTCCCGCCTCTATAATGCGGGCACTCACTGGAGGGACGTGTTTATGGCCTAATATGTCCAGTAGTATATGCCTTTTGTTTTAAATGATAATTTACCTAATTAAATGCTTGTACAAAGGGCGATTTATCAAACGACAGTTATACCAAACACCAACCTTATAATTTTTGATTTCAGCAATCCATTTCGAATTTCCAAAATATCCTCAATACTAATTCGAATTTTAAAAAAAGGCTCAAAAGTGGATTGAATAATAGTTACTGAATGTAGATACTACCTACTTAGTTTTCTTATTCGTGTTCTTCATTGCTAAAGGTTGTGGGCACTGAACTATATCGCTTTGTTTTTCATGACCTTTATGAAAAAGCAATACAGGGATGCTTGAATAGTTTTTTATGCCCGATTACAACAATCATACTGATAAATATCTCTTTCTGTTAGGAGCATTTATTATTAAAATGTTTTTAATATATTATTGAAATTTACTTGAATGTCAGGTATCACCATTTTTCCTTGTACACGTAAATGTCACATCAAATATTCTTTCATCGAAGTTTAAAAGCTAAAAGAACTTTTCTCTTAGAGTGCAGCCGTGGAAACATACAGGTAGACGTACCGAATCGCTCCGCAATTGTTACCGTATGATTTCAGGCACATTTATGATCCTATACTGAAACGCTGCAGGTTATATGTTGATTTTTTGGGTACAAAGGTTGCTTGTCTAAATGTGCAAATGGACACTACTCTTAGTTTTAACAATATCTAGCACGTAACATAATACGTTAGAGCTAAATTGCTTATTAGTCTTTTAGGCTAGATCGTAATTAATTATTAAGTTTTTTTTTTCGTGAGATAAAGCTTCCCGCAGTCAGGTGCGATGCGATAATGTGACAAAATCATCATCATCATATCAGCCGAAAGACGTCCACTGCTGGACATAGACCTCCCCCAGGCGTCGTCGCATTGACTGATCCCGTGCGTCTCGCATCCAGCGCATGCCCGCAACCTTAACCAGGTCTTCGGTCCACCTAGTGGGAGGCCTTCCAACGCATCGTCTTCCGGTTGACGGTCGCCATTCCAGGTACATTGACATAGATGCGAAGAACAAAATCGAATTATCGTATAATCAGTGTCGCTATCCCCTACCACATATGTCGAGGGAGCGTAAAAGCGTTAATGCAACTGTTAAATAGCTCATACTATACTTAGCAATACTTTTAACATGAGGTTAAATCTTAATTTAGAAGCTACAAAAATACTCTGTTTACTTTTATTTTAGTCAAAATCAAACGTCACCGCAATAATTTAATCGCAAGTTAAACACGCACTAGCTCGTCTAAAATACTTACCCGTATATCCGTCGTATGTCCCAACGAATCTGTAAAGTGACACCGAGATGGTAGTGTGAAGTTCTTCTTACCACCACCTGTTTAACTTCTGAATTCTCCGCGAGAATACTTAAATGTTGAACTAAGTACACTAACCGAGTGTCTTCAAGGTGCTTCAGACTTTGTACTTTGATAGAAATGTCTTCTGTTGAGAATAGTTGCGGATTTTCTTTACCTGTCTTTGTTTTAATGTATCTTGATAAACTTTATGTTTACAATGGATAATGGCTTCCACAACTAGACGCGATATGACAATGTTTTGATACAAATTGTTCTATCTGACGAGCAATTTACAAAATAATGTTTTGTTGGATCCAACGCCAAATATATTAAAGTGGGATCCAACGGAAATAAATCATAGTTTCTATGAGAAAATTGTTCTTATATTGAAAAAAAAAACACATTCATCTTGCGAAAACATCACGATTCAAACAGTAAAACGCCCGAAACTTTTGAACGGCTGAACCGATTTTATTCAAACATAGCTACTACTAAAAAAACTAAATCAAAATCGGTTCATCCGTTGAGGCGCTATGATGCCACAGACAGACACACAGATACACAGCAACACACGTCAAATTCATAACACCCCTCTTTTTACATCGGGGGTTAAAAATACAAAATAGCTGTATAGTCATTTTCTATTTTCTTCTTCGAAAGTCTATGACCAGTGTGTGTTGCCAGTTACGAGCAATGGCTCTGGGACGTGGTCGCTCATAATGGACCTCTTCAGAAAGCTTACATTCACCCATAAGGCAATGGAGAAGCCATGCTCGGAGTACATGCGTGATCGAATCAGAAATGTAGAGATCCGCAAGAGAACCAGGGTTACTGACATAGCCCGAAGAATTGCCAAATTTAAGTAGCAGTGGGCAGAGCAAATGTGCTATGCCCACTGCCACTTAAGTTTGGCAATTATTCGGGCTCGCAGAACGGATGGCCGATGGGCCAGAAAATGTCTAGTGTTTTTTTCAAACGCTTTGTCACATCTTTACTGCCTTGTCACATCGAACCTGTCTATGCTCCCAAAAATGCAAAGATATCCTTATAAATGTAATATCTTGTTAGTGGTATAATTTTTCTAAGTCGCCCTAAGAATATAATACCATTAATAACCATAGTCATAAAACAGAATCGAGTATGTAACATTTTTAACCCATCTTTTCAATATCCTAACTAGAAATTCATTTCACATTTCAACCACGTTCAATAGAATAAAGACATCCATTCAGAGAACCCCATCAAAAATATGGAGTTATCTAAAATTCTGTTCGTATATTCGAAAATCACTTGAAACAAATGTCTACGTAATAACCGTGCAGACGATAAATTGTTGGAAAGCTGCGCTTATCAGATTTAAATATCCGCAGACCGCACGGAGACCGAAGTACTGCAGTCTCTTTTCATATTACCGGCCCGGGCTGATATAATTAGATGAATTCACTGTTTTAGGTGGCCCAAGTTATGGCAGATAGAGATATAGACTTTAATTTATTTTATCTACACTTACAACGTAATGTTGCAAATATGAATTCAAAAAATATTGTATGCAACATTTTCCTTCGATTTTCAAACAACTGCATCATAAAATAACTTTTTAATTTTTGTAGCACACTTTTACTTTTTAATTCATTGGCGCGTATGGGCTCTTTGACTTAATGTAGAAAAGTATAGTGGCATTGTCTATGGATGCGCACGCTGCGCAGTCATGCGCAATGATAATCTATATTTCCCGCCATACCAAATTTTTCCCGTTGCCACTTTTGTTTTATTTCAACTGTATGAGTGAAGATAAAATAGTGTATGCAACGATCATATAATAGAGTTTATTAAAACACGAGTGTGGTTTCTTCGCCTCGTGTGATAATAGTTTCACACGAGTGTTTTAATACCACGAGTGTTTAAACTGCAATGGTGATAAAGGATTGTCTAGTAAATTATATAGCATTGAGATGGAGACAATACCACCATACTGCCACAATGCCGCCAACTAGAAACTGGTGGGAAGTCGCTTTGGCGCTAAATTGAAATAACTGGCACCCATGGGATGTTTGTCCCGTAGTAGGATGATGGTTTGAGAAAGTTAGAATAATACAGGAACTACTATGGATAAATTGCCAATTTTTTGTTTTTACAAGCTTTTTATTAACTTGTAATGTATCGGGCCAAAACATGCAACTGAATTTTAAAGTAATTATTTTTGCATGACAAAGCACGTTAATCTAAAAAGATTGTTTAAAAAAAATTGCCGAAATATATTGTTTGTTAAGAACAGCTTAAAATGTTTGCTTAAAATTATTACCACAATATGCAAGTCTATCATTTTTGAATAAAGGTTTCTCTTAAGTTGTTTTTAACAAAGTATTTTAACAACAGTTTCTGCTAATAGAAAGAAAAAAAACACATTTATTTGTCACAAGCCACTAGAGCACACAACATAAAAAAGAAAAGTTAAAACTGAACAACAATAAAAAAGAGAAAATACAATATAAATATGATATTGTGTGTCCCACGGCTGCGCCAAATAGGACCAGTTCAGCAAAATGTCGCGCAACTAGTGCCCGACGCTGGTTTTCAACTGGACCTGTGACTGTGACGTGACGGACTTAAAGCAGTTTCATAGTGACATAATTTGTATGTAAAACAAGTATAATAATAATTGATTTTATCGTCATCTAAATCTTACCAAAACCGCTATCGTTCTTATTTCATACTAAACCCCAAAACGGGCATTCTCTTAACAAATTCAATTCCTCGAGTATTCGTTAGCAAGTCCGCTAGGATTATATCAATGGACCCGCCTGATAAAGGCATCAGTAGCGGTGCAATTTGTATTGACTATACTGACATAATGGCTGACGGAGCTAACCCGTGGAACGTCTGCGGTTTCCGTCTGCACTGGAATGGACTGGTATGTTCATATATTTATTTTCTTGTGTTTGTGTTGTCTAAAAGCGGGTTCGGAATGAGTATTTTGGAGTTAAAAACGTATCAAACTGAAATTGAATGCCCAATTTTGATGGGTTTTCAGGCTTAATTAGAGTTTGATATAAACCCTACTTGAAATTCTTAGTAGTATTCTTTATTTTCTTGTCTGTCATGGACAATAGGATATTTCTATAAATACAAAACAGTTCCGTGAAACAGGAAAGGCGTGGGTTAAGCCCCAACACGAGTCCTGAATCGTTGTTAATATTTTTTGTTCAACATCGAAAATTGCTTTGTGTTTCGAAACAGCTACCAAATCTATCAATATCTAGCTGTGTTGTAGTTTCTTTATATTTATTTTTTTACTAGCGGACGTCTCGCGGTTTCACCCGCGTAGTTCCCGTTCCCGTGGGAATACAGGGATAAAAGTAGCCTATGTTACCCGCGGATATTGTAGCTTCCCAACGGTAGTTTTTAAGTTGATTTGTTACATACAAAAATACAAATCTTTCCTCTTTATAATATTAGTATAGATTGATTTTCTAATAACTTATTTACTCAAATTCATTCCTGATATAAGGAAAGTAATGGTGAAAATTAAATGAGTAAGTATTTAATACTAGTGCCTGTATGTGTCGTTTTTTATGTCTATGGTTGTTTTTATCATATCTATCTACAAAGGGTAAGGTTGACCAAACAATGAAAGCATAAACACCGTATCGTCATAAATAAAAACCAACAACAAAATCAACTTAAATTTACAACATCGAAACACATTTCATACTAAACACTATACGGAACTCCATCCATCTCCACCGAGCATCTGGGACCCAAGTTATAATCGGAAAAAAGTACTGCTATATGCCATGAAACGAGCAAGTTGCGAAGTAACCCAAGTTTCAGTACTCGACTGGGCGGAGGACTTTTAGTTGGTTTTTTATGAAGTTTTTACGGAACCCCGTTTTATCTTCTGCTCGGATCTTTTTGAACTAAATTTTGTTATTAAGTATTTGATGTTCAGTGTTGAAGGTTAATGAAGACTTTCAATGTTTTTGTCGAGTTGGACATCGATTTGTAAGCTCTGTTGTATCGTAAACGTCTTCTATTCATCAAAGTAAAAGAATTAACTTTGTTTGGCTTATGAAACTTTTATAGCACACACAAGAAAATTATTGGCCTTTTACCCAACAAAAATGGAGTTGCTTCTTTGTTAACCTATATTTAGGTACGGTATTGAACCATGATGTTATAAACACATTCAAAATGGTTATGTTGCCACATTCTATCAAAATATCCGACGGATCACAGATCCGCTGTAGTGTCATAAACTCGGATATATCCGAAAAATGCACCTAACAAAATTCTTGTAACAAAATGCATCTTAAAACTTCACGTAGTGCATATTCACTACATACTTATAGTTTTATTGTCGCTCCGGGACCAAGTTTTGGATAAAAGAAAGTCTAGCGTCTAAGTTTGGTAACCACGTACTATGTAGTTGTGCTTAGAATGTTTTGTACCGAGTTCTACTTTACAGCAATGGATTTTTCTTTCTCTCAGCTTAGTTTCCTAAGACAGTGTCGTTATGTAATGTCCAGTGATGGTCGTTGGTCGTCCTTATTATAAAATGGTTTTGTTTCAGGGTTTCGTTCGATCGCTTACTCCGGAATCGTACATTTCCGGAATTATTAACAAGTAAAATTTCAAAATTTAACAAACCCTCGACATATTTTTATTTCATGCTACATAATTTATCTAGTACATAGTATACACGCTTCGATCGGCAATCTATTGAACACGTAATTATGACAAAAACACCCCGATTCAAACAGTAAAATGCAAATAACTTTCGAACGGCTGAACCGATTTTATTCAAACATAGCTAAGAACACTCTCGATTAAGTCACCTTTTAAACAAAAAAAATAATTCAAAATCGGTTCACTCGTTTGGACGCTATGATGCCACAGACAGACACACAGATACACAGCAACACACGTCAAACTTATAACACCCCTCTTTTTCCGGCGGGGATTAAAAATAGCATGGGTCACTCATAGGTAAGCTAAGAAGCTAAGTAAGCTCTAGTATAGCTAATTCACATTCTTCTAACTTTCTACATTTTTAAATATTTCTTTTAAAAAACATTAAAATAAAATAAAAAAATAGAGACTCAACGGTATCGGGAACAGGGTTCAAGCTACCGGTGGTCAGGGCTCCAGAGAGGGGAACTTCCTAACAATACGTGCTGTGTCCAGAAGTACTGCTTTCTTAATCAATCCCTTGACCCAGCCGCCTCAGAAGAGCCTCCTAAGGTGTTGGTCGAGGCTGTACAATGATCGCTGAGTCGACATCCCGCGTGTCAACGTCGCGAGCCAAGTTAAGATACTTGATTTGCTTATTGGCTTGTTATTACTCAAATATTTTTAATAGCGTATCAATATTGCCAGATATTAACACAAAATAATAAATCATAGTTTTACTTTTTAACTCCCGACGGAAAAGAGGGGTGTTATAAGGTTGACGGGTGTATCTGTGTTTTTGTATATATGAGCTTTTGTGTATCTGTCTGTATAGCTCATAGAAGGATAAACCGATTTAGAATTGTGCTTCTATTGTTTGAAAAGTGACTTTATCGAAAGTATCATTAGCTAAGTTTGAAGTTTTGGGCGTTTTACTGTTTGAATCGGGGTGTTTTAGCAAAATATCGTCTCATAATTACGTGTTCAATACTAGACAAAATTTGTAGCATGACATAAAAATGTGTCAAAAGTTTTTAAACAATCTAAATTTGACTTGTTATGAAATAAGTTCCTGGCGCTTATTGACACTAGCAGTTAGTAACAGAAGAAGTTTTGATTTGTTTTGTTTTTTTTTTCACTTTTCTTCAGTTCGAGAAACTACTTTAATACTATTGAAGCTATTTTAACCCATTATAATAAATACATAAATAAGACGGTATATATAAATAAGTTTGGGGGATGCTGCAAATAGGTGGCCTTCCTGATGCCATCTTAGGCACACCTTGATCTATCTCATGTGGTAAGCTTTTTTATCCTTAAACCGAAACACAGGAACGCTGCTTTACAGTAGGTATCTTTGCTTTGAGTGAGATTCATTTCAAAAAAAATTTAATACCATATCAAAATCCAACTAATTTCATCATCTTCAACAGCCTTTTTATTGTTCCCACTGCTGGTGCTCAGACCTCCTGTCATAGAGAAAGAGTGGGCTATAATTCACCACGCGGTTCCATTGCGGATTGGTAGTTGTAGCATGCCTTCGAATTTTTGGTTCTAGGATATATGCCGGTTTCCTCACGATGTTTTCCTTCACCGTTTTGACGAAAGTAATGCGCCTGCTCGGATTCGAACCTTTGACTTACAACTTGTAAGTCCAGGCCGTAACCACTGCACCACCACTGCTCTACTAATTTTGAAGGCACAAAATTAGCTTGAATTAAAGTTCGTCTTCAAACCTAGGCATCAAGGTTTCACCCATATATGGTGGAAGTATCTAGAAACAACAGTTGCAGGTATCAACCGGAAAAGTTTCCTTTATAATCGAAGGGATCCTCAACGATTTTCCCCCAATAACTGATAACCACAGTCCAATATCACATAATCCCACAATAAGTAATAAGGCTACTATTTTAAATGATTCGGTGACCCTGTGGTCAACTCTTTGTAGCAAGTGCAACTGATAGCTCGTAGCGACCGGCCGCGCGACCACTCTGCTGCGGTAGCAGTCGTTTAGTGCGATGACCTTTGGCGCTATCGGGATGTGGCTATTTGTAATTTATTGTGGCTCATTTCGTTCTCGTTTGTATCGTTTGGTGTGGTGGAGGCGGTACCCTCCACCACACCAAACGTGTGTAAACACCAAGGTGTGTTAACAATGTCAAAAAGGAAAATAAGAATACAATTGTTATGCAATGGCGGTGAAAATATGTAACCCCTTAGGCGAAGAATTTAGAAGTGCTACAGATTTGGAATTTAGTAAGAAGCTATATAACTGGTTGTGTTAGAGATGTTTTTATTCCATCAATGAATATATTGACTGTAAAATGTAAAACTTATTTATTATGACAATGAAACATTTTCATTACTCTTACAATTTTTTACTGACATAACATCATTATTATAGATCGCTATTTTTAATATAAATTATCATTTTTAATGATATTAATTGCATTTAAATCTAAATTTAAATGATGAAATTCTTATAAGTATTTTATGTTAGTTACTGCTAATTACTAAATGTGCATGTACTGCATGCTTTATTTATAATCAAGATGTAAATCTAAATATTTGCACGGCTGAAATGCCGAATATATTGAAACCCATGATAAATCTTACGAACTTATGTTAGCTACCTATATTCTTGCAAATAAATATATCATTCATTCAATGATTAGGAAGAAATCTAGGTGAACTAGGAAGTTCTTCAATGTAGCCTTCGTGCAGCAGAGGTGCTTCGCTTATTTCAAAATATTATTATTCCACACCAAAAATTAGGTCGCCAAACATTTTAAGCTGCCAAAAAACCGAGTACCTTCGCCCCCTTTTTCCCCATACATCCGTAAACAAAGTTACCATCGATCACTTCCACATAAAATCAACACAGGCAAGTCGACACACAAAGAATGTAACGCGAGCATAATGCCGGGAGACGTTTCTCGTGATGTATGGCCCCAGCCCTAGGGATGAAACTTTGATCCGACAAAAATCCCGGGGGGAGAAACTAGTCGTCGGTAAACAAAAAACTGTTAGGTTTTTGTTAGTCTTATGTTTGGGATATACGGATGGGGAGGTAGGCACGCACGTTGGGAAAATAAACCGTTGAAAGTTTTGATCAGTAAAATAAAATAATTAATAAAAAAAGCTATTTATTAAACAACGTTTTTTCGTATTCTTCTTAGCAAACCCTTTTATTTGATACCAATGTCATGGCTGTGCAAAAAAAATAACTATTCCGCCATCTTGAGCCGTCCGCCATATTGGATTTAGAATGACGTCACTAGCTAAGTGCCACCATGCATTGTCATCCAAAGTAAACGTGTATGCAAAATTGCATCTTAATCTGTGGAGGATAAATGCTTTAAAATTCAGTTGCAAGATTTGACATTATTTCTTATGTTTTTGAAAGTTTATAATTAATTCATACTATAAGTAAGTACTTCTCTAATGATCGTTTGTAATACCTACAGACAATACGTAACAAGGCTAGGCTAGGTATCAATAAACTCAAATAGACAACAAGTTCTCTGATAGAATTTTCACAATTACCTCCTTTTTTCAACTAAATAAAGAAATAACGACCTATTCACAGGGCTATTAGAGAGTGATTAAAAGTAATAGGAGAAAATTTAAAACCATTTAGGTACTAAACAAAACTTTCAATCACTCCAAAATAAAATCAATAAAATGACTTAAACACTCAAAATAAGCTTCAACTATATCATCGGTCGAACAACTTGAATACATTAGCTACATAGCCCGCCATTTTACAAGTACTTACCAAGTTCAACACTTAGTCGACCCTCGCCAATTTAATTTATTAACACTTAAAACTTACATAATTCAGCGTACTAAGTTTTAAGTCTAGCCCTTCTAAGTTGGAGCACTCCGGAGGACGCACCTGATACCGGCCCGTAAGTGACAGATGGGCTGAAGCCCCACTAAGTGCTAAGTTCGGAAGTGTTTAAAAATTAATACACGAATGAATATAGCTAAGGGTGCGGTTACACGGGCAACTTAAGTTGCTGTATTCCGGGTAATATTCAAGGTCAACTAATTGGTCTAGTGGAAGTTATGTTTTTCTTACTGATCCGCTTTTCTGATTCATTTCGTTGCAGCATCTAATACAATTGAACATTTCTTCAAACTTGCATAATTCAGCGTACTAAGTTTTAAGTCTAGTCTTTCTAAGTTGGAGCACACCGGAGGACGCACCTGATACAGGCCCCGTAAGTGATAGATGGGTTGAAACTCCACTAAGTGCCAACTTCGTGGTGTTTAAAAATTAATACAGGAATAAATATAGCTAAGAGTGTGGTTACACGAGGAACTTAAGTTGCTGTATTCCGGGTAATATTCAAGGTCAACTAATTGGTCTAGTGGCAGTTATGTTTTTTCTTACTTATCCAATGGTATATTCTGATTGATTTATAAACGGGATTCAAGAAAGTTGAATCGATTTACCTGGTCTGAGGATTTTCGCTTTCAGGGATTTGCGATAGACAGAAATAGTGTGGCAAATAAAATCATGTTTGGCCCCAACCTGATCAACAAGATTTAAACGCACGAATAAATGGTGAGGTGGTGCCTTGCGCACTCAACAATGAGCCCCTGATAACAGGCGCCAGTATATAATGACATAATAATTGGCAACATATCTCAACCCCTGAGGTATTAGAGGAGTAGTAATGCATTCCACGGGTATCAGGACTATGCCAAAAGTAAGAAAGCAATCTCAATCTTACTGGAACACTTCCTTCCTCCGAGCTTATAATGCCTCCGGCAACAATAATTGCCCGTGTGAGTACACCCTAAGGATCATTGTATTTAAGTGCCACGGTACTTTAGACTACGAGCATTATTGATAAGGGTACGAGTGTTAGGTTTTATGGCCAAAGAAAACTATTGACATGTATTTATTACTTTGTTTTGAGAGGTCTATTTTTGCTGCTATTAAAAGGTCTTTGAAGCCTATTTATGTACAGACAACACACTTAAAAGTGAAAGTATTTAATATACAAATAAAAGAGAACAGAGATAATGTATCTTTCAAAAGACTTTTTCCAGCAGACCTACATAATTATTAATTAATTTAAAAATCTTAATTGTTTACTAGGTTAACACATCGCAATTTGAATAGCACATGTAAGCAAAAAACATAAAAGATCAAAGAAATGATGGAGGATGGACTGTGTGAAAAATGATATATTTGGAAAGGGAGTGACTTGACTACTGAGATGCCTAATAAAGAAAGAAAGAAAAAGTATTTACCCACACAGGAGACGCGAGAAAAGCAAAGATGGAGCTCATAGCAATTTACAAAGCAGTTAATTATGTCTTGAATCAAAATTTAAATAAAGTAGTAATTTTTTCAGATAGCAAAAGCGCACTCCAACATATCGCTCGATGCGCCTCTGGCTATAGCAGAGGTACATCGATAGCGTATGATATTTTAAAACTTATAATAATACTTAAAAACAATAATATAGAATGTAGATTGCAATGGGTTCCAGCACATATTGGACTAGGTGGTAACGAGGAGGCTGACCAAATATCCAAATCAGCGATAGAGGACCGATGTATAATTAATTATATACCTGATTATTGGGAATATAATACCAAATTTAAATCAGCATGCATTCCTGGCAACAACATTTTTTCAAAATGTCTCTGGACAAAGGCATTTGGTACAAAAGCATTCAAGGCCAGCCATCGCGTGTTCCCTGGTTCGAAGATACTAAATTAGGTAGAAATAACGTTAAATTGATATCCGTTCAGGGCACTATCCATCGGCAAAATTCGCATTTCTTATGAAAAAGGCAGATTCTCCTAATTGCACAGTTTGCAATCAAATCGAGGACGTGCAACATTTGCTGATGGAGTGTGCTCGGAACGGAGTAGAACGCGAGTTATACATAAAAGATTCAAAAATAAATAAATTGGATGTAGGCATAATCCAATCCATCTTATCTGTACCAGCTTCGGAGATAATTAAAAAGTTGTGCCATTTAATTATGGTCCATGCCAGGTAATCATGGTATTAATAATTAAGATTCATTAACTAGTAATTTTATATAAAATGTAATGTAAAAGTAAATAATGTAAGAATTTTATGTAAAAGGCCACGATGGGGCTGACATGTGTTTGATAAAAGCCCCTAAATAAAAATAGATAAAAAACATAGCAAAGATAAAAACCGGCCAAGTGCGAGTCAGACTCGCGCACGAAGGGTTTCGTACCATTATAGCAAAAAAACGGCATAAAAATCACGTTTTTGTATGGGAGCTCCCCTTAAATATTTATTTTATTCTGTTTTTAGTATTTGTTGTTATAGCGGCAACAGAAATACATCATCTGTGAAAATTTCAACTCTCTAGCTATCACGGTTCTTGAGACCACAGACAGACAGACGGACCGCGGAGTCTTAGGGTCCCGTTTTTACCCTTTGGGTACGGAACCCTAAAAAAAGAACAATAATAAAAAATAAAAACCCCGTGCGAGACCAAAAAGGCTCCCATCTCAGCATGTGCAGCGATATCTAAAATAATACGCCACGGACACACTAAAAAAACATACACACATTTTATTTTTTGTACTTTATTACTAAGAACAAAATTCTTATTAATTAATTACGATCTAGCCTAAAAGACTAATAAGTAATTTAACTCTAACTTAATATGTTACGTTTTAGATTATGTTAAAACTAAGAATAGTGTCCATTTACACTTTTACACAAGTCCGTAGCACTTCCTTAGAGTCTGATATATTTGTAAAAACACTATGTTCATGTGTTATATATAAAGCACAGCATTGCCACTATTATTCATTCACTTTGTACACTACACTAATTCGAAAGGTTTAGTTCTTTTTAGCCTACGCACTAAGTGTATTAACACTTAAATTAAACATACACAAATTAGGCAATATCTAATATATCTATATACAAATAAAAACTAATTAAAGAACACATTATAACAAAAAACATAGAAGAAATAAGAAAAAAAACAAAAAAAAACAGAAAGATCTTACGGAACTAAAAATGTACAAATAATAGGGTTAAATGTACAATTAAAGTTAGATTAGTGAATAGTTGCATTTTGTTTGTAATTGTACAATTATTCGCTAATCTAAATTTCATCCATCTTCTCACAAAAAAATAAACATTCACGACATACATTCTATCCATTTCCCAGCAACCTATTCTTTGTACATGTTTACTTCTGTAAGTTCTTTCTGTTATTTTATATATTATATTATATCAGAAATTTTATAACAGAAAAACTTACAAAAGTAAAAGTGTACAAAGAATAGGTACCTATACAATTATTCGCTAATCTAAATTTCATCCATCTTCTCACAAAAACTTAAACATTCACGACATACATTCTATACATCTCCCAACAAACAGGTCACACTCCGGTGCTGATGTCAGAAGGGCATTTAGCATGATGTAACGACAAATAGTGGTAGGTGCAATAACTATAGAAAAACGTGATAACTCTTTGTTGTAATCCAATTTGCTAAGACATCAGTTTCCCTCACTGTACAAAGACGATGGTTAGCCGGAATTCCCGTCAATAGCTCACTATATAAGTTAACTAATTGAGTTATTCCGCAGCGCCCGGGGAATCGCGAGCAGATTATACGGATGTTAATTGATGAGACGATGCGATCCGATAGTCGGCCCTTAGAATTATATTTGGGGATCAGTTACTGAAATATAATTATACAGGTATTGATGATTAATTAAGGTACTGAGTGCCTCGTCAAACTAGGGGGTGTAAGTGTGACTACTGAGAGTTCCTGGGGTTCCCAGATAGTACAAAGTTGTATCAGCTCAGAAACAGCATCTAGAAGGAAAGAAAGAAAAATATTTATTTGAGACCCGGACAGGAGACACGAGATATTATTATGCAAAAAAATACAAAAAAAAAACTATAATAAAAATAAATATAAGTAACTAGCGAACACCTCGCGGTTTCACCCGCGTAGTTCCCGTTCCCGTAGGAATACAGGGATAAAAAGTAGCCTCATGTCACCCGGAGACAGTGTAGCTCTCCAACGGTAAAAGAATTTTTGAAATCGGTGCAGTAGTTTTTAAGGATATTGGTTATATACAATCATACAAAAATACAAATCTTTTCTCTTTATAATATTAGTATAGATAACCCCGTGCGAGACCAAAAAGGCTCCAATCTCAGCATGTGCAGCGATATTTAAAAGGAAATAACGCTGCGCTGAGCATCTATCTTCTAAGCCTTTGAGGAACACGAGTGTGATGTTATGTTGAGAGTTTCAGTAGATAAGAAAAAAAACAATATTTTATTTAGAACTCAGTTTCCTGCAGCTTAGCTACTGTGACCTATCACAGCATTTTTCCAGGATAAAATAATCTTTATCTAGGCTACAGAAGAGTTTTTATTTATTCTAGAAATTACCTTTCTTTAACAAAAAAAATACACCATAAAAGTACAAGATAGTTTCTATGTTACAGAATCATATTTTTTTTAAACGCTTCGTATTATAAAATTATATTTCACAAATCGTGACTTGGTTGTTCTATTTTTGTCTGCACTCAACTTGACAGCCGCGACTATTGTTGAACTCAAAAATATAATACGGTATTCTATTTTTACGTACAGGAGCCTGTATTAAAGTAAAATTAATTTGAAATATTAAAACAGAGTCCACTGAATTAATTTATTCGAAGGTCTGGTTTAATTACAAAACAGAAGAGAAAGCCAACAGCAATTACATCATTTGCTTTGATAAAGTTGACTTTTCAATCGAATTCAATTACGTCCAATTAGGCAAAATAAATATTTATTTGAATCCAAACATATTTTCGGTAAAACAAACATTGCTAACGCATGTTCAAACGCAAAGCAATAAAACGAAATAAAATAAACGAAAATCAAATTAAATTATTACGCAAACATCTCCACAAGCGAGCTATTCCGCCAATAGATTGGGCGATTTACACAAACATGCCAACTAGTTAATCAGACTTCGGCCAATATGCAAATATCAAAACACACATTGGCAAAATTGGCCTTTTGGCGTAAACTAGCACCAACAAGTTGGGGTAGCTTGGCAGCTGTGTGCACCGCCAATAGGAAAGTTTGAGAACTGCAGGGCTTACCACACCGCGCCATAACCCGAGTCAAACTAGCTCAATTCTCATTTTTTGTTCGTGTGTAATTCGCGGGATGTTTGTTCCAGAACTTTTTTGTATTCCATCGTTGAGCTAAAAGATTTTTTATCTGGATATCATTGCAAAGTTAAAAATGTTTTAACAGCGTTAATAAAAGATCTGTGTAAATAACTTTCGCTGTAAGTAAATAACCTTTTTGATGAGAGGTTATTGCAAAAACTGATACAATGTAATAAATTTGTTTTAATTCGCGACCTCACTCTGTGATGAGCACATTACTAAGGGCTTCGATTAGGTTCAGAACGAGTCAGGAATCTTATATCCTAAGAGTAAATTATATATTTAGAAGTAACATTGCTGCTCAATCATTGATCACGATGATAAATGATTCGTAAAAAACAATTTACATTGCGCCGTTCCAAAATTAAAAAAACCTTTATTCCATCGTCCATTTCAAAGCATCATAATGCGTACACTCAAATACTTTTTATCAACCGTGGCAGTCTGGATGCAATGCCTTTGCCACCCGCGCTCCGTGACAAATATCTATGAACTGAGAACCGTCGAGTTAGTTATGGCCCCGGGGCGCAATGAGCTACTACTGCCTTCAACTTGAAATACGTCCAGGTTTTCTGCAACTTTAAAATTAAATCTTTTTTGCGTTTCTTAGTTTTAAAGTAGTTTGAAGAAAGATTTTTGTTTTATAGTGAGTTATTTTTTGTTTTTGTTCTCATTTTAATTTAAGTAGGTATATTGCTTTATTTATTTAAAAATGGGATGGATAAAAAAGCATCAATATGACACCACTTCTTACATTTTATTAATATGGTGGTAAATTATGCAATCGTTAGATTTTTTCTACTATAGAAAATATATTGAGTCAAATCGCGATATATATTTCGACTTCTGTAAAATCGGACCTGTATTAATGTTTACTAAAACTTAAATGAAATAAAAATATCTAAAAGTCATTCTCATACATAAATATGATATGGCATCTGCTTGTCTTTTTTATACCTACTTGCCAGATAGTTTTCCCATCATAAAGTTTTGTACAGCCGCTAAATCGTCGCGACGGCTTTGCGACATCGACGACATAGCTGAAAAACCGTTTGTAATTCGTATCGCGTGAAGTGTGGTGTCGTGCAATGAAGAAACGGTCCATACAAATATATGGAGCTCTGAATCGTGTCCACATTTTGTCGTGTGCCGTGTCGCGTCGTCAACAAACCGATGGCCTAAACTCTTAAAATCCAAGTCAAAAATAGAACGCGTTTACCATTTGTTTACTCCTAAATTAAGCAGCTGCTTTTCAAACCCTCTTGCCAGCCAGTTTTCACGCCATACATAGAAAAATTCTATTCAAAAACAGAACTACAACACACACTATATGCCAGAAGCCCTCGCAGAGGCTTTGACGCTAAAGTCGGCATCACAGTGAAAGGATATGCCCGATTCATTACCACATCAGGGACCTAATTACGAATACGGTCGCCCTTTACAGTTTTATGAGAATTCCAGACGTTATGTGGTCGTATTTCTATAGTAAATTCCTTTAACAGCGGATTTTGATAGCTTCTACCAGGAACGCAGGCGTTAATGACTTTATTCTCATTTGAGTTGTAATGTCAGGTTTTAATTAACATTGAGCTTTGTAGTGGAAATGTGTATAGAGCGTTTTAATTGATTTTCAGCGTAGTGGAAGACAGGAAGGTTGTAGTTGACCATGGGTTTATTTCTTTTCGCAGGTCTTGAATATATATTTAATTAAATACGATCATTATTCGGATATTGTATATATGTATGCATAAACGCATAGTGTTGGCTTATAAAGCGTTTGTTTGCTTACATCATCTTCATCATCATCAGCTTTATAATGTTCTCACTGCTGATTTCATAGAGAGAGACTGGGCTATACTCCACCACGCGGGCCCAGTGCGGCTTGGTAGATGTCATCTGTACATTCATGTCTTCTTAGTTTTACTATCTGTCTAGTTTACATTTAAAATTTAATCTCTAAAATGTTTGTTTTGATTAATTGGAGACAAAATAAGATCGATACGATCAGAGACAAATACAAGAGCTTTAATATAAGACTGCGTCTGCTTATCCACGCTATTGACAAAATATTGATTCAGCTAAAGACATACCTATGAATTTATATATGGCGTCAATTAACAATCGAATACAATAACATAATTCAAATTAAACATTCAACAATCGAACACAATACCATAATTCAAATAAAATATTCAACAATCGAATACAATACCATAATTCAAATTACCCATTCTCCTCGTCATTTATTTTTTCCCAAACTTACCACTTGGTAATTTTGGGATGAGAAGTACAAATTAAGTGACTTACTGAATAAGTATAACTAATTCTTCCAGATTATTTGATGTCACTTCTCTTAACATTATGGTCCAAACGGTGTACATGAATAATCTGTCGTACAAAGCGTGGTATCAGGATCAAACATCGAATCATCAGGACAGCTATAATCAAACAGAGCGAACGTCCCATTGTTTAATAGGACGCAGTAGAAATATTTGCGACAGGTGTGGTCCAACGTATCGGAGATCCTGCCTGGTAACCAACAGCTGAACTTTTCACACCTATAGTTGGTCTCACATAAAGTCGTGTTTGGGTTAAAATAAGTGTTATTCGGACAACTATGTCTCAATTGAGTAAAAGTGCCAGTAGTATTAACACATTCTATGTAAGCAGAACAGTTTTTAACTTCAGGATCTGGGATAAAGCCGTCGTAAGTGCAGATTTTCGACAGTTTAGGTTTATTTTTGACAGCAATCTTGTTCTTACACTTGTAGTTAGAATCACACAAAGTCGTTTTCGGGTTGAAATAAGTATTACTCGGACAAGTTAGCCTCAATTGAGTAAAAGTGCCAAAAATATCGACACATTGTATGTAAGCAGAACAATTTTTAACTCTAGGATCCGGGACGTAGCCGTTATCAGTGCAGATTTTGGACTGTTTAGGTTTTTTTCTTTTGTTACACCTGTAGTTGGCCTCACATAAAAACGTTTTTGGGTTAAAATATGTGTTTTTTGGACAAGTTTGTCTCAATTCAATAAAAGTGCCAAAACTATTGACACATTGTATGTAAGTAGAACAATTTTTTACATCAGGATCTGCAACGAAGCCCTCATAAATGCAGGGTTTGTTTGTGTTGACAGCAATTCTGCTTTTGCAGGTGTATTTTTTCCGAGAGGTACATTTGGACGTTTTTGGATCGAACACAGATTTTCTGGGACATACGGCTTTGTACGAGATGTAGGAATCTTCTTTCCTCAAGTAGATGCATAGTGTGTAGTTCTTGCAGTTGCCGTCAGCCGGGTCCGCAAACCGACCAGCTCCAGTATCTCTGCAGTCGACAGCAGCATGGGCACACCAAGTACCATACAATAACTAAAAAAAAAAACTTTCTGTGAGAGCATGAAACCATTGATTGTTTTTTTTCTTTATACAAATAATTCATAATTTCTCTAGGTTATTGTGGGTGGCAATATATGACTACGTTAGTTAGCTTGGGTCTTACCTGTATAAATAAATGTACTTGTTAATAAATAAAAATAAACTATGGCACACAACACGCTGTATATTATTAAACTAATGCGACTACACAGCTCTAAGGGATAGAAACAACAAGAAACACACAAAACTAAATATATTTAGTGTACACAGTGTATTACGTGTGAATTATGGCAAAATAACTAATATATATTATCAGAATAAAATATTTTAGTTAGTTCGTCACAATTATATAGGTGTCGAGCACAAAGTCTAGAATGGAAATATTAATGAATAAGATCTTAGTAACTTTACGTTTTACGATCAACAAGGTATCAAATAAAATAATAACTCACCAAGAGAGGAATAGCGTGACCGTGACACCTTGACGTGGCCATGGTGTCATATCGTCGTTGAGACTAAACTTGGGAAGGCAGGTATGTTCTTGCTCTTCATTCTTAATAAAACAAAAGGCTATTATCACGCCTATCGTAACTATAGTACAATAGGTAATCCAACCATCAGATCGGATACGTACTCAACAAATATGATATTGATAACAATACGATTGGCAAACGCGGACTTAAAGTCTTAGGCATTCTACCTGTCAATCAAGAGTGGGTCAACATGGCAGGTGCATTATTTAAAAAGTGGCAAGCAAAAATAAACAAAAAACTAAATTTTGAATAAAAAAAAAAAAGAAAGAATATTTATTTGTGACCCGCAGGAGACACGAGAGACAAGCAAAAACAAAACCATAACTATTAGAAAAAAAACCCCATGCAAGACCAAAAAGGCTCCTATTGCAGCAATATACAAAAAAATAAAATAATCTAAAACGACCCTTCACTAAGTCAGTCGTTGTTGATCCGCTAACAACGGCGTTGAAGTGTACCAAAATGAATAACCCATTCCATTGTTACAGATTCGAAACGGGACCACTGCAACAAGACGGTGGAGATCTATGAGGATGTGTCCTCCCCTCCTGTGACTGCCGAGAACTTCGGGAGACCGCTCACTTGCACATATAGGTAAGGGTGTATCTTAAATTAAAACAATACTATCGATGTTTTTTATGTAGAAAAGAGACTGAGAAAGAAGAAATTATTTTGATTTTGAGGCGAAAGTTAAATCTAAATCTATAATTGATTAAAAAAGTTAATAAAATCAAAAACCCCGACTGCTTGAAAAGCGAAATAAAAAAATGTAAACAAGAAGAAAATAATGCTGTGCGGTCAGAGGATACATGTGGTTTTAATCATTCAGCTCGTGACAATGTGATTTTCTTCTTGTTTACATATTTTTAGTTCGCTTCAGCAGTCGGGTTTTTTGATTTAATTAACTTTTTTATTTTACAACTTTTTAGTTAGCAGATATCTATTTCTTTCGAATTACTTTTAAACATATAAGTGATACATGTATTTGTAATCACCACTAAAAACCCCTAATTTTTATTATCCACTCAATGGGCTTGGAAGACAAAAAATTGTAACACCCACAATATGGCATTCAAAATGCGCTTTTTTTTCACCTAACTTCTCTAAGAACATTTGGGCGGTCATGACTTATCTAACGATGTCTTAATTATATAAATTCGTCCTGCGGTTTGAAATATATGAGGTACAAACAAAATACACTTTACTTGTACCAGTCAATATTTTTGGCCTATTCAAAATTATGCTGGCGTCGAATTCCAGTTTAACGTAATCCAGCTTAATAACAGTAATATCTGGGTGACCGAGCTCTGCTCAGGTGAAAATAGAGTTTATTCTTTTTAGAAACCATTTTTCCAGATTTGATACCTAGCTAGATCGATTTAAACACCTATAATTCAAATTTTGTCGAAATCGGCATCGGTTGTAGTCGTTTTCGAGAAGGTGATTACAAATACATAATATACAAATACTGCTCGTTTAATAGTATCAGTATTTACCTTACCATGTGCATGAGGTATTAAGTACACTCGAGTAAATAAACAAACAAAAGGTTCACAAATAACATCAAGTAATTCTTTATCAGTACCGCCGGACAATTTATCTTTTTGCAATACACACAATCTTTTCCTACACTGAGACTTGATCACTATCTGTAACTGATGATACCACACGAAAATTCATGAGAAGTATCGCATACTTAATAAACTAAGTAGAGAATACTTCAAACTATCGATCTTCTCGAGTACTAATATACTTTAGTATCGATACTTCTACCACACTACATATAGGTCAGTAGCTTAGCAACTTTCGCGAAGTTCGCACGTACTCTGAACATTTTCGCTGTACAAAGGAGTGATGATTGATGTTATTTGTAGAGAGTTTTACTTGCTTAGTGAACAGGGGATCAAAGAAAAACTACAAAGTATATAAGAACGTGAAAAGAGTGTTATCATTCTGGAAAGATGAAAGTTTGGTCGAATTTTATGATAGTGCTTCGTATCAATTTTGTCAGGACTTGTCAATAATGTTTAAAGTTGCGTGATTGACCAAGGAGTTAGGTAAGGGTTATGTCCTAAGTTTTAGACACAAGTGTCTTTGTCTGCAATTTTTTTAACGTCAATATGTAATTGTATAAATTAGCGTATGCTTTATGGGATAACCAACCCACAATGGGCTCGCGCTGTAGTTTGTGGCCCTTTCCCTCTTACAGAGAGGACGCCTATGTTACAAAATCATCATCATCATATCAGCCGAAATACGTCCACTGCTGGACATAGGCCTCCCCCAAGCTTCGCCACATTGACCGGTCCCGTGCGTACCGCAACCTTCACCAGGTTATCGATCCACCTGGTGGGAGGCCTTTCAACGCAACGTCTTCCAGTTCGCGGTCGCCACTCCAGAACCTTTCTGCCCCATCGGCTATCCGTTCTCGAGCAATTTGCCCTGCCCACTGCCACTTAAATTCTTCGGGCTATGTCGGTAACCATGGTTCTCTTGCGAATCTCTACATTTCTGATTCGATCACGCAAGGAAACACCGAGCATACCCCTCTCCGTTGCCCTTTGAGTGACTGTAAGCTTTCTGATAAGTAAGTGATCCTGTAACGGGCCCATGTCCATAATGCCCATTGTAACGTCCCAACAGTGCGAACATTATTGGCTGATTATGCTTTTAATATTGGGACAAACCCACCGCACTGCTCCCAAACCACTGCAAATCTTAAAATCCAGAATCAACAGTGGCGACCACCAGAAAAGCACGGCAATGAAGCTCGAAGAAGTTCCGGAGAATGAGTTTAGATGTCTTGGATCCCGCAACGAAAATAATTAGATAATAATAACGGAGGAGTAGGAAAAACAACAAAATTTCCACTTCCCTCGATATCAAGCAGGAGACAGAACAAACAAGGCCAATAGGCACAAAGAGTCGTTTACAACTGTGATAGCAATAAACATTGGGAGTCAATTGTAAACTGGTATTATTTGATGTAGTCGGGTAACGTTACTAGTTTCATCGTAGTCTATAAAAAAACAACTCCAGTCAAGAAGTTTGCACATACAAAGAAGATGGTGATTAGAGAAAATATTTTTGTCTCATTTACTACAAGATATAATGTGTCTTTTTCTGATATGATAAGTATAATTTAGGGACCTATCGTACTCTCTTTGCATGTATTAAATGCGGGCACTAATCCACCTGTCAAGCGTAATTATTGCAGAAACCCATCGGTAATTAAACCAATTAATAATTAGTCCAATTAAACCTTGATTTCAATTTACGCTCATGTCATAGTTGATTAGCTTATATTTCAAGTATTTGTGTTAAGCTCTTTATCTTTTAGAGTATTATACTAAGACTGGATAAGCATCAAGAGTACAATTATAATCATTTGATTTAGAACCACACAAGCTAATGCCAGCGGTTTGGCCCGCGTTAATGTCGAAAATCATCCCAAGGGAACATATTCCTGGGATAAAAAATATTCCATGTGCTAATCCAGACTATAATCTATCTCTGTGCCAAATTTCATCCAGACCCGTCCAGCCGTTTGAACTTGAAGAAGTAACAAACATACAAACACACACACATACACACTCACAAACTTTCGCCTTTATAATATTATAGTGTGATATATATTTTAAATAAGTGTGATTAGTAGGATAGGTGCAGGCGACCACACGTCTGCGGTAGTATATAATACACTGCTGCAAAATTTTGACACCAGTTTTCAGAAATGTGTTTAAAACCTTGTTACTTGGCGCGACCGCTCTAGCAGTATTGGTGCGGGTGCGAAAGGATTGAGCCGCGGCAGCGGTGTTGGCGCAAGAGTGGTTATTGATATAATCCAATTAATCAGGTCGTCAAGATTTCCGGTCTGTTTCTATTGAACTACAAACCAACGACTTCCTAAAGAGTACACACAATCTCCTAAAAAAATGTCAGGATTAATATTTTTCTCATACAGGAACTAAGCGATAAGGAAGATTTGAGCATTTTCCTCGAATATAATACCGATGATAAATTACGACAATTTATTTGAGCCAATATTGTACCAAAATAATGGTTTCTCCTTTTCTTTGCGTTAGATAACAATAAATGAGACTTACGTGGGTTATTTTTTCTTAAAACAACTTTTTTGTTCGCAGGTTTAGAGCTTTTCGAGGATCCCCCAAGGATTGGATACTAAGGATTAGATTCAAAAAGTTCAAAGTTGGTACCTTGATCAATGGTACGACATGCCACAAGGGATACATGCAAGTAAGTACTTATTTAAGTATATTTTCACAGAAATGTTTCAAACTTTAAGGCGAGAGTGACTTTTCACACCTCTAGCTGTAAAAGAAAATCTAATGTCTTTTCGAACTTCAGACATCTACGTACTCTTTTGAAAACAAGTATATATTTATTGTGATTTCCGCCTACCCCCATGGAAAAAAGTTGTGTATTTACGGTTTAAGACATTTCTTTCTCAAAAAGAATACAATTCACTTATCATGAAAAATACAAGTTAATTATAGTGCTTTATACAGGCACTTATGAAGAACGGTACTCATAAATACTCGTAAATTAGTAAAAAAGTAAGTCTACTATTACTTAAACTATCGTTTGTTAATAGCAAATCAATAGCAATAACAAATTATTAATAATGACAAATGAAATACAATTAAACTAAAATTATTGTCATGTGACCTTCTTTTCTGTTTTATATTTTCACTAGCTTCTGCCAGCGGCTTCGCCTGCGTGTATTATACATACAAACCTTCCTCTTGAATAAAAAAACCGCATCAAAATCCGTTGCGTAGTTTTAAAGATCTAAGCGTGCATAGGGATAGACAGCGGAAAGCGACTTTGCTTTATACTATGTAAGGATAAGGATGATACAAACCATAGTGACACTACTCCTAGGTCTACGTGCGTCAAATAAAGCGACAGACATCGTCCAAAGCTAAGTAATCAGATTCCGTTTGCACCTTTTGAGAACCGAACCATATATACGTTGAATCTTAATTTATAAATGAAAAAAATAAAAACGGAAACGATTTTTTTAAGAAGCCTGTCAAAACCAGACATCTAACGATGGAAGAATGGTTTCTTATTATATTTTTCTCTCATTTATAACCGTCTTTAACGGAAGCGATGAAAAGGGGAAAGAGGGATCACTGAAACAAAAAGTTCTGAGTCACAAAGTCGTGAAAATCGGCCGCCATTACAGTACTACTAATTGAGTACGCTTTCGCAATTCTGATAATTAATTTTTGAACTCAGCTGACGGGTGAAAGAACTCGGAACTGGGAAACTGCGAACTCGGAGCGGACCAATTTGGGCGTAATTATTGAATCATTCTCCGTTTGTAGATTTGTGAGTTTACAAACTGGGAAACTTTGGAAATCTACCGTGATTGGGATTTGAAATGTTTACGCATATTTGGGATGAAACAGCTATTAGCTGTAAGTGTTATATATAAAATTATGAATAGATAAGACGAAATTGGAATGTTTTTGGATTTGTGTTCGAAAATGAGAAATTATTTTACATAAAAATATTTGAAGAAGGAAATACGCAAATTATAGTAGACTTGGCTGTAAAATGAAATTATACGTAGAATATAATAATGAATAAATATTATTCCCTGGAACTGAAACATAGGCAAACAACTTAGGTCCTCTAGAAAAGGTCTTTTTACAAAAAGATCGTAAATTATTTTATTAGTATTGCTATATTCATTATCCTTTTCCGAGAAATTATCATTATTTACAATTAGCATTTTTTAACAAACGGCCTTTTTTGTCGTTTGTTAAAAAATGCTAATTGTTAATAATGAAAAATTTTCTGAAAAATAGAACAATAGCCTTTTTTCTAAAAGAAAGATTGTGCTATCAACTGGTACAGAGGCTAAAGTTAAAGATATATTTAGGGCCGGTTCCTGAAGTAGACGTCACATCTCGAATTCGCTAACACGGATTAACCAGCCCTCAGTTGTCAGTGAGTTTCTGAACACTTCATCATCGAGAAATTACGTAATCGCTTGTTACATTTAATAATTTATTTCGGTTGCCTACCCTAGCTGGTATTCATTCACTTCATTCACTACTATAACGTAATCAGTAACTTTAAATAGTATTTTATCTTGAGCGGCTGGGTTGGTGTAGCCGCCAAGTTAAGCAAACCATACCAAACACGATCTTTTTGGTTTGCTTGTTTTTGGATAGGTTACCCTACACAGGTTAAGCAACACTTACCAAGGTTAGTCTTTGGATGGGTGACTGTTTTTTTTGATTCGTTTGTTTTGGATGGCTGACCCCGCCAGGGTAAGCAACACATACCAAGGTCAATCTTGGGATGGGTGTCCACTTTTTTTTGGATCGCTTGTTTTCGGATGGGTGACCTTGGTTGATGTTGTATAACCTAGTGGCTGGTGACTTTAGGATGTGTGACCAAAATTTTTGTCTTGATGGTAACCCATCCAAAAACTGACCTTGGTTAGTGTTACTTACCCTGGCAGGGTCACCAATCCATAAATAAGTGATCCAAAAAAAATGGTCACCCATCCCAAGACTGACCTTGGTAAGTGTTGCTTACCGTGGCGGGGTCACCACCCCAGCCGCTTCAAGTTAAACACAAATCTATCCAGAAACTGACCTCGGTAAGTACTAAGTACAGGGTACAGTCAACATTAAAGCGCGTGGGGAAGGTTCGATTCCCAGTTCAGTAACAGTTTGCTTTTTTATCGTAAATACAAAATAACTATTTTTGATAATTGTGTCAAGTTTTTATAATGTAATTAATTTAAAAAGTTTCTATAATCCAATTTTTTTTAAACCTTGGTAATTGATATAAAGAATAAAATTAAGTAATTGATCTAAATTAACATATTTTTTATAACTCAACCCATACCATAGTTATCACCGACCCCTATTATCTTTATATCGTAATATAAGCCTTTAAAATCATAATATTAATTTTAATCTGCGAATAATCGACCAATTTGCAACAATTATATATTAGGCTCGTTGACAAGAGATTAACATTGAAAAAGGTTCTCAGAAACCCAAAACTGCTGTAACATGTGGTTAATTCGAGATTTTTCTCAAATGTGACAAATTGTCAACCGCTTGTCACATTTGGTGTTGAGAAACTGAAAGTAGAATTAACCGGCGATTATTCGTCGATTAGGTTAACAGCCCGATAATTGAGAGCTGGGAAACCGAGTGTCTGTTAGTTATTTAATAAAATATGATGCTTTAAATAAAGACAGCATGTTTAGCTGTACATATGCATAATGTTTCAGAGAATTTTATCCCTAACTACATAAGTTGACACATTACATCAATTTAACATGATAAAGCCATTTAATGACAAAAATATTGCCGTTGTGTTTATAAATAACGGATTTTTTTTATTGATTACAAAGTCAGCTTCTGAACCAACGTCCTTGACTTCTAAAGAGCTATAATAATGAACCCAAATATTCTACCTTGTATAACATTAGTCCAATAGTCAAAAAAACAAACCCGATGGTGTTTGGAGGTTTGCGGAACAGGGTATAAATGTAAAGTCCCGCAAACCTTAATTCAAAAGGATCCTTTGTTTTTGTCGTACATATATGTCCAAATCACGCCGAAAACTTTTTATGTTTCATGCAGTATTTTATTGGGACGTAAGGTCATATTAGTTCGTATGTGGCGGCATAGATCGATAGACTTGTATATCCACCGGCCAAGTGATAAAATTGAAGTCCGCAAAAAAATAAAAAATGTTACTAATAAACAACCATCCACAGATAGTCGACGGCAACGCAAAGACGGACGTCTCAAACAGGAAAGAGCCAGGTCTCTTCTGTGGCGAGATAGAACAGCCCCAGACGTTCATATCTGAGACCAACTTCGTAAAGATTGTGTTCCACGCCGACAACTTCACTGATCAAACTTACTTTAGCTTCGACTCCAGGTCAGTGAGCATTTACGAGTTAATTTAATATAGAACTAAAGGGTAGACTAGATTTTAAGTTCGCTGTTGAATTGTTGGAGTTAGTTGACAAACTATTCCTATTAATAGTTTTGGTTTATATTATGACTTTTATTCATAAATTGATTGCAATATATAAAATATTTTTACTAATTACTGGCATTGCTGTTGACGTGTTAAAGACTGTAACTGAAGAAATCGCCAGTAATATTAACAACATAATACATTGTTTAACCATATAAATGCTAGAAATTAACACAAAATTTTCTCAGAAACCAAGCAATAGTTCAGTACCTAAGTTTTAAAATTAAATTTTCTCTGCAGAGCTGAGCAACAATTTGAAGTGTATCTGCGCTACGGACAGCATCCGGAACTGTATCCGAACAGAAGAGGCGAAGTTGTTGCTGGGTATGTATTTACCATCACCAACTTAGATCTAGTACTTACAAAACTTTGAGTTTGCATCGGCAATATTGTTCGACCAGGGCTACTTTTCAGTTCAACAGCGGTGGCGATGGCTTTAGACAAAGTGACTCTGTTTGCTATAACGACTTTCATAAAGTTCTAAATACATAGTTTGATCAAAATGATACGTGGTCCTATATTTTGAAATTTATAATTGACAGAATTTTACTTTGTATAGGCCCCCTTGTCACGCTGTCGTAGTGGCTACGTTAGTTCCACTTTCAGCTACTAGGTCAGATACGTTTGTGGCATAAGAAACAAACTCAGACATGACATTTGTCTTTGATCGTTTGCAAGGAACATCAATAAACACTTTAAACTGTTGTTGTTATAACAAAGTTGTTTAATTAGAGGAGCTAAATAAATTGTAAATGTTTGAAGTTCAGTTTGAGATGAATCAAATAATGAAGGTACCAATAAATTCCGTGCCAATGAGATTAACGTCAAGCAGTTTCCTGGTAATCAGTCTTATGGTATCTAAGTAACTGAAAGTTATTTATGAACATATTTTTTTTTTCAATAATTGTGTAATAAAAATAATATCCATTAAATTTATATAATATTAGCTTCTGCCAGCGGCTACGCCCGCGTGAAAAGTGGTTTCTTATCCCAAGATATTATATTGCGTTGAAAAGTAGCCTATGTGCTATTCTAGACAATAATCTATCTCTATGCCAAATTTCACCCAGATCTGTTCAGCCGTTCTGGCGTGATTGAGTAACAAACATAAATCAATCCAAACTTTCGCATTTATAATACGAGTATTAAGTAAGGTTAGTAAGATTTCATTATTATTGGTTTATGATGACCAAATCAAGATGGCATGTCAGTATCAGTAGGATATTTATACATAAAGAAAAATAATTTAACCATCATATTATTTTATAAATCCATGGCAATTTTAAAACCACACAGATTGACATTCTACCTTCGAAACATAAAACATTTTCAAAGTCTTTGTAATTGCACTGTTCTTGTTCAAAGCGAGCAAGGCCTGTCCTTATACCCATGAAGAAAGGAAAGATTAATGATGATAAATAAATAAAGAACAAAGAATTTACGTAAACAAAATTGCCTCGTCTCATTTTACATACGCTCCTAACGAGATCTAATAATAGATTCATTGGGGTATACACCTACAGGAACTCGCGGAAAAGTCACCCCTAACAAACATTCCCTCAGGCGATACAAATAGCTTTAAAAAGATTATTTTATCGAAATCAGATAAAACATGAAACAAAACATATACGGGGTTCCACAAGGCACCGTCCTCGGCCCGACTTTATTTAAATTATTTGCCAAATTGCGATGCCGACTTCAAAGGGAATTCAAACGTACGTGATCAACATTTTAAAGCAAATCGTTTGGAAAAGCTATTCGGCATTGTCTGCATATACTTTCGAGTGTGATCAATTTTGTGTTGAGATCACAAAGGCTGTTTTGAAATGGACGAATACGTTTCGGTTTATAGTAGTGTTAGACTAGACTAACATTTTACAGGCTTGTTATTAATTATGTAACTAAAAAAATCTTTTTTTAAAACAAGCTTTATTCGAAAACAACCCCGGCAGTGCACGAAAAATAACTAGTCCGCCATCTTAGGCCGTCTGCCTTATTTGATTTAGAATGAAGTATTACATACATTGTCATCCAAACTAAACGTGTATGAATAATTTCATCTTAATCCGTTGAGGAGCTTTAACATTAATTTGCAAGATTTGACCCGATCATACTTACATACATACATACATTGCCAGTTAAATAAAATGTTATAAAATAGATAGTTTACGAACGTAGGAAAGCAAATGATAAGGTGAATATAATTAAAGAGTATGTCGACCTTTGCAAATTATGTTATGAATAAAACCTTGACCGTTTTCCAGGTTAAAAGTTAAGTGTTTAAATTATAATGAGTTTTTAGATTAACAAAGGTCAGCTGTTCATTAACGAAAATTATAACAGCCCATAAAAAAGTATACAAATAAATTACCCATTAACAAAAACGGTAAATTCATTAAAATCTGAGTAATAAAAACCGTAAATAAGTTCAGTAACAGTTAATTCGGGAAATGATAAATTGTTATTTGTTGCCGCCGAATTTTGGTGCCGAAAGTTTTCAATAATTTAGTATCACATTCAGAACAATTTATATTCTCGTTTATAACAAACAAATACATTGCGAAAAAAAGTTCAGAATTTATATAAAACTAACTGTGCTATCGGGGCTTGGAAAGCTTCTTTTAGACCTGTATTTTTTGTTTTAAAGCACTTTAGGTGTTTTTATAATCGCACCTACCTGATATTACGTTTATATGAAAAAATATTGAACAGTTACAATGTCACCTATTATAATTGCTGAGATTATAAGTTTTTTTTTTTTCGTATACTAAATGAATTCCTCTTAGTTCGCTATGATGTATATCGTAATCACTTCGCATCTTCATACCAGCTTGTCACTAACAATAACTATCAAATCTTAATCTTGCGCTTCAGTAGATATTTCCAAGAAATATATTATCTAGTTTATGTACCTAGATTCTAGAGGAAATGTTTCTGATTTGTGGTGATAGTTATAGCTTTTAAATTCAAATTCCAATTTCATTTATTCTGTCATCAAAATTGGTTCCATAAAAATTACTATTGTTAGTATTGATAGATAATAATCTTTCCATCTTTAATACTGTTGCGTATGTTTTTGCGAAAAAAAACCTGTGGCAAACAGTGACTTAAACACAGTCGTAATTGACGACTGTGAGAAATATAAACACGAGCTTTGATATCTTAAAAAAAAACCATTCAAGAAATTCTACCTTTTAAAAATCGAATTCGATATTGTTAATGACCCAACCACCTTTAACGTCGTCGCCAAGAACGCTTAAGTAGCACAAAACGTGACCTGAAACTTTACGACCCCTCCATAACCAAGAGCTCTACCCAAAGCCGTGACACTCAATTTCCATGCCAATAAATCACTAACTCAATACTTCAAATCATCACTCGACGGCCACTGCATAAATCAAGTTCGAGTTACCAATTACTTAAGAGGCTTATCCCGAATGTCGCAAACGTTCTAGAATCATTCTGACTGGCTCCAAATGGCTCCACTTTGGAGGGTACGTGACCGAAATGGCTTATAAATCGTGTTGAATTGTCGGCGCGGGCTCACTGGCCACCTATTATTGCAGCCACATTGATTTATTCGTTGTAATCAAGTACTCGAATTAAAGTGAGTGAGGTGCGTAGTTGCTGATTCTGGGATTCTTTTTTTAAATTGGCAGAATGGCAGACCTTTTTGAGGGTTAAAGGGTGCTTCAAGGAATGTTATTTATATACGTGAGTGTGCAGAATTTTTGCAGCGTATTTTGTTTTGCTGACGCATTTTTATAACCACTTTGGCTTTGGAGGTTGATGTCAATATGGGTGAAACTGCAAGTCATGCTAGAGTGGAGAGAGGGTGGTATAAATTTCGAAAGTGGAGGGTAAAAATTCTTTGGTTCATACAATTTTATATGTTTTTATATTAACGCTTGATGCCATTCCTACTAAGTAATAGGTTTGTCATAGTAAAAATAATTCTATTAATAACGACACTTCATTAAAATATGAGTCTACAATTCAGAATCACTTACTACTGCAAACTTCCTCGGGACAAGTAATAAAAATCTCTCAATTTTAAAACTCAGCAATTAAAAAATCCCGTGTAAAAATATGAGGAGTCCCGAAAAATTTACAGCAAAAAGCAAAAATTTTCTCCAACTAAAAGTGACAGGGATAATGATTTCGTTAAGCGTTTGTTAGCGAATTAACTTAATGAACGGAATGTATTTTTCTCAGGTCATATTGCGAGAGGGTGTTCCGGGATTGTCGGCTACAAACGTGTTATGTTCAGTCTGCTGCCTACCCTGGAGTGTATCCAAGAAATCTTCACTGCAGGTAAGTCCATTACGATGTTTTGTAATTTAATAGCTGTTTAATACTTAGTTTAGTTTAAGTTATTGTGTTGATGAGGTTTGAAAGTTTTTTTGTTTGATTGGATCATTGTTGGAAGCCATTCCATTATTGAAATGCGTTCTTTGAATTGATGGTTAGGTATTGATTGTTGTATAGTTGTTGTGTTTTAACATGCCAATAATGATCAAACTTTCCTACATAGTGAACACTCTAATTTCAAAAACAGTAATAAAGATATACGTGAATATATACACATTTATATCGCGTTTTTTCTAAACATTAGTAATAAAACGATTTATGTAATTTATGGATCAGCTTTCTATGAAGAAATATTACGGAAAGGGCAATGATGAAAATTTTATTTAACATTTCATCTGCTGACGGTACTTTTGAGCTAAACCGACTTTTAATTGAGTTTACCAAGATAAAAAATAAATCGAGGTCTTTCGTGACGGGGGCCTCGGGGATCGAGGTACTCAGGGACTAACTAACCCATAACGAAGCTACTACAGCTATTTATCCTGAATGTAACATTAAAAATCATGAATCTTTTATCAAGGACGTAAAATACTTTAAAAAAGCACAAGCTTTACTTAAATTAGGTCTTTGAGCGCAATAAATTAGATAGCTATGAAGTATCCCTTCAAAGTCATGGCATATAGCAGAAATTTTGATAAGGGTGGGACCTGGCTGGGACAAATGTGTTTGTTTAGGCCCAGAGCGCTAAGTATTGTTTGTCAAAGCTGTTTTCCCGGTACAGTCACCAGCATAAATCACTTACGGTTATGCAAGATATGTTAGCATTTTTGTTGTGAAATAAAGATTAAAACGAAAAAAAATACTACTCACCTGATGGTAAGCGATCATGTGGTCTACGGTGAAGCACGCTTGCCTAGAATTAACCTATTCTTTCTTGACTTAAAGACCCCAAGGTTGTAGCTATCAAAGAACAAAGACTCGGGAAGGGAATTCCACTTCTTAGCTGTGCGCAAGCAAGTAATCTTTAAGTTTAAGCAATGCTCTAGACAATTGGCATTCGATGTCAGCGAAAGCGATACCAACCCGCACTGGGCCCGCGTGGTGGATTATGGCCCATCCCCTCTCACAGAGAGGAGGCTTGTGTCCCAGCAGTGGGAACATGAATAGGCTGATGATGAAAGCGATAGTCGAAGTGTCAAAATGTAAGTGTCTAATCACGTGATTTTTCGATATCGCTTGGCAATACAATACAATTTTGCCTTTTTGGCAATCGCCATCGCCACGCTTTCGATTATAGAATGTCACTTGTCTAGGACCTAAGGTCGGTCCGTAGATGGGTGCCCATCTTGACTTACTCTTAGAGACTTAATGTGCCTTCCGAGGCAAGGAGCTTCGGCAAGCACTGTTAGTAGTAGTGAGAAGTCGAACAATCTGACAAAAATCGTTTTACCCTGTCAATCAACTAAAACAAGGATGTTTCGTGGGTAAAAAATGATAATTCTATTTAGTCCGTCAGTGACACTATCAAATAATATTGGACTAGTATTTTTTGCAATAGCAAATAAAAAAAAAATGACAAATATAAAGCGCATCAAAGTTCAGGAGTGTGTGTGTGTGTGTGTCGAGGAGGCTTGTGACTTTATATTGTGAGTATAAAGTGTAGCACACCGTTTCGTCACACGATATCTCAACGCACTGTGTCGTTGGAGTTTTTTGTTTACGTGGCAAATAAAATCCATGTCCAATATTTTTAGGTTATCTAAGTGACGGACTAAATAGATATGTTTTATCAACTGCCCTAAATACAGTTGCTATCCGGCTAGACTAGAAGCTGACTCCAAATAAGTTTGAAAAAGGCAGATAATATTTATCACATATTTTTAGTTTTGGGATGTTACGTCATAGGAAAGAAATCATAAGGCAAGGAATTAATAAAAATGTATAAGATCTTTATTGATGAACAGAATATATGAAACAGAACATTTAAGCATCGTACAACGGGACATCTCGTCGTACATACTACTAACAATATCTTACAAAGTACGGCAATTTTACAACTACAATTCCCACACAAATGGTCATTCTTAAACTATTTACTACCTTCACCTTCAAAAATAATATTTTGACTTACAAATATTGATAAATATCTGTTCGCTAGATGTTCAGAAAGTGTTCGCAACTGTAGTTTTACAATTTCTTAAATCCTGCCATTAATTACACTCTAATAAAAACAAAAAACACTTAAATAAGCCTACAAACTATTTTTACAATTCTACATAGTTGTGCTCATGACTGTACAGTTTGAGTAGACAGCACTTTGTGTAGTCTTTACGTCAAGCCCCAACAGTTTCATTTTTATTATAAAAGATAACACAATGCTTTGGAGCTTTCGGCCTGAGACTGACAAAGAAAATTGTAAGTCTGTAGAAAGCCTTGACACGCTTTTTGAAATAAATATATTATTCGACATACATATAAGATTTCTTTTAAATCCTTGCAAATCTTTCGATCATGAATATGAACAACTTTGACTGTGGAATTAACACAGAAATAAAAAAATACCTACATTTTGTCGACTCATGTGAATGTATAGTTACTGCAAAGCTGTTTTGTTTTTCTTTTTTCAAAATACCAAAGCTTGACAGTTTTCATGTAATATATTTTGACAAATACTCAACTTCACATTTTAATTCCGAAAACGGGGAAAATTTTGATTGCTTCATACCCAAAAAAACCGGGCAAGTGCGATTCGGGTTTGCGCCCGAAGGGTTCCTTACCATTATCGCAAATAATTGGAATTAACTACGTATATATGGGGACACCCTTTAAGTTTCAGTTTTTTTATTATTTGTGATTTTTCCTTTATTTGTGTTGTAAGACCTTACTTTTTGCCAAATTTCGTGATTCTAGGTCGACGGGGACTACCATATAGGTTTTCGACGCAAAACCTATAGGGTACTACTTCCGGTTGACCTAGAATTTTAAATTTTGGTTAAAAGTCAGATCTTACAGCACAAGTAAAGGGAAAATTACGAATACTAAAAAGTTGAAAATTAAGGTAAATCTTGGTACTTACAAGTTTTCACTAAAATCTAAATTTGCCCAGATCTTTTTATCGTGTAGACTTGACCTTGATTTTTATACACCTAATAGGGACTATAGACTTCAGTATCTGGTATAAATTTCAACTTGCTATGTATGCCTTTTTTAATATTTGAGGTACGGAACCCTAAAAATACTTTAAAAATAATAATATTCTCAGAAATATAGGAACCTACCTACCTAATAATAATAAAAGTTATGGTCAATCAAACGCACCAAACCCATAAAGTTTCACCAACCATTACATTTGGACCCCATCAATACGTAGAAACAGCATCGCCAAGTGGTGTCGACTGGTTAATTTCATGCTCTCCTGGCCGACCACTCGGTGTCCATTAACACATTGCTTCATTACTGTTTGAGCGTTCGCATCGCTTTGATGTCAAGAACAAGCTGATGACTTAAGTGTGTACTGAGCAATCAACTGGGAGAAATTAGTGCTGATGTTATGAGAGGAAGCTATGAGACTGAAATGGAAGATGAATTGGATGGTGAAGCCGGGCGTTTGGGAAACTTCGTCGAGTCTTCTCGTCGCGTAATCCACAGAGCCTAAAGACACGAATCTTCAATCAGTGCGCCCTGCCTGTTATGACTTATGGGGCCGAGACGTGGACCATCACGGTACGGCTGATCCATCAGATTAAGGTCGCTCAGAGAGCTATGAATAGGGCTATCCTAGGAGTCTCTCTGAGGGATCGAATCCGGAAAGAGGTGATCCGGCAGAGAACCAAAGTTGTCAACATAGCTCAGAGAGTAAGCAAGCTGAAGTGGCAATGGGCCGGCCATAATAGCCTTAGAACCGATGACCGTTGGAACCGTTGGGTTAGACGTATTCTTGAGCGGAGATCGCGAACTGGCAAACGTAAGGTAGGACGCTCTCAGGCTAGGTGGACCGACGATCTTCGCAGGTTGGCTGGTAGCAGCTGGATGAGAGTTGCTGAAGATCGAAGCAAATGGCATGCAATTGGAGAGGCGTATGTCCAGCAGTGGACTGCTATAGGCTAATGATGATGATGTTGATGAATAGAAAATAGGTTACTATCTAGAGCGACCGTCTTGACAGCTCGTCGCGATTTGATTTATATAATACCCGATAGGCGATTATTAGTAATCAAAATTGCAAGTACGTTTGAATGTTATTCGACTGATTTACATTTATTTTAAATCTTAGAGAGTACGTGTCCAGACGATATTGCGCACGTATTCTCTAAGATTTTTTAACTGTGCACTTTAAATTGCATCTTGCCATCAGGCAGGTCCCTAAGTAATAATCTATCAGTGATAACGATAATCGAAAAGTCAAAATTCATTAATTGACTACACGACATTTTAGTGCCGCAAGTCAATCCCATTTGTGCTTTTCAATCAAATTAAAAAAAGAGGAGGTTCTCAATTCAACTGTATGTTTTTGTATGTTTCTTATGCGATTATTCCGCCATTTATGAACCGATTTTGATGTGTCTTTTTTTTGTTTTAAAGCTGGTGCCTCTCATGTGGTCTCATTTAAATTTGATCAAGATCTGTCGTGTAGTTTTTAAGTTATCTACCAAAACTAAAAAGAGTAAAATAAAAAGATTTTTTTTTAAAACATCCTATTTTTCTAAAAAAAACTCTACAAAGTGAAAAATTACTTTCTTTTGGGAAGTCGGTGTTAAAAAAAGGTACCTACCAAAGACACCGAATTCCGAAAAGAAAGTTGCTTTTCGCTTTGTAGTGTTTTGTTTTCGAAGTCGGTTAAATTTGTTAGTAATCGTTAGCAATAGAATATCACTTTTTTTAGAGCATCAGGTAATACAGATAAATAGGTAGAAACTACATGAATAGATCGCTAGCTCGATTAGAAATTGTTATTTGCTAGTGTATCTAAACAATCGGCGCCTCGGGAAAATATTTCAATCTGCCTAGCCTTTGCCCAACTATATTGGGGTCGACTGCCAGTCTAACCGGATTCAGCTGAGTACCAGTGTTTCACATGGAGCGACGGCGTATCTGACTTCCACAACCCAGTAACTGGGTAACACGGTACCCCTTGACAAGACTGGTGTCAGATCTCAAGCTACTGACTACTCGTAACGACTGTCAAAGATCTTCAAATAACAGCCGGGACCAACGGTTTAACGTGCTTTCCGAGGCACAGAGGAAACTCGGTATGTTGAAATGGTCACCCATCCACGAACCGACCTCGTCAAGCGTTGCTTAACCTTGATGATCGACCCGTGCGGCTGTTATTATTTAGCCACGAGCTCTTCGCCTCGGAAAAATAATTAATGATACTAAAATTATGATTTCTTTATAATTATAAGATACTGCATCTTATTATTATAATCCACTAATATTGTATGTTTCTTTCAGATACCATCTCAACACAAGACTACCCTACATAAAGCTTTATATAGAAAACGAAGAATTCAATATAGACGGACAGCGATGCGAAAACATCATGACTTGTCCTATGAGACCCATAACCTCTGGTAAGTGGCCCAAATATTTGGAGAACTTGATTAAAATACACAAGATAAAAAGCTTGCCTCCGATGTTGTTTATATATTCGGGATTCTCGTTTAGATTCTTAGGAATTGCTTTTATATTTCCATTCGCCAGTAAGTCCCCAATATGGGTAGTTATCGTGAGTCGATAAGTCTACATTCAGTAGCCTTTTAGTGTCAAGTAAATGTTGTTTAGATAAGGTTAGTGAAATTACTGCTAGACCATCGACTAAACTTATAAAAATAACCACTATTTGCTGGTAATATCCCGTAGAGAATAAACCTCGATTACTTGAGCAGCTTCAAAGCTACCTATTCTAAAAATAGATCTCCTACTGAGAAAATTACTTGTCTAAATACGGCTCCTTGAAATGCCAAGCAATATCTAAACTACGTTTACACTTGACTTGAATAGGCCACTTTGCTGAACGTACAATCGTTCGGACGGAATCACCAATTCGAGCGTTCGATTCTACTAAAAAGGCAATCGAGTCCGGTTCAATGTGTCTATCAGAATAGGCCTGCATCAGCAAACAGGGCTGGCTCTTGATAAAATGAGATTGCACTTTGGTCGTGTAAATAGAAAGCGTATGTTCGGGTTCAGGGTTTGGTTTAGTTTTTCCTGTATGGTGTCGGGCGTGGGTCGATAAGTCTGGTTTTAAAATAAAGTTTGGTTGTGGTTTTAGTGTATTGCTTTTAATAGAATGTAACAATTTGGCTGTTTTTGTTTTTGCCACATTTGTTTTATTTATTTTTTTAACCAATAATGGTTTAGACAGGACGCTTACAGTTTAATTTTACCTTCATTTATAAGTGTAACATTTATTTATAGAATGAAACCACATGCAAAGTTTGTAGTTATATACATTAATATCACGTATTGTAGCATTGTTTTTACTTAAAATTTAAGGACCAAGTTGACAACAGCAATCTATACCAATATTATAAAGAAGAAAGATTTTATTGTTTGTTTGTTTGATTGTTTGT
Source organism: Orthosia cruda (assembly GCA_964057195.1). Lineage (NCBI taxonomy): Eukaryota > Metazoa > Arthropoda > Insecta > Lepidoptera > Noctuidae > Orthosia > Orthosia cruda. The sequence goes on along the minus strand of OZ059826.1, from coordinate 49,834,170 downwards.
TTGTTTGTACCGAAAACTACTAGACCGATTTCAAAAATTCTTTCACCGTTGGGAAGCTACTCTATCCCCGGGTGACATAGGCTACTTTTTATCCCTGTATTCCCATGGGAACGGGAACTACGCGGGTGAAACCGCGAGGCGTCCTCTAGTTAATAATAATAAAATACAGCAAGTTCATAGAAGATTTTTGATATTTAAATCTCTGGTTAATAAGTAAATACAATTAATTATTTGAGTAATAGAATTGAATAATGATGATTACAGTATTAATTTTTTTTTTTTTGATAAAGATATAGGCTACGTATACACTTAAAAAAAAATACGAATACACTTTCAATTTTAACAAAAATAATGAATGAAACTTCTAATATTAAATATTTAACAGCATTATAAACGGCTGCTCTTTTAACTCTCCAAGAACACAGCACCCATTTTCCTCCAGTTTTTACATAAACAGCAAGGTGTAATTTTATGAAGGCCATAAATAACAGCTATCCAATAACAGCTATTAAATCAGTGCCGGCCAGAAACTTACTCGATATTAAATTTTTAGACCGCCGACTTTACCCGTGTTTTAGAAAAGCTAGCGTATTGAAAAATTGTGTAGCAGACTTATAGTGCGACCGTTATTATCTGAGTCTTCTGGCCATGAGATTTCATTTTGTATTTGCTTTGCTCGCAATCATTAGGCTTTTTATTTAATGGTGATGAATGTACATTGATAAAAATATAATATTGTGACCATGTGACTTTTATTATTAAGAAATATGTTTGCCTTCAACTACAAAAACCAATAGACAGTGTAATTTATTTGAATCAATATAATAATATTAGCTTTTGATAAAGATACAATCACACGTAATTATGACACGATATATTACGAAAAGACGCCGATTCAAACAGTAAAACGCCCATAACTTTAGAACAGCTGAAATGATTTTCATCAAACATATCTAAGAACACTCTCGATAAAGTCACCATTCAAACAAAAAAAAAAACGAAATCAAAATCAGTTTATCCGTTTAGGAGCTATGATGCTACAAACAGATACCCAAAAACACACGTACAAACGTCGAACTTATAACACTCCTCTTTTCCCGTCAGGAGTTAATTAGCTTTTGATAAAAATACAATCATGAAAATGGAATTAATATAGGGCATTAATATGACGGGCCGCACATAAAAAAGTAACAGGAACAAACTTTCAATAATATTTTACAAGTCTTTGGCACATTATTGTCATAATTATTATTACTGGCGTTTCAAACAGACGGCTCAAATAAAAACGGCCAAACTGTAGCATTCTACAAGATAGTCCGTGATTTGCTGTCTCGGTTTATATGAATATGAAATGTGTGTATCGCTTGCTATTGAGCAGATGGTTGAGCTTCAATTGGTTTACTATGTTTCGAAGGTTGATTTGAATTTAGAACGAACAGCTTGGAGGAAAATGGAGTATTTTTATTCATTTCAAATTCAGCGTGAACGTGTTTTATATTGTAACTATTTATTGCAGAATCCCGCTTGACAGAGCTTCAACATGGTACAGCTCAATATTAAGGCAAACCCGTTTAGCGTTAAACGAATTTAAAACATTGTACATGTCAATCGTTTGAAGAAGACTGACACAGAATGATGATTCGTGTGTGCAATGCAAGGGTCTGCCTTTATTAGAAAATTTAACATTTGTGTGTATTGTACCCATAGCAAAATGGTCCCGAACTTTTCAAAAAGGCACTTGAGTATAATAAGTAGTATATAATAGTCATATATGATCTTTGTGTCTCTGAAGTTGGCTCTGTCAACCATTGCGCAAGAAACAGTTTATCATCGAGTATACTACACAGAGTAAGCGAGATAGGACGATGGACAATCATTAGCGAGTGAAAGAGATAGTTCTAAAACGCAATCTTCACCTTTCAACATTGACACAAAAATAGCTACAGCGCAGGGTCTTGCAGCCAATTTAGAGTCACAAAGATCCGTTGTTATAACTGGTGGTTATTTTTATGTAATTACAAAATTTAAAGTTCCTATTTTCCTTATACAGGATCTGAAAACTGTCCTTACGACTACATAAGGATTTACGATGGCAAGGACGAGTCAGCATCAGTCATCGGAACTTTCTGCGGCATGGGCAAGTTCCCGTATTCCATCATCGGAACTTCTCAGGACTTGTTTGTGGAGTTCGTCAGCTCTCCTGCAGGTAAGAAATGCATTTATGTATTTGTAAATCTTGAACGTTTTTAAGCAATTATCCGCTAATAAAATAATAATAATTAAAATAAACCAGTCATCTGTTAGCTTTTATCTGAGATATAAAAAATTTGGTTTGACGGCTTTTGTGTAGAAAATAAATATGTCAAACAGTCTTATTTATTGTTCAGTTAAAATTAATTTGCCTTTGCAAAATAGGAAACTCAAAATTACTTTTCTGTAACACCAGGTCCACTTCTAAACACCGGCTTCCATTTCAATGTTGGCAACTGGCCTGGCCACGTGGAGGCTCCAGGATCAAAAGTTGGCACCTGCGACTGGCTTCTGACTGCTGAGACCCTCAAGAAGTCAGGAGACACGGAAGGCATTTTCCTCTCAGTAGCTCATTGGTATCCTCCTCATACCTCTTGTACATATCTGATGCAAGGCTTCCCTGGGCAGGTCGTTAGGTTATATTTTCCAAGGTAAGTTTTTATTTCGACATGTTTATGGTATTTTTCTGTCATTAGTTGCGCAGCGAAACCCGACCGCCAAAACACCTCTCACTTGCTACGTACGGCAAGTCTATCAGCTACGCCGATGTACTGACGTCACAAGTAAGGCGCTGCGGTGCTACGAACAACGCTACGAGAAACTCCATCGCCTACGAGATTCATACGCTACGCGCTTTATCTTTGTCATTTTTTTTCGACTTGGTTAAAGTAAAAAATAAGTATCCAATATTATTTGATAATCTCACTGACGGACTAAATATTTTTCTACCCAGGGAAACATCCCTAATGGAACATCCAGGTCTGTCTTTGCCACGTTCAATACTGCGCTCTTATTTTTATGCAAGCTGTTTACCCTAAAACTTTTCCAGTATAATAATTGCATCATAAACATCAACGTCATTACAACACGATTCCTTGTCAACAGTTTCCGAATCAACCGCATAGAATCTCCGATCCAACCCTGGACTGGGGACTGTGGGGAATCCCTCACGTTGTACGACGCTCCAAGACCTGACGACGCTCGCATCATCAAGACTTTCTGTGACACCTTCAGCAGACCTATGGAGAAACATGACTTTGTGTCCACTGGCAATGCTATGTTCGTTAGGTTTGAGAGCAAGACTGGCAGTTATAGTGGGTGAGTATTCTGATTCTGAAACATTTCTCCGACATTCGTTTGCATTTGAACAGGTCACCGACAGAACGATTCACATTTCATTTTCCACCGATAGAACATTTCAATGACGAACGATTCGCCGACAGAACGATTCACATTAGAAAATTTCATCGATAGAACCTTTCACCGGCGAACGATTCACCGACACAACTGTGCGTCTGCAATGAAAGCTATAAAAATGGTTATCCCAGACTGCTTAAATAAACTTTGCTTTTTTCATTTGAACCAAAGCATATGGCGTCACATTCAATCGGTTGGTCTCACGTAACGATACAACAGTCACTTGTGCAAAAGATTCATTAGAAAATCAGTGTAAGATAGTATCAGTCTATATGGCATCACCATTGATATGGGAGGTTTTAGCGTACCTTTGAGGATATTATGATTTCAAAGCATTTATCCTTATTGTTGCGTCCCGTGTATGTTTCATAAACTGTGGTCAAATAAATGTTATTTCTTCTCTTCTGAATTGATATGTGTCCCAATGTATTCATGCACGAAGCCAGTGGGATCCCTGTGACTGAACTATAAAAAGAACTTACTTGCAAACTGATTACACACACAATGTTTAGTGTAAGATTTCTCTAAGCCACTTTTTTGGATCATCAATCAAGGCAAATACAACAAGAACTATTTATCATTTGTTATATAAAACAAACACCACTGGTAGTAAGGTGTTACACAAAAACTCCGCAGAATTCAAAACCACAACCGCACTGGGAACAGAAAAGAACATAAAACATAATTTATTACTCGCTCCAACTTAATTTCGTGGAATTTTTATAGCTTAAAACACATTAAGCGGTCCTAATGAGACCGGTTGTAATAAACAAGGAGAATTGTTCCAACGCCTCGACCATTATATTTGTTTACGTAGAAGTTTTCTCCGCAGAACACCATCAATTAAAATCTGAAGCGGAAATTAGTAAACTAATGAACAAACATAGGGATGATTGGAGTAAACACATTTTGAATAATATTGGTGGTTACAAGTCAACGGCTGTATCCACCAAAAGATTAGTTAGAATACCCCAATATATTATGTTTTAAGTCTGCCTTCAGAAATAACAAAAAATAATTGGTTTCTTTGGTACCTATTTTTCCTCGTTTTTCGACACCGAATTCGGAAAAGAAAGTAATTTTTCTCTTTGTAGTGTTTTGTTTTGGAAGTAGGTTTGATTTTTTTGTTAATTCTTAAGGCAGACTTAAAACATAATATATTGGCGTATTGTTTTGGAAGGCGGTTTGATTTTTTTGTTAATTCTTAAGGCAGACTTAAAACATAATATATTGGCGTATTGTTTTGGATGTCGGTTTGATTTTTTTGTTAATTCTTAAGGCAGACTTAAAACATAATATATTGGCGTATTGTCTTGGAAGTCGGTTTGATTTTTTTGTTAATTCTTAAGGCAGACTTAAAACATAATATATTGGCGTATTGTTTTGGAAGTTGGTTTAATTTTTTTGTTAATTCTTAAGGCCGACTTAAAACATAATATATTGGCGTATTGTCTTGGAAGTCGGTTTGATTTTTTTGTTAATTCTTAAGGCAGACTTAAAACATAATATATTGGCGTATTGTTTTGGCAGTCGGTTTGTTTTTTTTGTTAATTCTTAAGGCAGACTTAAAACATAATATATTGGCGTATTGTCTTGGAAGTCGGTTTGATTTTCTTGTTAATTCTTAAGGCAGACTTAAAATATAATATATTGGCGTATTGTTTTGGAAGTCGGTTTGATTTTTTTGCTAAAAAGTTTTGTATGTTTCCTTTTAGTTTTGGTTTTTGATTTCAATAAACCCAAACACGACCAGGATAAATTGTTAACAGACTCCATGAATTTTGTCTCCCCAATGTCATTTTACCCATGCTGGAGATTGAACCCATTATCTCAGGCAGCATGCTACTCGTATATGCACGGAAAAGCACAGGACCAATCGGTTTTGTGACATTTTCCGGCTCAAATTATTATGAAAAGAATACAAACAGTCAGCCCACTAACAAAAGACTTATGTGGCAGTCAAGTTTCCATGTGGTTATATAGATCACAAATATTAAAATTAATCCCAAAATTTAAATTCTTAATAACCCAAAACTAACCAAGTTTTTTCTTCCAGATCATCCCTCTACTACTGGGCTCACTACGACTTCTTCAACAACACACGTTTTGGAGAGCCGGTTCCAGGAACTGCCTGTGACGAGATCATTGCCTCCTGGAAGCAAAGAGCCGGAAGACTCAGGTCTCCTCTGAATACCCTGGTGTATAAGCAAGCGGCACCAGGCGAAGATGTCCACTGTCTCTATAGATTTGTGACCGACAAGAGGATTTATGCCAGAGTCATCTTGACGATTTTAAGTGTTAATTTCAAAGTAAGTACAGATGAGTTTACTTTACTGCGATTTCAGGCATTGAAGCCGGTATTCCAGCAGCTCAACAAACTGATGCTCAACTCAAAATGGACAGTTGTGATTGGTTGGTTTGTTTTTAGGGTTACGTACATCAAAAGGTAAAAAAGGGACCCATATAAGATCACTCTCTTGTCCGTCTGTCTGTCCATGTGTCACCACTGATTTTCTCAGGAATGGGTGGAAATTTATACCAGATACTGAGGTCTATAGTCAATATTAGGTGTATAAAAATCAATTTTCCCTTTATTTGTGCTGTGAGACCTTGCTTTTAACCAAAACTGACAATTGTAGATCAACCGGCAGTACCTTATAGGTTTTGGATCGAAAATCTATATGGTAGTTCCCGTTGACCAGTTGAAAATTAAGGTAAATTTTGGTACTTACAAGTTTTCGCGAAAATCTTATTTGCCCATATCTTTTTATCGTGTTGACACAGGACCTTGATTTTTATACCTTGTACTGCCATACGTTAGCAACTAAACCATAACAGCACACACACACACACACTTAAAACTTAGCCACCAATAATAATGATATCAATTTTATTATGGCGGTATAATAGGTAGGTACGGAACCCTCGGTGCACGAGTTCGACTCGCACTTGACCGGGCTTTATGACATTAACGTACTCAAGTCCAAGATCCCAGACGTTACCGAAACCTTTCAACACAAAATCAGAGTAGTGTTAGTATGTACTTTGACCGTACGCATACTTGCTAACTTGGACTTTTATTTTCATTATTTACGAAATCTGACTCCAATGTGGCTGTTGGTGGTGGGTATTACATTTACTTATTATGCGTTGAATACTATTTACTGGGCCGTTCAAAGTGCATACCAAAACTATTCAATAACTACCACACATTTTGTGTGGAAAGACTCGGTAACGTCTGGGGCGTCTGGGATCTTGCTCTATTGAGTACACATATGTCAAGCTAAAGAATCATGTGCCAATTTTGCGTTTGAGTTGAGCATGAGTTAATGCGGCTGGAATACGGGCCCTTATTCCGTTTTATTAGAGGCTCAAACTATTTTCGGTTTCCATCTCTATCAGTTGTTATCACAGTATACGTATTTTATTTCTTATGGAGCTTTAACTATCATCGTTTACATGATCCTTCCATATTTTTTTGTAAATTATTTTATTGGATTTCTCTGTGAAATATGTAAACGACAATATATGCATAATCAATATTGAGTAAGTTCACTTCAGTTTCACTTGTAAAAGTTGCGATTAGTAAGAAATTGTCTATAAAATGTGAAGCTAGGCGATTATCTATCGGCTCAGCTCATAAGAGAAACCGTATTGAAACCAATCCCAATAGAGAACCCAAAAAACTGACTTCTCCATTTTAACAATTTTGAAATTTCAAAACGAAACAAACTAAAACCAGATGGAGTTCTCGTCGTGAATACTGGCAAAAATATTTTTGGTGAAATCAAAACTCCGTATAAGCCGACATAGGCACAAGCTCTGCCAGAAAAGAGTCCAAAAATAAACATCGCAAGTTTGTGAGCAAAACCAACGTGAAATTTTGTGTTGAATCATTGATGAGTCTGTTCGTTTTCATCAAAATTGTACCCGTAATATGTGGGCTCAAGATAAAATATGCAGTATGGTGCTTTTACTTTGTTTTAAAGTAAAACTAATTCATAAAATATTAAAAACACTGAAAAATGTAGCTAATTGATACAGGGTTCTAATTAATGAAACGCCACTGATTTAATGGGTATAGATATTTTATAAAAAAAATCATTACAACATTTCATTTCAAACAACTAGACTACCAGTGGTCGTTGACTCTGCGGTAACTTAAAATTAAAATTTCAGGTTTTTATGGTCATCTTGACTTAGACCTTGAAGGACACTTTTCGTCGCGGGAATAATACGTTCTCTTGTGTGATGAATTACGATTTTCACGCGAGCAAAGCCGCCGGTAGGAGCTAGTAATTTAATATACATAGCATCACGCCTTTGTGGTGAGGGGGTAGGGAGAGCTCCTGATACCACATTCTAGCCACCCTCTGAGTTATGTAGGGCCTTACAAATATTTACAGCATGTTCCAAATTTGAAATTTAATTCGTAACTACAAAACTGAGAACAGCCTTTACTCCAAATGTGATAATCAATTACATTAACTTCAAAACAACGGAGTAAGTTCCACAAAATGTTATCTTAGTTCCAATTATTTCTACTTTAATTAATTTTATCTGAAAATTCGTTTGCTTAAAGTAATTTCTAATTAATTTTTCGTTAACATTTTCTTGAAGTTATATTTTTTTTGTTCTGTAAATACAAGGTTCTTCTAATTTTGTTTTCAAGGTAATCGAAACCAACAAAAGATTCATTCATATTTGATCAATTCTTTTCAGTTACTTTGTATATCATTAGAATAAAATCCTATGACTTTAGTTTTATTTATGTTAGAGGAGTTTTCAAATAATTTTTGCCTTGTCGTTCGTACGTCTCTTTGTGTGGGTGGATTATCCCTTGATGGTACCCAAGTTGGTTTATAAATTATAAGTATTATCTTCCAACACGCATTGGGCCCGCATGGTGGATTAGGCTCAAGCCCTCTCATACAGAGGAAGCCTGTGTTCCAGATAAGCATTTAAATATCATTACCAGCCAGCTAAAATGACTTGGAATACTACTATACCTATTTGGCAAAGTATGGTTCATAACTTCCAAAATTACACCGGATATTAGAAGTGTGTGAGTTTGTTACGCAATTCTATTTTCAAAAAGACCATTATTTCATACACATGCTGCACCTTTGCTATGAAATAAAAAGCTGCGTATATAAAATTTTATTGCAAAGTTAAAAATGACATTATATATAAAATATTTTTCGCAAGCACAAAACAAAACTCGTTTAACAAATGTATGTTCAAATAGCGCCATTTAGCGCGTGTACACACACAATAGACGTGTTTGTCTTTACTATTTAAACAAACTATGAACTCCCGAAGTCGTTATAATTACACAATAATGCTTTTAAACTAAGCCCGACTAATCTTTATTTTTCTTGCAGGAACACCCCTACACTTCAGTGACCTGTCAGAACTGCTATGAAGACCGCGCAGATAAGCTGATCATCTGGGAGCCATATCCTGCTGGGAAGTCACCCAACATAACAGCGCCAGGAGTGAGCACAACACCTCTACCACTCCACTTAGCTGTCCAACGATCCTTAGGCTCATGCCTTTGCGCTAAACATGCGAATGCAGTGTCCAGGGCAAGGCCATACAGGGTCGTCTCATCAGGAGAAAGCTTGAACCTGCAGTTGATAGTAGATAATGCCCACGCTGCAGCGTCCTACTTCAAAAATCCATCACCATTATTCGAGGCTCGATACGAGTTTGTTCATGGCCCTCTTTGTGGACCGGCTGTGCTAGCAGCAGCCTCGGATGGTGAAATAGTTTATCCACATTTAGAAGCTCTTGGCTACATGGAACCACCAAAGAGAATACAGTGCATTTGGGATCTTGAGATTGAAGAAAAACGAGATATCTGGTTGCACTTCGAGAGTATCAAGTTTGCGTCCCGCCATTGTGAAGATGGCAACATTCAGATATATTTGCCCGGACGGCTGGACCCCTATTTATCAGTGTGTGGAGACAATGTCACAGAAACTGAAAAGCTACCAATATTGTCAGCAGGCGAACTTGGATTCGAATCTTTAGATGACCCGTTAGTGATTGAAAAGGAGAAAACAAGATCGATCCGCATAGTCTTTATTGGCAGTGCATCACCAGCTCGGGCTGCTTTTAAAATTGCCTGGACTGGGCTGTACCATCTACCTAAGAATTCTGATGGAACTCTAATGACGTCACGCTTAACAGATGGAGAAACGAAATCTTCTGATTCAGGGTACGGCTGTGATTTCATTTGCCCAGGAGAATCTCTATGTATTCCTGCTAGATTGATATGCAATGGAGTAGTTAATTGTCCAAATGTGACTACGGGAGATCGCAAATTCTGGACAGCTGATGAAAAGAGAGCTAGAGAAGCGTATTCTGAGGACAGTCTCCGACGTTTGGGTTATTTGGATTTGTTAGGAGGACTTCCATTGGGACAGCTGAATGATGAGGCACCTGAACTGTGTGCAAGGGCGAGGAGTGTGGGGAGCGGTGATTGGACGGCACCAGCTTTGGGTGCCGGGTTAGCGATTGCTATCGGTGTGTGCGCACTGGGTGCCGCGTGGCGCCTGTGCTGCCGCAAGCGCTCTCCGGACGAGGAGTCCTTGGACTACTGACACGCGGCCCGCGGTGCGCCGCACGCACCGCCGTCGCTGCACTCGCGCTCCACCTCCAGGGACCTCCCCATGGACTGGAGCCTTCATTGACAGACGCTATATTGAGCGCCGGAGCCCTCCTTTGTTGATTACTGAGAACCAAGTTCTTTACTTGTTATTGTTACCCGGATAATGGTGAATATCAAATACCTAAGAGTTCACAATCCTGTCAATTTTCACTAAGAATTTTTCTATAAATATCTCTACTTATAGACAGTAACGAGCAGTTAGCGTTGCGTGTTCAAGGGAAATTTTGGTAATGTAGAAAATTTACGATTTAGGTGGATCAGTCTAATTTGTTAACAACGACTGTTTTGGACCCAAAAATTTTCTTGTAACTGCTCGGAGCTGTCATTATATTTCTACTCTACTTAAGTACGACAATTTTTAATGTACTTTATTGAAGACACGCCCGATATTTATCGTGTTTAATTTTAGGAGGGTAAAATTCCTGGCGCTCAAGTTGATGACGTTGTTTTGTAATTACTGTATATACCCTTATATCTAAATTAAACCTAACATTAATTGATGCTTCAAACGAACGATCATAGGTTATGGCAAGGTGATAGTAGCCAAACAGTTAAGTCATTATCAATTTAGGTAGTACTAGTTGTAATGTTTTTATAACATGGCATAACCCTTTTTAGGACGGCTCATACAAAGTGGCCAGTAAACTGGAAAAATGACTTCAAGGTCGTCCTTTCATAGATTTTTATTTGTTTATTGAACCGTATGAACATTTCAATCAATCTGTCTAGCCTTTGCCCAACTATATTGGGATCGGCATCCAGTCTTACCGGATTCAGCTGAGTACCAGTGTTTTACATGGAGCGACTGCTTATCTGACCTCCATAACCCAGTAACTGTGTAACACGGTACCCCTTGGCAAGACTGGTGTCAGATCTCAAGCTTCTGACTACCCGTAACGACTGTCAAAGATAATCAAATGACAACCGTATAAACATTTACGTTCTATATTTAAAAATCTATGAGATAACGACCTTGAAGTCATTGTCCAGTTTACCGGCCACTTTGTATGAACCGTCATATAAAGGGATAAATATTTACATTCCTGAACAAATTAAGGAAATTGGTTCAATTTTGTGTTTTTGTAACTCATTGTGTTAAGCATCAAGTTGACTTCTATCGTTATGTGCTCGTAAAAGATCGCCAAGTTCAAAAAAAGAAGCATTTTTTAATATTTCTCAAAAAATGATAGTCCTAAATTTTTCCACTCTCTATGTTACCAGTTCCCATATCAATCCCTATAAAATGCTCAATGAAATTATAATCTAAAACAAGAACTTGGAGTATTTTTACGTGCATGCTGGCTTCAAAGCGATTTGACTGAATGCGAACATCATATAATCTACTCGTTGTAATGTAAATATATTTGACTAGTTTAAGATCGTTACTAGATTTAAGTAACGGTAGACATTGTTGATTTCTCGCCTTTAATAATATCCAAAGTTGGATATTGTATAACTACTGACTTAAAAAATGTCATGATCCAGGACAGTTATTGTTTTCTTCATTGACCTAGTTCAATCTAATAATAAATGTTAATTATTGTGGAAATAAATAAACGTTCCAGTCTTTATTTAAACTTCATTACTTCCGACAATTTATTTTCATAATCATACGTCTTCACTCAATGGTTCTGTTCTATCTTCAAGAACTGTTAGTATAGCTTAACTATTGATTCCTATACTACCAACAATCAATTCATTTCATTGAAATCGTTTTTATTGTTTGATACAAGAATGATTGAACATCACAATTCATTCGTTATAGTGCGGTTTTCACTGTAACTGTGCACACTATTGTTATCGTTTTCCACAGAAACAATATCATTATTATCGATCCGTTCTTCATGGTATAAAGCCATTTTATTAATTCTTTCTATAGAAAGTTATATTCTATCAGCGATTAATATAGTCGAAGTGTCGTTATGTAATGGATTGATGTCGTAACATTTCAGAAGTGCATGGCAATCCCGTACATTTCGAACTTTAAGAGAATCGTTACTGTCGCACTGTGTAGACGATCACGATACAGCGATTACTATAGTCGACGATGCATTATGTAGGGGATTGATGAAGTGAAATTTCGGTAGCACCCGTCAGTTCAATACATTTTGTCTCTTAGTCTAGTGTGTTGCCAGAAATCAATGATGTCCGCTTATGATTCAATATAAACAGTAAGCATCGCTGTTAGCTATGATTAGTTCTGCATTTACAATCATTTATTTATCTACGTGTAATATTTATTTAATAATGACATTTATATACTTTGCACCGTTAGCAGATAGATTGTTTTCACTGCCTTCATGATAAATGCTTTGGATAATGTTTACAATATGAATCGAGTATACCTTTGAATGAGTGATATCCATTAGGAGTTGCTAGTCTTACAGAAAAACTTATATTGGCGAATTGCTTGAAACCAGTTGTTATTAAAAAGGCAATATAAAAAAAATCGTTTGTAATTATGAAATATACTGTTTTATCTGATACTGCAATTAAATTAAATACTAAATTGCAAAGAAACTAAATAAATGGACTAAATCAAGTCTAAGTTTTAAAGTTAAACCATCAAATATGTATATTTAGACAATGAAAAAGTATAAATGAATGTTTAAAGACCTGTAATTGTAGATTCATTTCTTTAGACCTTTATTTATTCAGGTAGAACTTACAACTGTAATGGATATTGCTCTTACTACTACTTCCCTTATTTTAAGTACAATAAAGTTAGAGCTTATAAAATGATTTGCAAGAATAATTTGAAAAGCTTTATTTTGACAGGTAATTTAGATTTTGTTAGCATTTACCGATGGGTAATGTTAAAAAATAAAAATATATTTTGTACAAAAGTTTAAAGTTTTATTTATATACCTTTCATTCGTATAAAACCGGCCAAGTGCGAGTCTGACTCGCACTCAGAGGATTCCGTATAAACAGCTACGTTCACCAAAAATAAATAGGTAAAATTACTAACGTTCATAAACAATGAAAGCACCGAACATTGCTCTAACGAAGGACAAAATTAACTTTGCCGTTTGAAAACTGGTGTCTCCTTACTTCAATATACAAAATGTTTTCTTTTCCAAGTACATTTTATAAGTTGGTCGACTATTACTCGTAAACTTGTAAATCCGACTTAGCTATGATAGCTTTCCCTTTAATTTCTTTATATATACTACTGCCGTAATTTTTTCACATATGCAAAAGCAACCATTTAGCCGGCCTGCCTTGGGAGATACTTGACTCTATCAAAAATTTGCCAATTAAAGCTTAATTTTACGAAAAACGGATCTCTGAATCGAAAAATAGTTTTCACAGGCCCGTAATATTTTTGAAAATTTATCTATCCAACGATATATATCCATGGGAGAGTCGAGAAAAAAAAATTATCGGCGGGATTAATATGTATAACCATGCCAAATAAACCTTTCTAGTACTAAGAGTATCTGAGTTGCGGACGGACGGACTGACGGATGGACAGACAGACATGGCAAAACTATAAGGGTTCATTATTGACTACGGAACCCTAATTTTTTTTAGAGAATCCCTTTCCAAAAATGGTAACCAAGACACTCGTGGTACCTGTGGTATTACAGAAGTCCATAAGCAGCAGTGCCACTTAGGTACCATCAAGTGGACCGCCTGCTTGATTGTCAGTCTACGGAATAAAAAAAATCTGTTGCTCTACTCAAAATTGTGTGGTGCTTTCTTCAAAAGACCATGTCAGTCATTAACCTACATGGTTACACTGTGAAAAGAGGCGAAAAATGGACTTGTAAGTAGATTTAGAAAATTTGCAGCCTCTACCTACTCCTATGGGATTATGTGCGTGAGTGTAAGTATGTATACCATCGAATTTACCCAAAACGAAGAAACCTTAAAGAACAAAAAACACCCCTGATGCACAAATAGCACAAAATCACACATTTAACCTACCAACCTAAGATGTGTGTGTGAAGATAAGAGTGAGATATTTACAGAATTATAGCAATAAATATCACTAAAATTCTGAGCTACATCCTGTATCTGTTCGCTCTACGTTTTTTTTTCATACTCAATGACCATTCTCCTGCATTTAATTTTAACCAACTTACTAAATAAATATCATTTATAGTTAAACTAATACAACGCCTCCGACAATTCTTCCAATCCAGTAAACAGTAATCAGCACAACGTAATTAGTTCGTTCCGTGTGACAGGCAAGATTGATCGTATATAATGGCCAGATGACCTTCATTATATTGTCGCGGGTCGTCAATTTGGTTGGTTGCAGTCTATTTCGAATAGCAATTTTCGATTGCCTTATATAAGTTATTGTTTTATTTTACTCCATTATTTCATCATCAGCCCACAATGTTCCCACTGCTGGGACACAGGCCTCATCTCAGTGAGAGGGAGTAGGCCATAATCCACCACGCGGGCCCAGTGCGGCTTGGTGGATGTCACATGTCTTCGAATTTTCGGTTCTAAGACGTGCCGGTTTCCTCACGATGTTTTCCTTCACCGATTTTGTGAGCAGTGGTGATGAAATAATTTACACAAAGTAAAGCACCTGCCTGCCTGGGTTCGAACCCACGACCTATAACTTATAAGTACCAATACCACTGGGCCACCACTGCTTCATTATTTCCCTATGATTAATAACAAAACAAACTTATATACAAAGGGGAGAGGGAAAAGGGCTTACCCACATCATTGTCATCATTGCCACGTTGAATGGCAATGTTGATTCCCTGGCTGAAGAAAAGGCCAGCCCTCTGGTCAAGGGAAGAGTCGACTAACCGTTTACTAATGTTTCGAAACACTCGATGAGCACTCGGACCCCATGGGCCCTATGTCTCAACTCCAAACGGCTCAAACTGCTAATAATGTTTAGGTTAAGATTAATAGTCTTTCGTATATTTGCGCCGATTGAGGTTTTCTGCACCAGCAGCAGCAAGCAGCTCAGCACAGCCCACCGTGCTAAGAAGATGGAATGGTGCAACGGTATCGACATATTTTTCATCCCACACCAAAGCGCTACACGCATTACTAACCTAACTTGTTTAACCATCACAGAACTTTGTCAGTCCCAACAAGAAACATATAGATATTTAAAGTAAAAAATAACAGTCTTCCACCAAGGGGTACTCACTATTTTAATATTCTTCAACGAGTATCTTATATATATGTTACTATGTCACTTTTATTTCCTGTATGATTTTGTGTTTCTTTTTCTTTTTTTTGTATGTTGGCACCTTGTTTTTATATACCTCGAACAAATTGAAAATTTGATTGTGATTTTGTGTTTTGTGCTGTGTCTTTTGTGTGCACTAAATAAATGTTTTATCTATCTATCTATCTATATAACGCGACGTAGTTATGTAGATTTAATGAAAAGCAGATTTAGGAAGATTAAAAATCTTATAAGTTTTATGATTCGGATGAAAAATTACGTTCGACTCGTTCAAATATTTTGGTCTCGCCGTCTTTTGTTTCTCTTTCAAAAGTCGTGTTTCAGTCCAGTCAAGTGGCCAGTACCAAATGCCGTGTTGTTAAGTAAAATTTCTTTGAGTAGCCTACAGACAGTAAACAAAAACAAAACCGATGACAACAAAGAGGTAAGTTTCCGACCAGAAACATGAATAAACATGAAAATCGCACCATTATTTACAGAACAGACAAGTACACGAGAACAGATAAACCCTTCACAAGCGCAAACCTAATGTCCCATACATTACAAACCATCACGCGCCCTCGAGCGATTATTCACAAAATTATTTATAGCAACAATATTTCATTGTATCTGTAACGTTCAGGAATACATAAATCGTAAACATGACAAAGAGCACTTAAAATCTATAATACGATAGCATTTTTCATAGCCATATATCGTATCAATGGTGGACGATGTTGTTTGCAAATATTGAGGCACCTGCCCGCCGGCGGCACCATTTTTATTTTTACGACACATTTTTATTCGTGTTCTCTTTTTGAAAAGAAGCGGTCTGTTATTGTGATGTTTTCAAAATATTGAAATTGAACAAATGAATGTCAATTTAAAATGCGAACCTTTTATTGCCTATTATATACCTAGTAGTAGCTATGGAATTAGTAATTTCATAGGTTTAGATGCTAAGACTTTTATAATTATTATCTTCAATATTGAAACATTATATTCTTATTATTGCGAAATAGTCTATCAAATAATTTCGAGATGTGGACGTAAGGATTCAAGTCCAGGACCGATCTAGATGATTCACAATCTAATCTTACAGAGTACCTGGACAATAGACATAACGAGATGAGATTAAATTGTTAAAGTAATAAATAAATTCATCTAAATAACAGTATCGAAAAAAGCCTAACAAAAGGAAATTAATTCAAAAATCAATAAGCCCGACTACTTAAGATGCGAACTAAAAAAAACGTAAACAAGAAGAAAAACAAGCTGTGCAGTCGGAGGATAATTCACGAGCTTACTAAGCAAAACCTTATGAATCCTCCGACTATACAGCATGTTTTTCTTCATGTTTACGTCTTTTTAGATCGGTCAGGTTTTTGTTTTTTTGAATTAACTTTTTTAGTTAACATTTTTTTTTCGTATTATGTACCTACATTTAAAATATAAGTGTTATATATTTTTAAAATCACTTCTTAAATAAAACCCTTTAATTTGATTCCCACACGATGGGGTTGGCAGAAAAAAGAAATTGGGCGCACACAATATGGCGCCTAAAAACCGCCATTTTTCTATTTGCCAATTTTAACGTAGCCAGTGACAATCACAAAGTTAAGACAAATCGATTGACGTAAAAATCATCAAAATCGGCCAACGCGTTTGATCTCTAGAACGCCACATAGGAACAAACATACATACATAGACTGATAAACACATTACCCTGCTTCGGCAGTCGGATAAAAACCGGCCAAGTGCGATTCGGATTCGCGCACGAAGGGTTCCGTACCAATATCGCAAAAAACGGCGAAAAAACGCCTTTGTTGTATGGGAGCCCCCACTTAAATATTTATTTTAATACAGCAGCATCACCATTATTTTCGCACAAACAAAACGTCACAAGAATACGGTTTTAAATAAAACATTTTAATACCGTCCAAAAGCTTGTACCTAAATAATAAAAAGTCCTACGTCATAAATAAATAAAATGTTTATTTTTATTGTATCGGACTACACATACAACATAGGTGTATTTATTCAGTTACTAGTTGTTGCCCGTGACTTCATCTGCGTAACATTAGTACTTCAATATTCAGCAATAATATTGGTGTGTTCCTCAAGTAGATAAAGGACAGTGCCAGAAACCCATACATAAAAAAAACACAAAAGTCAAATCAAAATAGTTTATTTCAAATAAACCTTTGGATTGTCAAACAAAAAAAAACTTGATTACATAATTTTTGTTGAAAAATACATATTTGTGAGAACGATGTATAAAGACGTGCACGTAAAAGCGACTAGAGTAAAAACAATACAATTACAGGCCGAGGCAGCAATGTTATGATCAAAGAACTGATGGTGCACATTCACGAACCCGACAACTTCCTTCCTCATCTAAATTAGCTGAAGCTCTTCTTAAAGAAAACTTTACTAAGGACATACCAATCTTTAAATTTAAACCAATATGTATTGATACAATTAAAAACGCGTTCAAAAGTCTCAATATAAAGAATACTGAAGACTTGTGGGGGATATCCGTTAGGGTTCTTGGAGATATTATTGACTCAATTGCTCCTGTCCTAACAGGCATATTCAATCAATGTTTGGACAGCGGCACTTTTGCTGACTTAATGAAACACAGTAAAGTAGTACCAATTTTCAAATCAGACTGTAAGAGCGATCCTTCTAATTATAGACCTATATCCGTGCTTCCAGCATTGAGTAAAATCTATGAAAAAATCATGCTGGAACAGATGTTGTCTCACTTCAATTCAAATGGGATCCTGCATAGTCAACAGTTTGGTTTCACGAAAGGAAGGTCGACAACGGACGCGGGAGTAAAACTCATCAGCCACATCTTGGAGGCTTGGGAGAGGTCCCAGGATGCCATTGGCATTTTCTGTGATCTCTCAAAAGCTTTCGACTGCGTCGACCACAACACACTGATCTGTAAATTACACCACTACGGAATTCGTGGAAAATCTGCTGATCTCGTGCTTTCCTATTTATCAAACAGACAGCAAAAAGTAAATGTTAATGGGGCGACGTCCTCCGGGTCTCTAGTCAAGATGGGCGTGCCCCAAGGTTCAATTCTCGGCCCTTTCCTTTTTCTTGTTTACATTAATGATCTCCCTTTTATGATGGCCAAATTATCGGATATAATTCTATTTGCTAATGATACTTCGCTAATTTTTAAAATAGATAGGCAAGATACGGATGTTTTAAATGTCAACGAAAGTCTAATTGTTCTCTCAAAATGGTTCGCAGCTAACAATCTTTTACTGAATGCGAAAATAACAAAATGTCTAAAGTTCTCTTTACCAAATGTACCACAACATGACCTAAACTTAAATCTTGACGGCAAAAATCTTGAAGTTATAACGGAAACTGTAATCTTAGGGATTACTATCGATTCAAAATTGTAGTGGGGCGCGCACATTAGAACTCTTTCGGGTAGGTTAAGCTCGGCTGCTTATGCAGTAAGGAAAATAAGGCAGCTAACCGATGTAGTTACAGCTAGGTTAGTATACTATGCTTACTTCCACAGTATTATGTCTTATGGCATTCTGCTGTGGGGATCAGCAGCAGACGTTGACTCAATTTTCATCCTACAAAAGAGGGCAATCCGCGCAATCTATAAAATGGGTCCTCGCGAGTCCCTCAGAGAAAAATTTAAAGATATCGATATACTGACTCTACCTTCACTTTATATTTTGGAATGTATTTTGTATGTCCGTAAAAAACGGGGGCTTTTCAAAACTAGAAGCGACTTCCGTAATTTAAATACACGCAGTAAGCACGAAATTGTAATACCCAAATTCAGATTAACGAAAACTAGCAAGTCTTTTCTTATAAACAGTATACGCTTTTATAACAAGTTGCCAAAGTCAGTTATAGAACTGACCGATGGAAGGTTCAAAAACTACATCAAACGTATCCTTATTAAAAAAGCATATTATAAAATCAAGGACTACGTTGAAGATAAAAACATTTGGCTTTAGCTCCTTCTGCGCATGCAGCTTCCCTGGTAACTTGTAAACGGCACAAATATGTGGATGTCTCTAACTATTCTCAATCTCATTTTTCTTTCCTTCTTTTAATTAGACTTCTACAATGGTTTTCAAACATCTTTATAGCCCTTTGCTAAGAATAGTTACAGCACTGATAACAAAATTTGTGCCACATGTTAAATTTAGTCATGTAGTACTATTTTTATTAACCTTTGTATAGATTCATTTACCGATTGTTTTGTGAATGTGTGAACATTGTAGGCCTTCTAGATACTAGTTAACATTTGTTAACTTTTTTATAAAATATATAACCCATTTATTTTATTTTTTTAGTTTCTTACGACTTATTGTCATAAGTCGGGCCTACGTTGTCCCCCCATGTCTAAGTACTAATGCTGTAACATGGAAATATTGTAAAACCAAACCATTTTTAAAAGAGTAACCATGGAGTTTCTTGCCGGTTCTTCTCCATAGGAAACCACCAACCCGAACCGTGCACCTTTTGTCGACGTTTTATAAGTGCCCATGTAGGCCTATGTGAAATAAAAAAAATTGATTTTGATTTTGACATATGGATCGGCACCACTCAGCTCAACCATCACGAAGGGAACGGAATGATCCAACACAAGTTCCTTGTTTTAGCTGAGATTAAATTCCCACGTATTTAAATGAAAAATAATTAGTTTAACTCAGGATCATGTTCAGTGTTTCATGTTTTAACAGATATCTCCCAAAGCCACCCTGATCCAAACTGCATATTTGGTGATCTTTCTTAAATGTATCGGGTACATACACATATAAACTTTCAGTTTTTCATCGCTGGCTCTTAGTCTATTTGTCTAGAGCCTCAGGTCACAAGGAATAGATAGCTAATCTGATGTCGTGGTGTTACTTTGCTGATCAGCAAGTTACTCCTAGTCTGTATGGCGTACCTATTCCAGCAGGGAATCTAGACTAAGTTGATGTTCTACAAGCGAAAATCGTCTATTGGCTCGCACTTGACCACTATCTCACCTGATGGTAAGCGATGATGTGGTTGACGGTGAAACACGCTTGCCTAGAAATAACCTATTCACTCTTGGCTTAAAGACCCCTAGATTGTAGCTATCGGGAAACACAGACTCCGGCAGGGAATTCCACTCCTTAGCTGTACGCTTATTAAAAATAATATATAATGGAAAACCGGCCAAGTGCGAGTCGGACTCGCGCATGAAGGCCTGGTGACAGACAAACAGACTCCACGTCTTAGTAATAGGGTCCAGTTTTTACCCTTTGCGCGGAACCCTAAAACCGACAAGCTGGCAACTCGGCGACAATGTTCAAAATTCTGGAGCTTTGACTTGACCAGCGCCTCATTGCCGATGAGTCTCTTGCATCAAGCTGGTATCCGTCCCAGAGATGAGAACAGTAGTCCATGAATGACCGAACTTGCACTTGATACAAATTGAGGAGCTGTTCCGGAGTGAAGTACCTTCTCATCTTTGCAAGGATCCCCAACTTCCGCAACAACGTTTGTCAAAGAGCCCAAATGTGTGGTATTGACACACGACACTGAAATGTCAACTTTACTAAATCAGTAAATTTAGCTTTTGACCTTATATTTATTTAAAGTATTTTGGGGTATAAGGCAGACCCTGAGGGAAGAAATGAACATAAATGCAAACATACTTACATAACGATCAACAAACACTACGACGTAGTCGGGTAAAAATTAGTTTTCTTGACTTTGACAGGATATGTCTCGAAACGGTACGCTTGACAAAAATATGATGTATGAAACCATACCTTCATTTTAAAATCCCAGTTCTATAATACTACACATGGTGTAGCCCGGTGTGGAGGTGGCCCGAAAATAAAATTTGTTAACCTTGACTTCATGCCCACTAGAGGGCGCCATATTCAGTTTAATGTGCCATCAAAAAGCCATCTTGTTTGTCATCATCACAAAACAAGATGCTGCCAACGATACCTCATTTGTCAAATTATGATAAGGAGTTTGAAGTTATGGGGGAACAGATGAACATACATACATACACACACATACCGGTCAAAAACATAACCGTTCCTTTTGTTCCGCCGTAGTCGATTAAAAACGCTCTTATGGCTTAATTTAGCAGGTCTAAAAATAATAAAGGTTAGTTAATTTCATTAAATCCTCAAATCATTTTATCGTCTTTATTTCGTCCTAATTCGTCAGTCAAACACACGATGCCCGGTACCTACATTTAATTAACTTTTCGACCCGCCGCCGGACGGTTGAACTTTCACTGAAGTTTTATTAGTTTTTCTTTCTTTTTTATAGATCTTTCTACTTAATGAGTTGGAGGTATTAATTGAACGTGCAGCTGACTTGAGATTGGTGGATGTTTACAAGTAAGTTATTTAGGCGAAGGCTGACCGAGTTTGGTTGTCCACAAAACTTGGACTTCGCCTCAACAACAAATTTGTATAGAACACTGAGTTGAGTTAGTTCTAAGTTGGTAATTGTTGCCAACTTAGAACCAACAGCTTTGTGTATATTTTTTAACATTACCAAACGTAAATTAAAGTAAGAAATACAAACAGACATTTAAAAACGCTTTTTAAAATACATGTAGGGAAGATTGTGTAATTGTTAGGAAAAGCCATTATTGCATGGGTCTTTTTTCGGGCTAGGGTTTAACAAACGAACTTCTTTGCTTTATCACAATGTAACTAATCACGTTATGTATTGGAGAATAACGTAAACGACATTCCACCAAGCACGTAGTTTGATCTACACGAGCAATCTATAAATCTCACTGAATTTCTCCTGTTTTGTAACAATTTAACAACTCAATCCAAACCACCATTTTCTTTCTCGTTATCTGTCCTCCTGTCTCTGGTTCGCGCCAAAAACTAGTGCTTAGTGTTATGTCAAGTTGACATTTGTCAGAATCATTCGAAAACATATCTCCATAGATACTATTCTCTTCAGAACGAAATCTTTAGAAGTGCCGACATACATTTAAATCTGAGTATTTGCCTTTTTTTATTTATTTTTAATGTTACGTTGTTTTTATTTAATGTTATATGTACTATCTTTGTCTGAAATAAACGAAATTATTTATTTAACACGCGGGAATTAAATAGCATATTCCTCTCCCAAAAAGTTGTAGAGGAGAACAAGAATCCTTGGAAGTATCTACCTAATATTATAATTGCCCATTATCCTGAAAGACATAATCTAAAGGACCTCTCAAAGAAGGTTGCTGGATCAAAGACTTGATCGTAAAAAGCTCCTGTTTTACTTTCATTGTTTTCTGTATCCATAAACTTTTAATTTAGGGAAATATTATCCCGAAGGAACATATTCCGAGGATAAAAATATCTCTATGTGTTATTTCTGACTTAATCTAACTCTGTGAAAAATTTCATCCAGATCCATTCGGCCATTTATGCATGAAGAAGTAACGAAAATACAAACACACTCACAAACTTTCGCCTTTATAATATTAACTAGCTTCTGCCAGCGGCTTTACCTGCTTGTAAAGTGTTTTATAATCTCAAGGAAACATATTCCCGGCTTAACAGTATATATTTAGTTTGTTTTTTTTTTAAGTATGTATTTATTTATTTTGTTTATATATTTTTTTTCCAGACTGTAATCTATCTCTATGCCAAATTTAATTCGATCTGTTTAGCCGTTCTAGCGTGATTGAGTAACACATACATCCATACACACATCCATCCATACAAACTTACACATTTATAATATTAGTAAGATAATATAGGTATAGGTAGGATGCTGCTTCTCTTTTTCAGCTTTGCACCAAGATGGGACAGATGAACTTATAAACTAACGCCGCTTTAAACGTGGCCATCTACTGGGCCCAAACAGTCATCAATCGAATAAATAAAATTATTATTTAAAAACACTTTTTTAAAATAACTTTTTTTCGTATTCTTCTCAGCAAACCCTTTAATAACCATATTATTTGCAGTGCACAAAAATTACGGGTTCCCTTTTTTTCGCATACATTTCTTTTTCATAATATACTTTGGCATAACTGTTTTGGCATAATTTGTTTTGCCATAATAATTCTTTGCCATATTTTTTGCCATACTGCTGTTTATGTTGGCATAATTATGTTGAAGGCTAATTTGTTTTGGCATAATTTTAATTCGCGTAATGTTACTAGCCCTAATGACTATTAGCATAATAGTATTAAATCATAAAACGTAATAGGAATAACGGAAACAAATTTGAGTTATTTTTAAGTATTTTATTTAGAATTTTCATGCAAATGATTTATTATCTATATATATAAAAGAAGAAACTGACTGACTGACTGACTGACTGACTGATTGACTGATCGATCAACGCACAGCCTAAACCGCTAGGCCTAGAAGAATGAAATTTGGCAGAAAGGTTCCTCATGTCGCGTAAGTGAGCACTAAGAAAGGATTTTTGGAAATTCTACCCCAAAGGGGGTAAAAAGGGGGTTGAAAGTTTGTATGTAATTTCTACAGTTTCTAAGTTGGGCACGTGAAATTTTAGATTTAAGCTCTTGGTTGACAAAAAGAATTACTGTATTTATTAGTTTTTGGATATCGACCCCTAAGGGGGTAAAAAGGGGGTTTAAAGTTTGTATGAAGTTTTTACAGTTTGCAAATTGGACACATGAATTTTTACATTACGCTGTTGGTTGATAAAAATAATTAATGTATTCATTGGTTTTTCTAAATTCCAACCCTAAGGGGGTAAAAAGGGGGTTGAAAGTTTGTATGTAATTTCTACAGTTTGTAAGATGAACATTTGAAATTTTAGAATTACGCTCTTGGTTGATAAAAAAAAATATTTCATATATTGGTTTTTGGAAATTCGACCAGTAAGGGGGTAAAAAGGGGGTAGAAAATTTTTATGAAATTTTTACAGTTTGTAAGTTGGACACGTGATATTTCAGATTTACGCTTTTGTTTTATAAAAAGAATTAATGTATTTGTTGGTTTATGGAAATTTGACCCCTAAGGGGGTAAAAAGAGGGTTGAAAGTTTATATGAATTTCTTCAGTTTGTAAGTTGGACACGTGAATTTTTAGATTTACGCTTCAGGTTCATAAAAAAAAAAAATATTTATTGGTTTTTGGTAATTCGTCCCCTAAGGGGGTAAAAAGGGGGTTGAAAGTTTGTATGTTATTTCTACAGTTTGTAAGTTGGGCACATGAAATTTTAGATTTACGCTCTTGCTTGATAAAAAGAATTAATGTATTTATTAGTTTTTGGAAATTCGACCCCTAAGAGGGTAAAAAGGGAGTTGAAAATTTGTATAAAGTTTTTACAGTTTGTAAATTGGGCACATGAAGTTTTACATTACGCTCTTGGTTGATAAAAGCAATTAATGTATTTATTGGTTTTTGAAAATTCCAACCCTTAGGGGGTAAAAAGGGGGTTGAAAGTTTTTATGTAATTTCTACAGTTTGTAAGACGGACACGTGAAATTTTAGATTTAGGCTCTTGGTTGATAAAAAGAAGTAATGTATTTATTAGTTTTTGAAAATTCGACCCCTAACGGGGTAAAAAGGGGGTTCAAAGTTTGTATGAAATTTTTACAGTTTGTAAATTGGACACTTGAAATTTTACATATACATTCTTAGTTGATAAAAAGAAATAATGTATTCATTGATTTTTGAAAATTCCACCCCTAATGGGGTAAAAATAGGGTTGAAAGTTTGTATGTAATTTCTACAGTTAGTAAGTTGGGCACGTGAAATTTTAGATTCACGCTTTTGGTTCATAAAAAGAATTAATGTATTTATTGGTTTCTGGAAATTTGATCCCTAAGGGGTTAAAAAGGGGGTTGAAAGTTTGTATGTAATTTCTATAGTTTGAAAGTAAAATTTTAGATTTAATCTCTAGGTAGATAAAACAAATTATGTATATATTCGTTTTTAGAAATTCTACCCCTATGGGGATAAAATAGGGGTTGAAACTTTATACGAAATTTCTTCGGTTTGGAAGGTAAAACATCTAAAATTGTAGGTTTATGCTGCTGATTAAAAAAAAAAACAATGAGTTTAATTATTTCCGGTAATGCCACCCCTTTTTGTGTGTAATTTCTACAGTTTGAAAGCCGGACACGTGAAATTTTAGATTTAATCTCTAGGTAGATAAAAAACAATTATGTATTTATTAGTTTTTGGAAATTCTACCCCTATGGGGATAAAATAGGGGTTGAAACTTTATATGAAATTTATTCGGTTTGGAAGGTAAAATATCTGAAATAGGTGGTTTTCGCTCTTGATTAATAAAAAAAGTAACGAGTTTATTGATTTCCGGAAATTCTACCCCTAATGGAGGTTAAAGGTGGCAATTTGTTAGGCTTATATATTTGAAACTTGGCATAAATACTAACAGCTGATATTTTATATTTTTTTATTGTTTTTAAAGTAAAGGTTGTCATTACAAGATTTTCAAAACGACTCCCTACTAGAATTTTATTGCACAAGGCATCTTTTTTTGATGTAGGAAAGCAAACGAGAGATATTTGTTGGAATGAATTCTAATTCCTTGGGCAAAATAATAAAGGTAACGTTAATTTTTCGGAACTACCCCCAAAAGACGATTTAAGGGATGTTAAAGTTTGTTTGGAAAATCTCATTTCTTGGATGAATTAACTTGAAACTTGGGACAAATACTAACCTAAGTAAATATTAAAGGATATCATTATTAGTTTTTCGAAACTACCACTAAAAGATGATTAGGGGGGTGTTGAAGATCTTGGGTTAATAAACTTGAAATTTGGCACAAATACTAACCTTAATAAAAAATGTAGGTTGTTAGTTGTTCGGAACTATTCCCAAAATACTATTTAGAGGGTGTTCAAGATTTTTGAAGTATTTTATTGCACATAGCTTCTTTTTATGATGTAGGGGATCACTAAGGAGGGATTTTTGGAAATTCAACCTTTAAAGAGACATTTATTTGTATAAAAACATTTTTAGAAAAATATTAAACATTTCCAGCTAAAAACAATACAAAGTGAAAAATAAATTTCTTTTTCGAAGTCGGTGTCTTTGGTAGTTACAATTTTTTTTCGTTATGGACACCGACTTCGAAAAAGAAAGTTATTTTTCACTTTGTAGTGTTTTTAGTTGGATTTCAGTGTCGGTAGTGTTTGTAGTGTTTTTCACTTTTTACGTACCTAATAGGCAATTTGCCTTTTGGCACTTAATTGTTTTTTGTGTATGTTCGCCGATATCTCCGTCAAACAACACTGTGTTTGTAGTTCCAAATCGAGGAAGTGGTCGTCTTAGTGCCGTAAGATTCTTCAAAAAACCGTTGACACATCTAAAACATCTTCTGGGGGTAATTCTGAAAAACGAATGATGGCAATTTATTATTGCCCAAGGAATAAGATTTTTAACCGTCTTTCCAATAAGAAGGAGTTTATATGTCCTCTAAATCATAACTTGAACCGTAGATATCTACGATTCCTTATATTATTATCCCATTTATTATTGTTTTAACAATAGCTTATTTTTGGTCGCCTTCACTAACTGCACATAATTTAGTTGAATAAAATACGAAATCATGCGAACGAAGTCGCGGGCTGAGTGCTAGTATATAATATTCATTCCATTTCATGTTTTTTTATGCAACGTTGCCCCACACAAGGAATCTATACCAATATTATAAAAAGGAAAGATTTTTTTGTTTGTTTGATTGTTTGTTTGTTTGTACCGAATAGGCTCCAAAACTACTGGACCGATTTCAAAAATTATTTCACCGTTGGATCATGTATTACAAATTATTAATTAGTTAATTAATAGTCATGCATCTGACAATAATCACATTTTGACAAGGTAGGCGTGTTTTTTAATTGTATTATTGATTTATTTTAGGTTTATATTTTAGCAATTGCTTGTTTTTTTTTTACCTGACAAAATAAAACTTTGCTGCCAGGGTATCAAGACCCTAGCTGACAGAAAGGAGCGAGCGCAGTATAGCGCGAGCGACGAAATTTTTGACAGAAAACGAGAATCAATTAAAAATGCGAGCGATGCGAGCGCGACCGCGACGAGCGCAGCGAGGAACCAGAAAAAAAAACATAATCATAGAATAAGAATTATTTATTTATAGGTATAGTATAAAAATGTGTATTAGTGTCTAACATTTTTGAGTTAATTATTATGCGTATTTGTTATGCTTATAAAAATATGTTTTAATATCATTATGCGTAAATAAATTTATGCTTTAGAGTATTTATGCTTAAACGTTATTATGATTAGACTAATAATGCAAAAAAAAAATATGCGTAATCTGTTATGAGAAAATAATTTAATGCCTAAATATTATAAGGATATACAAAAGTATGCCATGTTATATTAGGTATGTCTGAAGTGTTTATGTAAATAAAAAACTAACTAGAGTGCCATTTTGGGCCGTCCGCGATATTGGATTTAGAATGACGTCACTTAGTTAACCAAGCACTGTCATCCAAACTAAACGTGTATGCAAAATTTCATCTTAATCGGTGGAGGATAACTGCTTTAAAATTCAGTTGCAAGATTTGCCCGAACACACTTACATACATTGCTAGTTAAATAAAAGCTTGTAAATAGAAGGATTATTTTAAAGATATATTGTTGTTGTACTACCTCTTTATAAACTCAAGAAAAAAGTACTAAGTATGGGAAAAAAACATCAAACATTCACACACAATAAATCGGTAATGCCAAGAATAAAAGAACGTAATATTTAACCAGAGATTGCTTGAACAGCTATTATAAATCAAAATGTTCGTCGCACGCATTGACGATTATAGTAATGGCGCATAAAAACAATAATTTGCCGCAGAAAAATCCATTATTTTCATGTAATGGGGTCAAAAGAACACCATAAAAGTTGCAATTGCGGTGTTTCCATTAGAAACACCGAAATGATGGTCAACCTCTATTTTCGGTTAAAGCTATTGGGTGAAAAGAAGTGGCAAAAAGACATGTATAGTTCTCGGCAAATTTCTTGGCCGTCCTGAAGTTGGCTACAATGGCTGCGCAGTAGTAAATCTCATTAAAAACAACACAGTATCGTGCCTAGCGCATTGGAAAGCCAACTTCAGGGTAGCCCAGAAGTTTGGCGAGCACTATACGCGTACCATGAAGGCTGGATTAAGATGGCGCGGGAAAAGACTTTCTGATAGAACTTCGGGGTGGCCCTTGCTGAACAGTAGGACAATAGAAATGAACAAAACCAAAAAAAAAGGGCTTGTTTTAATGAGTCAAACTACATCTCTCATATTTAACACCGGAAGCACATTACCTCTATCTTTCATATTAACTTTCATGCAACTTCCATACAAACTCATTTTTTTTTTTTATCAAAACCTAGAAATGCAAAGAACTCCTTTAAACCCTTACCTACCGATTGCATCTATAATCTCTGGCAATGCTTACAAAAATTCAACTTCTACACCTTAAAAACCCCAATATTAAAAATCCTTGCCACCATAACTAACAGTAGAACTCCACTTGAACACTTAAACAGTACTACAAAAGAACGGTTATTGCACAACAAATTCGCACCGTCGTTATGACGTCACATATTCGGAAAATGGCCGACAGAAAAAAATAAGAAACAATCAGCGGGAATTTACTGCAGCTTCAAGTTTAATGTGCCGATCCTGCGCAGTTATAATGACTCAAGGTAGCCTTAGGTGCAAGAGATGAGAGAAGAGCGATATCAAAGCTGGACACTGACTTTAATAAAAGGAAAAAAGTTGAAATTCAAAAAACGGTGAATAAAAAAGCCATGTTACTTAATAGGCTACTTTAACCTGAAAATATCTAGCCTCCATTTGAAAATATACCTTGTTCCTGTGAACTAGGCTACGCTACGGATGCGAATTCGCGTGAAAATGATACACACACACACATCTTTATAAAAAATCTAAATGTTATTACGATATCGTATACCCTTGATAGTAAAATGGCCATATTATCATACTTGAAACCCCTGGTTGAAAGTTACAGACACAATCCAAACCAAATGGTCCAGAGAATAGTAGCAATTTATAATATTGATTAAAAGTTATAACAGTTTTCCGATACAAAGTGGATGAAATTAATATTAAGTTCAGCAAATTAACTCGGCTCCGATATAATGGTCGCTTAATATCATTTGCTGAAATTAAATACAGAATCAACTTGAGTTTATGAGATAGTTGGCAATTCATATTAAACAGTAATATTCAAATTAAAAGATCGGTTTTTCACCGATTTCGGTTCAAGTCTTATAGCACAATATCTTAATGTAGCTTTTCTCAGAGTTATTACTAAGTACTCAATTATTCTATTTACCTTTACGATTGCAGCCTAGAGAGTCACTGGTTGCCAGAAACACAGGACTAGTCGATGCGACTAGTCGGATGCTAAAAATCCTCGAGCTCACTTCGCGAATCATAGGCCGATATGGCCCGAGGCAACAAATCTTTAAAACCGCCACTGCCTCCATGTACAACAGTGAACTTGGCTTTTGGCTGAAATGCTGATAATGTTTTTATAACTGGACACGGTAAAATTATGAATAATATTTCCACAACAGTAAAACATTCTGTAGTGACCTGGGTGTATTGAAACCATTATCGCAACTAAAACTTTGATAGGTAGCAGACTAGTCTATCGCATTTTCTAAAATTTTGGTAAGAAGCAGACATTCCCAGAAATAATTGAAAATGTACTGATATATTAGGCCCTAGACAAGGGGCAATCTATCATCAAAAGCGTGGCGATAGAGATAGGTAAAATTTCAATATGTATGTGAATGTCAAACGATGCGGAATGTAACGTGATCATTCCCCGGTATTTCGACCGTTGTCATCGCTGACGTCAAATGACACTTGTCTAGAGCCTCTTGACCCAAACTAAACTTGCAAATGAATAAACACTAATACAAACTCTAGGCTCTAGACAAACATATTGCTTGTCGAAAAGCCGAAAGGAGCCCCTACAAGTTTCTCGAGCCAAAACAGAAAAAGGTACTTTTTCAGCGAAAATTTCTCAATAACTAAAAGATATATGATAAAAAAATAATGAAAATAATAAAAACGACACAGGTCCGTTGTCTACAAGCCCTTGAGCGAGACTGAACTGAATGCCTCGCGCGAGCGCAACGGTTTATAAGGCATTATTTAGACAATTTATTAATATAAAATAAGTACTCAAAAATAAAATAGGATTCGATTGATAAACTCCTCAAATTTCAAATTATTTACCAGTTATTTTTGTATTCAACATATTCTTACGTGTAGACGACAATTTCGCACATGATAAAATTCCTTTTTTTCCGCGTGGACTACATTTTTTTTAAAGTACAAATACAATAAACTTTGAAAAACTAAATTGGGGGCTTTCTAGTATACTAAACACATCAACACGGTCTAGGGATATTTTTAAAAAAGCGAATTACTATCAATGTGTTAATTATTTACATGACATGTATATATTTAAAAGATACGTTATTTAATATTCTACCATTTTTTAATAATAGTTAAGGTACTTCGATTAAAATTTCAGGATTTTATGGAAAAAAAATTAAGCATAGACGGAAACCGTATATGAATTAACTTTTAATTTATGAGTAAAAACTGAAAAAAATAGAAAAATCATTTAATTTGTGTTTATAAACTTGAAGTTAGTAGTCTGAGAAAGCGCCCATGGTGTTCATAACACATCGGCAACGATTCGGCATGCTCAGAACAAGGTTGTCAATGTCTTGCTGCGGAATATTGCCCCATGTCCTTCTGAGGTGCGCAAAAAGTTGATCTTCTGTAGCCAGATTTTCAGGAACTTCCTTCAGAGCTCTTCTTTGCAGCATATCCCACGCATGCTCAATGGGATTTAGATCTGGCGATTGAGCAGGCCAGTCTAAGGCCCTAACATTGTGTGTATGTAACCAAGCTACTACCGTTCTCGCCGTGTGTGCCCGAGCATTGTCGTGCATGAGCAGGAAATCTTGCCCCATTTGTGTTCTGTGGGGCAAGATTACGGGCCTCAGCATCTGTTGGACGTATCGTTCTGCCGTCATATTGCCCCGCACCCAAACGAGATCCGTCCGTCCTCCAAGACGAATTCCTGCCCAAACCATAATTGTTCCTCCTTGGTATGGGTGAACTTCCTGAGGATTCTGAAGACGGCTCCATCGTCCAGGAACTCGCCAAACACGCGTCCTTCGTGAATCTGGATGGAAGCCGAACCTGGATTCATCCGTGAACAGCACATTGGACCATTGCTCACGGCCCCAGTCCACGTGGTTCCGAACCCATTCTAATCGTCGTCCACGATTGCCTTTCCGTAAAGGTGGGATCCGGAGTGGTCTACGAGAACGTAGATTGCTTTCATGCAGTCGCCTTCTTACAGTTTGGTCACTCACAAGCACTTGGTGTTCCACTCGCAGCCTTTGGACCAATTGAGTCGCCGTTGCATTTGGTTGAGCTCGCGCAGTAATTTGCAAAAATCGGTCTTGTCTGGGGGTAGTGATGCGACTTGGCCCCCGGTGCCTCTCCGCTACTTCACCTGTGGCACGATAGCGTGTCCACAATCTTGAAATTACATTTTGGTAGGTCCCTATGGCCTCAGCAACATTACGCTGAACAGACCCAGCTTCCAGCATTCCCACAGCTCGTAACATCTCCGCCCTCGTCAAATGTTGGCGTTGCATGGCTACAATACCTCAATTTTAACTTTATCTTTCGTTTAAAAATGAAAAAAAAAACTGTAACTAAACGTAATTCGTGTTGTTTTCTAAATTTCGCAGAAATGAAAATTCCCTCTCCTACACATCAAGACATTTTTATGCCACCGAAACAAAAGAATTTCCAAAAATTTGAATTTGGAATTAGTCTGAGATAAATTACAAACAAATCGGTGTATAAAAGATTCCAATGCGGCCAGTACTTTTCGAGTTATTTAATTGAGTATGAAATATCCCTAGACCGTGTTGATGTGTATATCCCAGTCCATTACATTTTTTCAGATTATCATTCGCCACCAGTAAGCTGAAAAACGCAATTGAAAAACCTGGTGTTTCGGGTTTTCGTAAAAACGTGTGTTAGGAATTTATTTTTCTAATTTAATTTGAGCAGTTATCAAAAATATGTAATGTACATTTACTAGATAACTATGTGACGCAAGAAATTGCATTAAAAGATGTATCATATATCTTGCAGTTATTGAGAAATTTGCGCTGAAAAAGTAGCAGTTTTCTGTTTTTAGCTCGTGAAACTTGTAGAGACTCTTCTACAAAAATGTCACTTGATTTAACTTTAAACATTATTGACTTTTAAGATCCCTCTTCTAATTAATTTCCCATCTCTCCTAACATATTCTTTCCAAGATCTGCTTTTGGCGCTGATGAGCTTTATTCGCCATAATATCAAATTATAATTCCTAGTTCCGATTATTGCTTCTGTGGTATATGTATTTTAATGTTTTTACAATTTTAATATTGATGTATTCTTATTTTTTGCTTGTTTCAGCCCCGTACTAACCCACCAAGTATTCAACTGTAACAAAAAGAACTTAGTTTTCTTTTAAAATTTCTCCTCATATAATTAAATAACCAATCTCAGACACACTTGTCTTTCAATTTACTCTAGACATTGGCAGAATAGTCGACATTGGCTTTGCTTGCCATATAGATAGAAAGAAAGAAAAAATATATAATTGTGACCCGTACAGGAGACACGAGAAATATGCATAAAATTAAACAATAATAAAAAATAAAAAAAATAAAACCCTGTGCGAGACCAGAAAGGCTCCTACTCGTATCTCAGCATGTGCATGTGCACAGCGATATCCAAAAAAGAAAATAACGCCGCGCTGATATTCTGATAGGACCCACTGTTGATGCCACGGACACACTTAAGGAAACGGAAAATAATAAAATAATATATAAATAATAAACAAAATAGAATATACACAAAAGGTGGGTCAAAGTATGTATATTATAATTATGTGTAAGTTTAATATAAATCTATAAATAAATCATATTAAATGTAGGTAGACCTATGTACAAAGTCCGCCATGCTCAATGATCATTTGTCAAAACCATAGACAAATGACAGAGCGCGCGGACCAAAAGGTAATATATAAAATTTCTTAGAAAGGACCTTAAATACCTATGGAAAAAAATATATATGAAAAATATAAAAACATAGAATAAACATTTTTATTTATCTCTGGTAGAATATAACTTTGTGTAAAGCAAAAGTTAAAACAGAAGAAAACCACTGTCGCTACTTTCTTCACCTTGGACCACTCCCAGTAGCAATACAGGGTGCTCGTAAAAAATGCTCTAAACATCCAACTCGGGCCGTAAACGCGAGTAAACGTCTACGTTGTAAACGCTGAATAGTAAACCTGCAGGTGTTTGCTCAGCGCTGAATATTCATGAATTGTAAACTTCAAGCGATAAATTCGTTACGTCTTACCGTTTATCTGTTCCTAATAAAGCTTGAGATTGTAAACAGTTTGTTGTTTCCTCAAGTTCTAGTTATATAACTTCTGCTTAAGATGGGATGACTAAGTCTAAGGATTAAATTTTGCTGTAAAGCGCTTTAGGCTTTATAGTAAGTGGATCCAATTTTGGAATTCGCGGCATTTGTTTGTCTTATTTGATTGTTTTTAACCCCCGACGGAAAAATTGGAGTGTTATAAGTTTGACGTGTGTACCTGTGTATTTGTGTATTTATGTCATTGTGCATCTGTGGCATTATAGCTCCTAAACGGATGGTTCAGCATTTCAAAAGGTATGGGCATTTTACTGTTTGAATGGGGGTATTTTTGCAAGATATCGTGCCATAATTACGTATTTGATAGATTGTTGATCAAAGCGTGTCTACTACTAGATAAATTATGTAGTACAAAAAGCAAGAAATAAAAAAAATCGGGGTTTTGGATATTTTAAATTTTACTTGTAAAATTTTACTAATTATAGTTATTTTTGGGTTTAGCGTAAGCATGTATTTATATTGTATGTCGTTTTGTGACAATTAAATACTTTCTTTTATTTTTTTCTTTCATTCTAATTGCTATCGCGACGCTTACGTTGATAGATTGATACTTATCCAGAGCCTCTGACTACTTTACTACTTAAATTAACTAGACTGTCTAAGTCGCTTTACCTTAAAAATCTTCGTTCATTTTTCTCCAACAGCTCAAAGTTCATTCTTCTCACACAACGTTCTAAAACGTTACTATCCCTTAAGTTAATAGGTTCTTTACAGTCGACCTTTGGAATTAAATCCCTACAGTTTTATTTTACGAGACAGTAAATTAAGTTTACTGTACACTCCACCTTTTTTCTGCAAATCTGTAAAACTGCTGTAGCTGGTACTCAGCGGTTGTCAATAAACTTGATCGTAATAATGATTAATTTTATGAATGTTTAAGAATCTACATTTAATTTAGAATTTATACAAATATTATAAAGCTGAAGAATTTTTTAAACTTCTGGTTGGATTAAAAAATATCTTTTTGTGTTGGATATTCCATCGAGGAAGGTTATAGGCTACACACACATCACGCTACTACCAATAGGAGCGGAGCATAAATGAAAAATGTTGCAAAAACGACCAAAAAAAAATCCTTTTTGGGAGCTGCCGTTGCGTGCGCTGCGTAAACGGTTTAAGTTACGCAACAATCATGTGTATGTAGGGTAGATGGGTAAGTAGGTAGCCAGTTGACAGGAAGGGAGCGGCGTAGGACAGCTAGTAGTTTATATAATGCAATAGACCTACATTTAATAATTGGTAAAAAATATATAGCCGTTTCCAGTTTGTTTGCATTTTTGTCCAGTTGTGCGAACATACTAAATGGCTGATTTTTTTTTCCATTTTATGGAGATTACCCCATGGTGAATGTTGATTTTACTAATAGAATAGAATAGAATATCTTTATTTCGGACACAAAAATCCATAGAGTGTTAGTAACATAGAAAAACTTATTACCTAGTGTTAGTAACATAGAAAAAACTTATTACCTAGTGTTAGTAACATAGAAAATCTTATTACTTAGTGTTAGTAACAATCAACCGCCGCACTAACTGCTGCACAATTGGAGAGCCGAAGCTCTCAGCTACAGTTTTCAGGATGCCGTTCCGACTGTCCCTCAATCTCCTCAGTAGCGACGCTGTTTTTTTACGTATAACAGCGTAGAAACCGTCTGTACGGGTTTGCGCAATCATCTCCGACGCGCTACAGTAACAGGGCAGTCTCAACAACATCCTGAATGCATTGTTATATTGGACGCGCAGGCCATCCAGCGATCTCTTCGTATAATTGACGCATAGATTGCCCGTGTATAGACTTTGGCAATGAGCCTTGAAAAGTGTTGCTTTAACTAGGTCCGTATAGTTCACGCCAAACTTATTGGCCGCCCTGAAGTTGGCTACAATGGCTGCGCAGTAAACCGGGACAACATATTGCTCTGGACAGCTAGAGCCCTACGCTCCCTCTCAATGTCCACATCGTCCCTGAGGTCGGCGGCAAGAAAATGCCCCAGGTATTTAAAAGTGGATACCCTTTCTATTAATGGGGTGGCAAATAACCCTTAGAATACTGCTTATTAATTTATTAGTTTATCCTCGCACTCGAACGCAATTACACCTATGGAGCACTATCTTATAATAAACTCACTATAAATCCAGGTTTCCTCACGATGTTTTCCTTCACCGTTGTCAGCGATGTCCAAGATAAACATAGAAAGTACAAATGAACAGAAAAAGTCATATTGGTACTTGCCCGGATTCGAACCTACGACCTCAAGCACGTGTGGCGAGGTCTTAGCCACTGGGCCACCACCACACTGTTATGAATAACAATATAGAAACGACTATTGTGATATTTGTTCTGCATTCATCCAGACCAATATTAAGCAGTCATATTTTATTTGCCACAATCCATATTCAAAATAATTTCATCCTAAAACCCAGCTTATTACCGCAAAACTTTCCAACTGTGCCCACAGACCAATAAATAAAATTTACTGTCACGGAAGCACTCGGATATCCTCAAACAAAAAGCCGTTAGGGAAACCTGGAGAAGAAAGAGAAGAGAGTAATCCTGACTAAACTAAACAAATGGCGAAGATCCGCGATTTTACTCGTAATTAAAATAAATTCTTGCTCCCCGACTGTAAGGATTAGTCGGACAGGGTGTTTGCTTATTCACATGGTGTTGTAGTTATTTTCAGCTTGTTCCACTCGGATTAGCGTTAAGCCTCACTAATTGGAAGCGCACAGATTCGGTGGCAGGTGTAGGGATCGAGTGACGGAGTTTTAATCAATCGATTTGGGCCGACACAAACTCGTGAAGCACGCTTTCCACTGCCAGAGGAAACGAACTTTGTTTTTATCGGCATAAAGTTCCAATTATTATAATATTATTTATTTATTTATTTAAAACTTCATGCAACATACAGATACATAGGCGGACTTAATGCCTGAGGCATTCTCTACCGGTCAACCAAGGGTGGTGGAGAGATAACATGGCAGGTGCATAAAAATTGAGAAATTAAATTGAATAACAATATATATATATATATATATATTGTAGTTAAAATAAACTTAAATATATATTTACTATAATAAATACCTTTATATATATATACATATATAAATTAATAGAAAGGAAGGAAAGGAGGTATTATATAATATTACAAACGGTTGGAGTTACAGTCTTCAAATTTTCACAGTATAAGCATCTTGATGACCAGCCATACATATTGTCAAATAATATTTTAAATGTCTTTAGGGGAGCTTCCATACAACGAATGGGAAGCGCGAAAATAAAGTTTTGACCTTCCGAAACGAGTGAGATATTATTGTTTAGAGCTTGTTGAGTAGATACATACAATATATTTTGATCCAAAGTTTCTTGCAAAATTTTGTTTCGTTTATTTTTTATTTACCTTTACCTATGAACTTTAAATTTGGTGATAATGTTTATTATTACGTATATTTTACTAACAAACCAATATATTGATAAATCAGTTTTGCCTATTACAATCAACTTGGATTTGCGGTTTGTTACGGAACCCTAAATGTGCGAAGTCCAACACGCACTTGGCCGGTATTATTTTACTTTGTATGGGTATCGTTAGGTTAGGAGGAGCTCGTGGCTAAATAATAACAGCAACGCGGGTCGATCTTCAAGGTTAAGCAACGCTTGACAAGTGACCATTTCGTCGTACCGAGTTTCCTCCGTACCTCGGAAAGCACGTTAAGCTGTTGGTCTCGGCTGTCATTTGAAGATCTTTGACAGTAGTCAGAAGCTTGAGATCTGACACCAGTCTAGCCAAGGGGTACCGTGTTACCCAGCTACTGGGTTGTGGAGGGCAGATAGGCAGTCGCTCCATGTAAAACACTGGTACTCAGCTGAATCCAGTTAGACTGGAAGCCGACCGCAATATAGTTGGGAAAAGGGTAAGCAGATTGATTGTACCGGTACCGTTAGGGGGATTTCCTCTTTAGGGTGATTAAGGCAGTATTGATACTACTGTTTAAATTGATGCTGGTATAATTATTCCACTTGAGCATAGTAATAGAGGTTACGGACCTACGAGTACCTAGACACATTCATCGACATTCTTAATTTAATAAATCGACGGATCGACGTTTTATACAGATTTTTAGTTCTGATTCCTATGAAGAGATGTTTGAAAAGTGATAATGATCGCTATTACCGAAATAAAAGGAAATGATAATATAATAGATAGTTGGTTATTGCGAGACTCAAGCGAGTTTCTCACTATTATCTTTTTAGGGTTCCGTACTCAAGTGTCCGTCTGTCTGTTCATCTTTCCGTCTGGCCGTCTGTCCGTCTGTCCTTCGTCTGTCACATGGGTTTACAGCCAAACGGTTGAAGCTACAGTCTTAAAATTTTCACAATATAAGCTTGTTGTTAACCCAAAGCCATGCAAATTGTCAAAATTTTAATCCGATGATTTTTTTAACCTTCCATTGACCTATGAACTTGAAATTTGGTGATCATATTTTATGATTAAACGAACTTACCCTAAGTGAAGTTCTATCATAATTATACGAAGTGCCTCGTCCGAAGAGATTAGTACCTGTAATTAATGATTATTATTTACATGTAGTACCGGCTACGGGAGACTACTCAAATCACTATGTTTTAGAGACAATATTATTATTATTATTATTTTTTCTTTCCCTGGCAGCTCTGTGTCGGCTGTCAACTTGTCATTTAGTTTAGAGTTATGATATTTTATAGATATTTCCAGAACGCTTCTGGGTTATACCTTAGGGTTGGGAGGGTGTTACTAATCTCTTCGGACGAGGCACTTCGTATAATTATGATAGAACTTCACTTAGGGTAAGTTCGTTTAATCATAAATTATACTTTGTGCCTCGTCCTCAAGATTAGTACCTGTAATTAATGATTATTATTTACATGTGAGACTTTGAGAGTTAAGTTCTGGAATTATCACATACACTATGATGAATTTGTGAAGTAAAAGCTTTCTTTAATATTCTTAATTATATTTTTATAGACTAACCATCATGGTTGTCCATAGGTTTCACACATAGGTTCTTAATCAGTTCATTCAGATATGTTCTTAATTGTTTTGGCAAACTTTTTATTTACTTTCTTATTCTCATTGTTATAATGTTTATAGATTAACAATCTAAGTTGTCATTAGATATCAAAGGTTCAAATTCAGTCATTTTCTTAATTATTATTCTTATCTTAATTATCTTTATTAACAAAATATTATTTGCCTATTATTTATTGTCAATAAGTATTAAAGTTTTTTATAGACTAACAATCACAGTTGCTTTTAAGTAACATAGGTTCTTAACCAAAATGTTTATATATATTCTTAATTATCTTTTTAACAGAATATTTGTTGCCAACTTAATATCAATATTAAGGTTTGTTTATAGAATAACAATCATAGGTGTCATTGGAAAACTAAAGTTCTTAATTAACCATTTAGTTAATATTATACATATATCTGTTTTAACAAAATACAGTTTTGCTTTTTTATTACTATTGTTAGTTTCCTTAACATTACATTTTATACTGATACTCCTTCCTTATAAGTTAAAGTTGCTGGTTGTTGTATTAGTTAGTACATGTTAGTTAAATAAGATATCTTTAATCACAGCTACAGATTTATCTTCCTAAATCATTTTGATCCTTTACACTAAAGGTATTTTATAAAATTTCCAGATGTACTTGAGTTGTAACTCCAGCCTGCTGTTTTTAGTATCTCATAAATTGTCACACCTGTCTTTAGAAGTAGCAGCGTGGCGTGTGCTGTGAGCTAAATATACGTGTACCTACATCAATACTAGCTTTAAAGTACACTTAATCCAACGACTGATAGTCTGTTTGGACATTAATGTGGTATGGTTTCTTGGTGCCTAAAATAATTCTTATATGTTTATTAGTAGTAGGTTGTAGTAGGCTACAAGGGTTTCAGCTGGATATATTACTGTTCTTTGTCTGAAGTATTGATTGATTTAGTTCATATATAAGAGATTTTTTGAGATCTGAAATTTTGATGGTTATATGCATTGATTCTATTTCTATACTTTGAATTTATTTTTGACAGTTGTTGCAGAGACAACATCTCATTTGGGTACCAAATTCCTAATACTTCCAGAATCTGGGATGTTTTCCAGGTGGCATTGTATTTTTGGGCAAGTAAAAGGTAGTCTGAACACGCCCTTAAAATATTTTCAGAGTACATTAATGTTTAAGGTATTATCAGTGATAATGCCAATTTGTGAGTTAAGCATTTGTTATATTTTTTATTAGAATTAGAAAGTTCTGTTAAGAAATTATATTACCGTTGGTGTTCAAGATGTTATAATTATATTTCTTAAAAAATTATACCAGTTTATTAAACATGTGTAAATTGTTTGAAAAAGTTTTCTGATAAAGATGCTATCATAATTTCTATTGATGATGGTAGTATGCTTCGTCATAATAGTCTTCACTACCTACACACTAGACTCCGACAGCCAGAGTAAGGTTGGTATGGATTTTTCCCTTGCTGTGAGATACTTTATTATTTTCATTAGGTTTAAGTATGATCATCTCTAAATTATGAGAAGTGCCCAATCGGGCAGAGTTGGCCATGGTGACCACTATGATGCCCTTAGCCTTATCCATTATTATTTTTCGTAGATATTTTAATATGATTGAGAATGGTGGAAACGCAGAAAAGAAAATTGGTTACCAGTATACCGTAAATGGGTCAATTGTAAAGTCATTCGGGTTGTTAAGTATTTGACATATTTTTTGTTAATTTGACTTGCAAATAGGTAAATTTCAGAATTCCAAATTTATCTATCAATTATTAATCATATGCATTTTCTTTTAGTTCCCATTCTACATCGGGATGTGACTTATGCAATACAGTATCAACTACTTGATTTTCAGTCAACCTAATGTAAGGAGCGAAAATGAAATATAATGGTTTTCACACCAATGCCGCTGGCTAAGTTGAAGAGATGAGGGTAATGAATTCCACCCATTCGATTAATGCAGCCTATATTGCTGTTGGATTGTTTATACATAAGAGTATTTCACAATTATTGAAAAGATTACCAAATATTTAAAAAGACAAAGAATGATGCTAATAAATCCAATTAAAATTCATTTGATATTCACATTCCTTGTCTGACCACTGGCCCCTAGCAATCTCATCCCCACAGGCAGTCCCCCCCCCCCGAATAATTGGCATATGGCCACCATTCAGGGAATTATTGTAGGGATATTTATGTATTTTTCATAATTTACTTGACCTTGGAGGTTTAGGATTTTACACATTCTAGTTTTTTGGTATATATAAAGCCATCCATATTCAATAGTAGGGCACGCTGAGAGCAGTACCTAGTCCTACAAAACATATAAATTGTCAGATTTCATAATAGATAAGTTTTTCTTATCTGTAGGTAATGTTACATGACAGTTATAAGTCTTTTATCAATAATATATATCCCAAAAATATACCAGTATTAGTGGGTGTAAGTTTGTTATTTACTAACTTGTGATTAACTTCTTAGTGTTTTCAATATTTTCAGTCAACAATTAATGGCCACAGGATATTGGGTAATTTGCTGGCAGATTTCATGACTTTTGTGAAAATGTAAGTTGCAGTGTTTTACCCAAATGGCAGTAGACCGAACTTATACAATTTTCCAAGAGGGTATTCTAGATATTTGCTAGAATTTTTGTGATATTTTATAAGAGACTGCATCTTTAATGTATTTTATGTATGGCCATGAAACTATCATTTGATATCATTTTTAATTCTGTGCACAAGTCTTCAAGTTTGAAACGACTTACATCAATGCATTTATTAAGGCTTTATTGCCATTGGGTTTTTGTTTTAAGAAAAACTTGAGACAAATTTTCCTTTTCAAGGCTGGCACTTAGATATTGCATCTTATAGTGTTTTTGCAGCTGGGCTATCTTAAAGTGTTGTGGATACCCATGAAACCCTCAATCCATGATAACATGGTCTTATCATCAGTGATAAATTACCACTATTTATAAGCAACCAGGGTACCTTACAGAGTTTAGCGGCGTCGAGGTTGAGATGTAATGACCACTTAAAGGGTATTGTATGGCTGACTCAGGCTATAGACAGGCTCCCTGTTCTCCTGTCGCCCTTGTGGCGCAGGTGGAGCTTTCGAGTATTTTGCTTAGAATGTGTTGGATTCTTTCTTGGCTTTGGGTGCTGTTGCAGCACCAGATTTAGAAGCCGCTTTACCAGCTCGAAGAGTTTCAGCAAGTGTTTACCCGAACA
The DNA here is from genome assembly GCA_964057195.1 of Orthosia cruda. Lineage (NCBI taxonomy): Eukaryota > Metazoa > Arthropoda > Insecta > Lepidoptera > Noctuidae > Orthosia > Orthosia cruda. The sequence continues at coordinate 49,792,080 of OZ059826.1, read as the reverse complement.
GATATTTTTCTATCTTTGTGTTTTGAACTTGTCCTTAAGGTCCTTTTTCATTGAGCCGCAGCTAAATTTGCATCTAGTAATTGCGTCACAACTCACAATGTTGAACTTCACATAAGGTGCGAGTGGTATCCATTATTCAATTTAATAGATCTGTATCATTTTCTTTTGTATCCAGTACTTTGGATAATGTTGCTCCTAGGATGGAGATGGTGCTGAGTAGTCTTTGTTTTGCTTCTATGGCCTTGTTTATCAATAATTTGGGCATTTTGCTGTATAGCATAGAGAGCCCCAAGTTTTGTCACGTTCAATGTCAGCAGTTATTTTCTCTGCGCAAGGAGCTGTAGGAGAAATACCCGCCTGTGGTCTCTATGGAAACAGGCCTCATGTTGCAAGATGTTCCAGACAGCTGCCCACTTCCTTGTGGAGTTCGGCCCCATCACCATACTTTGTGTTCAATGTTGGGTCAACCCAATGAATTTTGAGAGCGTCTGTGTGTTTCCGGCCTGGAATTGTGAGGGAGATCACTAGTGTTCGTGGTTATTTTTGTATTTTCTTGGTCATATTCGACTTTAATTGTTTCCATTTCATTTGTGGCATCGTCGTCTAGGACTTTGCCTGGAATGATTACAAACCATTGTTTTACTGCCGGTTGATAACCGAGTTATAAAATCTGGTGGGTGTAGCAATTCCAAAGAATTGAACGAAACCAGTGAATTATTGAATGTTGTGAGACAGTCCAATGATCTGTTCGAGGGCTCGTTAGGTAAAAGAATTAAATTATATTTCATGATCTCGTAAGTATGCAGTGAGACAGCCCGATGGCTTGCCCGAAATGCATTATTCGTTTGACAATTATTGAATGTTGTGAGACAGTCAGATACTCTGCTCGGGTAAAATAATTAAATTATGATGATCTCGTAAGTATGCTGTGAGACAGCCCGATGGCTTGCCCGAAATGCATTATTTGTTTGAGAATTATTGAATGTTGTGATACAGTCGGATACTCTGCTCGGGTAAAATAATTAAATTATGATGATTTCGTAAGTATGCGGTGAGACAGCCCGATGGCTTGCCCGAAATGCATTATTTGTTTGAGAATTATTTAATGTTGTGAGAAGTCCGATTTTCAGCTCGAATACAGTCGTTAGACAAAAGAAATACATTTCTTTTGATTGATAATCTCGTAAATATGCAGTGGGACGGCCCGATGGCTTGCCCGAAGTGCATTATTTGTTAGAGATGCAAGTTTAAGCCGTAGGATTGGTAAAATAGTTGTAGATATATGTACAATTAAATCAAAATATATTTTGACAGAGTTAGGTACCTTGTGGGTCTAAATATGGCGTCGACTCTTGAGACGATTTTGTTTTACTTCGTTTATGTCGAGCATGTTTTAAATTGTTTCCAGGTTTTTTCATTTTTCACCTGATTCTCTCGTATTCCTCGGTTGACAATGATGTGTCCTTTTTGGCATTTTCCAACTTTTAAAAACTGTTCTTTGTATTTAAAAGTTTAGATAAGTGTAGAGTAGCTACGCACTAAAACCGCGAATGACAAGTTGACAGCCGACACAGAGCTGCCAGGGAAAGAAAAAAATAAATAAAAATAATATTGTCTCTAAAACATAGTGATTTGAGTAGCCTCCCGTAGCCGGTACTACATGTAAATAATAATCATTAATTACAGGTACTAATCTCGAGGACGAAGCACAAAGTATAATTATTATTATGTAGATTATTCTAAAAATACCAATATAGTTATAAATCAGATTTTTCTTTGATATGCTCTCATTTTTCTATTACAACCAACATATTTTTGCGGTTAGATACGGAACCCTAAATGTGCGAAGTCCGACACTTACATTACCGGGTCTAATATTTGATTTCTCTCTTAAAATGAATATATTAACGTTTTGTGTGTAAATAGGTCGTGACTAATGCAATACACTGTAACAGTTTCCCTTTTTCTCAGTATTTTAAAAGAAACAAACATTTTGCCCGTATAATATTATCTGAAAACAAAATGTGAAACAGAAATATTAATTTAAAAGCTCTGTAGCATCGTGTGTATGACAAGTTTTTTTGTATATTATAATAATGAAATGGGTAAAGTAAAATATTCATAATATCAGTTCAGCTGCAGTAATATTTTATGGTTCTCATAATTATTTTTTAATACTATGCAGATCGGAATATTTTTTGCTTGGTTAAAAGATTCGCATGTGGAGGGTTGTACGTTTTTAGTTTGCGTTTTGCAAAACTGGCAACATCTCTTTAATTTGTTTCTGATCTTTGATTGGTTTCCGTGGGATATTTATTGTCTTTCACGCGAAGAAGTCGCTCATAAAAATAGTATTTTAATAAAAATCTTTTGTCTAATCCAGAAGCTTATTTTTAACCGACTTACCAAAAAGGATGAGATTCTATGTTCGACTTCGTGTATGTTTCTTTTTTTAATGTTTGTTCACTGATATCTCCGTCAATTGTGGACCAATTTTCAAAATTCTTTTTTTTTTGTAAGAGTTTTTTCCGAAATTGATCCCGTTTTAATTTGGTGCAGATCTGATGAAGAACTTCAAAGATATACAGCAGAACTCTTCAATAAATAGCGGCATATCTCTCAGTATTGCTGCAATTGCATGTCTGTTTATTGTTTATACCATTTCATAGCACAACATCAGGCCAGTACGCCCCTAAGGGGTACGCAGATCTCTCAATTCACCGTTTTATGATATTTGGGTAATATATTCTGCCATTATAGTTACCTACCTTACTTAAAAAACTTGCCTATTAGGTAGGTACAACTAAAAAGTTAAAAATAAAAAAAACTTTTTTGCAATAAAATACTACCGACATCCAAAGAAAAAATAAAAATTGAAAAATAACTTTATTTTTGGAAGTCGGTGTCCATAACGCAAACAATTGGTACCTACGAAAGACATCGACTTTCAAAAATAAAGTAATTTTTCACTTAGTAGTTTTTTATTTGGAAGTCGGTAGTATTTTTTTGCAAAAAAGTTTTTTCGTTTCTACCTTGCTTTATTTTACCCAAACGACTTTAAACGAACTGCTTAAAAGCCCAACCCTGTGTATTAAGGATAAATAGTGCCAAGCGCCAGCTATTTCTCAATTAACTCCGGACAACCATGCAATATGTCAGTCAAACTGTAGTGTTGTACCAAACAAAAATGATCGTATAGCGTCAAATTGCTGTCGCGAATTCACTGTTCAGCAGTGTGCGTGGAAGAGGATATGTCATTTTTATTTTGTGGTGTACAATAAAGAATATTAAATAGAGAAGCTCGTGGCTAAATAATTACAGCCGCACTGGTCGATCACCAAGATTAAGCAACGTTTGACGAGGTTGGTCCATGGATGGGTGACCATTTCAACATACCGAGTTTCGTCCGTACCTCGGAAAGCACGTTAAGCCGTTGGTCCCGGCTGTCATTTGAAGATCTTTGACAATCGTTACTGGTAGTCAGAAGCTTGGTGGTATCGTGTTAACCATTTACTGGGTTGTGGAGGTCAGATAGGCAGTCACTCCATGTAAAACACTGGTACTTAGCTGGATCCGGTAAAACTGGAAGCCGACCTCAATGTAGTTAGGAATAAACTAGGCAGATTGAATAAAGAAGAATAAATATTTAAATAATTTTCGAGTAAAATTGCAATTTTGTCGATTCGTTGTTCACCTCAAAACATAATAACGTTGTTTATATTCTACATCCTAGTTCGATTGTTAGCCGGCCAACATAACATGAATCGATCAAATACTGCCATCCATCATTTTGGCACAGGCCATTAAAATAGTTAACGTATATTGACCGTAATCTAACTGAATCTTAGATTGATATTCAATTCACAGCAGAATAAGTTTATCAGCACCTTTTCTACTTCGAGCGACTTCAATATATTTTCAACTTTATACACAAACTGGCAAATGGCCCACCTGATGGAATCATTCATCATCGCCATCATACGCCTTTTACTTCACCGTTTTGAGAGCAGCGGTGATGAAATAAATTACACAAAGTAAAGCGCCTGCTCAGGTTCTAACCTACGACCTACAACTCTTAAGTCAGGGCCGTAACCACTGGGCCACCACTGACGAAATCATTACGAATACGATAAAATAAAAGTTACCAATCTAAGAACCCGAGTCAGGAGAATGATAGGCGAAGAAAACAGTTCTAAGACATAAAACCTGCAATGTTACCAATCTAAGAACCCTAGTCAGTCGAATGATAGGCGAAGAAAACATTTCTAAGACATAAAACCTCTAAAGTAACCAATCTAAGAACCCGAGTCAGGAGAATGACAGGCGGAGAAAACAGTTCTAAGACATACAACCTCCAAAGTTACCAATCTAAAACCCGAGTCAGGAGAATGACAGGCGAAGTAAACAGTTCTAAAACATAAAACCTCCAAAGTTACGAATCTAATAACCCAAGTCAGGAGAATGATAGGCAAAGGAAACAGTTCTAAGACATACAACCTCCAAATTTACCAATCTAAGAACCCGAGTCAGGAGAATGATCGGCGAAGTAAACAGTTCTAAAACATAAAACGTCCAAAGTTACGAATCTAATAACCCAAGTCAGGAGAATGATAGGCAAAGGAAACAGTTCTAAGACATACAACCTCCAAATTTACCAATCTAAGAACCCGAGTCAGGAGAATGATAGGCAAAGTAAACAGTTCTAAAACATACAACCTCCAAATTTACCAATCTAAGAACCCGAGTCAGGAGAATGATAGGAGAAGTAAACAGTTCTAAAACATAAAACGTCCAAAGTTACCAATCTAAGAACCCCAGACACGAGAGTGATGGGCGAAGTAAACAGTTCTAAGACGTACAACCTCCAAAGTTACCAATCTAAGAACCCGAGTCAGGAGAATGATTGGCGAAAAAAACCAGTTTTAAGACATAAGACCCTAAAACTCTAATCGCTTATCGCTCACAAAAGAACCCTAACCACTATCACTCCGCTGTTATAAGCATTTAGTATCGCTAATATAATTACATTTCGTAAATCACAACGATCATTCCCATTTCACATTATATATCAAAATTTCAATCTTCTCAAATCAATATGTTGCTATAGCCTGTAGGTATTTACAAACATAACACATAGATGGTAATAATAATTATTAATATGGTTGTAAGTAAAATTATTAAATCTGCTTCGTAATTATTACTGCTTAATTACTAGGTGGGTTGTATTGGCAGTTTGTATGTTAGTGACGTCAGACAGAGACTCTATTAGAATATTAATAGTAATTATCATGACGATTAATTTATTAATTCATCATATGGAACCTTCTTTCCACTAAGGGTTGCTAAGGCGGCTATTGGTTAATTAATTGTTATTGTATCGTCAGTCGCAAGCCAACAGCAAATAAAGTGCTAATAGGAATATTCCTTACATGAGTTACTGTCCAAATCTAAAGCTGCAATCATAATAAGGCAAATATCAGCCCGTTTGAAGCTTCATTCTGGTTTGAAAAAAGCTTTATCGTCATCCCTTGTGACAAGGTGCACCGGACTCTCCCAAGCACGGTACCTAAGTATGTCTGGTAGAGTCCTACACTTGAGAAACCATTTAGTCACCACTTTTGCTGCCGACCTTGCTGGCCAGCATAACTTTTGAGCTACGAAATAATAATTTAGTCTCCTAAGTTCTTAAAATATGCTTTGTAACAACGCATAGAAAAAAGAAAGCCAGCTTATGACGTTTAGAAAGTAATCAACGTTCTTCAAAAAGCATGCGCAAATGAAGAACTATAATTTTCAACGAAATTGGTTTCAATGTCCAAACAACCGTCGGTTAAAAGTATAAATGTCGATAATGGGAGTAGTATAATAAGTTTCATTAAGGTCATGCGATACAATCGTCAAAAAGTCATCAGGCCCGTAATATCACTGACTGGTAGGAGCAAAGTTGCTGAAAGAAATTAGTATCAAGATTAATATGAAAATAATTGAGTAGGAATGTAGCTGGTGATTGGTGGAACGAAATTTAAAAAGCAGTTTTTTTTTTGGATGTACAACCCTAACATAATAAAAATTTACACTGTTAACGACACTGTTAGTTTCAACAAAAAGTCGGCCTAACATTTTCAAAATTAAATAGCGGTCAGGGTCCAGACTAACAACATGCCGTTGAATAATCAATAATCATTCTTTATTTGCTCAAATATGAGTACAACAGTACACATATTACAACCCAACCCAACCCTACAGTACCTACAACCCTAACATATTAAAAACCTAAATAATACAATAATATTGACACTGTTATTTCTAAAAAAAATCGGCCTAGAATGTTCAAAATTATATAGGGGTCATTGTCAAGATTAATAGCATGCCGATGAATACTAAATAATAATTATTAATTTGTTCATTCATGAGAACACAACAAACGGTCAATATGTAAGAGATGTCTAAAAATACAGAGCACTATGGTTTGCTGTAGATAATGGCATGCAAATTTGAATCAAACAAATCAAAATAATAAACACCAAATAAAAAAATACGTATATAATAATCCTCAGAATCAATTTTATATGCACAACTTTATAGAGTGCCTGTGGCCTACTCCTTTACGCTGATCGTGGGGATCTCATCCCATACAAAGAAACTGCCCTAACGTACCGTACTGATTATACTGATTATTTGATTTATCTATCGACATCTATTGATTATTACATGGTGACCTATCTATCGCCGTGAAACGGAACCGAAGGCGATCAATTTACAAAAAGAAAACGGTGTAATCAGATGGATAAGGCTAGTTACATGGCACGGTTTCTCTGTATGGGATATTATATTATTATTATCTGTGACTCTGATATTTCGATGAGACGGCAATCAGACACGACCGGAGATAAATAAGGCATAGGTCCAACGGCTATACGTACTCGTAGAATCCAAGGCAAGAGGATGTCATACCACCAACTTATAAACTTTGGGCTAATATTGAGAAATTCCTCATGAACAACCCAATAACTCCTGCGGAATACCAATATTTTACATGGAGTGTCAAACGAATATCACCTGCAACATTCCTGGCATTAATATTATCGACTGCTACGTAAAAACGCTACGTCCCCGAAATAAAAAGGCGAATCGGGATGGCGAAGGATGCGATGACCCATTTAAGAAACATCTGGAAGAAGAGAGGAATTGGTATCAAAACCAAGATCAGATTGATACGAGACCTGGTATTCCCTATCTTCCTGTATGGAGTGGAAACATGGACAATCCTAACCCGAGCCAACGCATCGATCCTGACCCAGCTCCGATTAAAAACTCACTTGTCCACCATATGCCAGCAGAGCATTCTTTCGTATTTCGGCCACACAATAAGCAGAGACGACGAGAATCTGGAAAGACGTATTGTGATTGGGAACACCGAAAGCAAAAGGTCGCGCGGTCGTTCACTAACGAGATGGACCGATCAAGTGAAAACTCTTCGTCCTCCAAATTCTACACTGTCGTAAGGGAAGCGCTGGACAGAAACCGGTGGAGGCAGATCATCCGCTCCAGATTTAACCCTGATGCTGACCACGATCCTCAGACATGAGGGACTGACTAAGAGATAGAGAGAGAGAGCGAGAGTCAAACTACATAATATAAATTACGATTTCTACGACCCGTTGTGAATATAAGGGAAGAAAAAACGGATTTTATGATAAATTCAATTAGCTGTGTAACTAATTCCAATCATCATGAGCATCATTTCAGCCGAAAGACGTCCACTGCTGGACATAGATTTATATATATATATATATATAAGCGCAAGCGGTGCGCGTCTCTCGTGCGCAGAGTGCTTGGGGGTGCCAACACCGTCCTGGCGATGACTGCCAACAGACTGGATTGTCGATATATCCAGCAATGCTGCAGCAGACATATTGTTATGTTTTTGTCTGTGCTAGTTATCATGTATTTATTCTTGTATGTATCTGTTTGTATATGAGTCTTGTTACTTGAAATAAATTAATTTTATTTATACTTATTTCCTTTTTAGGCCTCTCCGAAGCGTCGCCACACTGATCGGTACACAGGCGTTTCGCAGCCTTGACCAGGTCATCACTCCACCTAGGGGAAGACCTTTCAACGCATTCATCCAATCCTTTCTACCTAAATACATTCATGTTATGGCTATAATTTTGTTCACTGGCATGAAAAAGAAAATATGTAGCGTTTATTTCTGTATAAAACTTTTAATAAATGAGTAGGTAAGCGACAATCTAATATTTGCCACATAATCTTATGAAAGTTTCCAGCGAGGTGTTATTGGTTTTCGTATTACGTACGGTTAAGAAAAACTTTATAAAATGTGGTAGAATCTACCGCCGTTTATCAGGTTTTATCCAGGTCCATAACGTACTTTTTACAATAATTGATATTAGTTTTGTTACATGTCCGAGCTTAACTAGTGCTAGGTGTTTTTTTATAATTAAATGTTGTTTTGTGTCCGAGCTAAACTGCCCCAGTAAAAAAATACACTTTAAAAAAAGTTGTGAGATTCGCACTCAAGATTAATAATTACGAGTTTCTTAGTGGATAAGTAGGTATACTCTGTAATATTTGCCGTATCCACATCTTATCATTATTTTTTGGCGTGACTGCATTGTAATGTCCTACAACTTGCATGTATTTTCCTCAACAATGCACCGCATTTAACGACATTTTAATACAAACACATTTTTTATCCATCTCTTCTTTACCTTCCCCCTTGTAAATAACCTCTACCACAACACAATATTTTGGCATACAATAAACCATATTCCTTTTCCAAACATTTTCCCCCCCGCAAGTGAAAACCACGTTAATCCACCCTCAATGGAGCGTCAAAACGCGTCATTGATCATCGAGATTGACGACTCAGAGACCCCAGGTGCGTCATTACGGGGAATAAAGAATAATAATTCGGGGTCTATCCGGTGATGGATGCCGGGGCACCGGACAAGTGACAAATCGCTTTTGGACTTTTTTCTGAAACGTGTACCGACGTTTTTTGGCGAACAAATATTTTTGGTCAGCGGGGCCGTTTAGACCGCGATTAGGTTTTGGTTGGTAATTGTTGGTGTTGTAAATGGGTTGTGTGTGGATTGGTAGCTGTGAATGGTTTTGTTAGTTTGGCGTGAACACATTTTGTGTCCAATCTGAACGGCCATCTCATTACCTTATCTTAACTTAGGTATTGTAAATGACGTCTTAGTACTCATAATTCATGAGTACTTTTTCTGTCTTCATGATCAAATAGGTAAAAAAGGCAAATTACCTGCAAGATTTTTACCAACCTGCAAAGTGCACGCATAGTGGTTTACGGCCCACTCGATCTCACTGTTAGGAGCCCTGTATTCTAGCTTACAGCAGTAGAAACATTATATACAGAGCGAGTAACTATCCTTAAGTTTTGCAGCAATACACAAACACGTCGCGTGTTTTAAGATTTGAGTATTCATTGCTGGATTTAACATTTACACAAACTCATAGATATTCCCTGTTACTGATACCAAAGGCCACTAGTGCCACATCACAGTATTTATTTGACTATACCTACAGCATCGTATATAATATAACCTTTAAACCTCTTTTTCCTAAATTTTCCATCATTACAACTATGAAACATCAATCAGATTTAAACACGCACTATATGGGCACTTCTCTGTTAAAAGGAACGAGAATTATTGCATAAAACTTTTAGGTGTCTCACTAGTCGTTACTGTTCCAAAAACCACACATTACCTATTTTTATGCCCAGCAACGTATTTACGTAGCAAAACACATAGGTGTAGCCATCCAGAGATAATTTCAGACAGATATTAAACATATCGAATGGTGTTAAAAATAACCAAGATTATCTTTTGTCACATTTGAGTTAGCTTTATTTTTGGTTGAAGAGACTTGATGAAAATGACAGAATACAATTTCAACTACCAATCAATCTGCCTAGCCTTTACCCAACTATATTGGGGTCGGCTTCCAGTCTAACCAGATTCAGCTGAGTACCAGTGTTTTACTTAGAGCAACTGCCTATCTGACCTCCACAACCCAGTAACCGGGTAACACGGTACCCCTTGGAAAGACTGGTGGCAGATCTCAAGCTTCCTGACTACTCGTAACGACTGTCAAAGTTCTTTAAATGACAGCCGGGACCAACGGCTTAACGTGCTTGCCGAGGCACGGAGAAAACTCGGTATGTTGAAATAGTCACCCATCCACGGACCGACCTCGTCAAGCGTTGCTTAACCTTGAAGATCGACCCGTGCGGCTAGTATTATTTAGCCACGAGCTCCTCCGATATCTTTTTCCTAAATAAAATTTCAACTATATTTAGAAAGAAATACTTACCCACCAGGGCCGTTCTACTTCTCTCTCTGTACGTTATAATAGTTCTGCTTTTTCAAATGTTCCGTTATAGTATTGTAGTACAGATTCATTTAATCGCCCACTTTATGTGTAATTCTGTGTTTTAAAGTAACGAGAGCTAATAATTTGGATAACAAACTAGAAGTTTTTTTATCCAAATTATTAGTAATTCCTGCCGTGTAGTGAAGGCTCATGGGTATTATTGAATTTGCAAATTAATTTTTAATTAATATCTTGAACCTTTTGTGGCGATCCTTTGAGGATCTATCAAAAGAAGAAGTATTATTCAGCCGGCATTTTAGCGCGTTATTTATTCTTTAGTATGCATTAGAACGTATAAAGGATGTAACATATTCTAGTGTTTTTTGGAGTATTTGGCAGCAAATTATATCGAGTCAGGCTTCCCAGTAAGCTTTGCGGTGGTAGTCAATACTACAATAAAAATCTCCGCTTTACTATCCCGAGATCACTTCTGTAAAATATTTCCACATATTGTCCATTTGCGTAGACAGTTGAGACACAAAACTACTCAAATTTTATATCACAATAACCACTAGGAATCAATCTACAAATAATATTAACAGCCGCTGAACTTCACCCGAAAAAATCCCGCCAAAAACCCAAACTAGACGTTACTGTTACCAACGGCCACAACATATTACCTATTTGTCAGTCTAGCATTGTACTTACGTAATATAACACATAGGAGTCGCCAGCCAGTGACAATTTCAGTTAGATATGAGACAGTCAGCCGACAGTGCTGTCAGACCATTTGGGCGCCGGACAGTTCTGTTTAATTAAAGCAGGCTATAAACAAAACTGTTTGTGCTGAAATTTAATGAGAGTTAACTATTGAATGTGAAAATGAGTGTTGACTGTTCCACACATTTGATAACTATTTAATTTTTCATTAAATACTTTTTCTTCATCAGACAGTCACGCTTGTATTTTTTGCTACATATCTTTATAGTTAAGCCACATATCTTTAACCTAGTTCGTTGAAACCAGATATAATATTAACCAGATATAAAAAGTTAGAAAATAATAATAAATGACTGAAGAGAGCTGTCATAATGTTAAAAATATAATGTAGATAGAATGACAATTAACTTCGAGTTCAGTTTTTTTTATGCACTACTGATGAAACGTCTGCTATCAATATACAAACACAAGCAGGAAGGCATATTATAATTTGGGGGATTACATTACTGATAAAAATGCTTGGCTCAATGCTAGTCCTGCTCCACAATCACTAGGGCGCAAAAACAAGTGATAATATGCAGAACTGCACAGCACACGTGTGAGTACTATGTACCAAACTTAAATCTACCATTTATTGTACCTATGTGTCGTTCGTTGACTTGTGAGTGCCCTAGCAGTTGAGAGTGTGTCCTGCTCTCTCAAATGTCTCTCTGATGGTGGATCATGTGTTGGATCATTCGGTTCCCTTAATGATGGTTGAGCTGAGTGGTGCCTGATTTTTTCATCATGTTCGTGAACGGGCGCCATCAGTTGAAATCTCTGAAGCAGTTCCAATCGGTCATAACTTAACTGCTAATGTTAATGTTTTTCTAGTATTATATAACTGCACAGTAGGTACATGTGTGAGTACTTTTAATACTTTGTACTTTATACCCGTACGTAGAATATGTAGTGCTATTCTGGGTGTATCGTCCTCAGATAAATTAATTAAATAATGTATGTTCTTATCTAAATATTGTGAAACTCTTTTTTTAAAGAGTAAATCTGGAGTTTCTTATCTCTTCTTCTCCGTACCAAGCTACTTTTCCGAATGGACGGTAGAATCAATTGTTATTACTCGAAAATTTTATTTGTTGACCTTCGGAAGTGCCGCTTAATGGCCTAATTGAAATAAACATAGACTTGACACAACTAATAATACAGCGAATACCTACAATTAAATTTATTACATGCCTATTCAGCTATGTCATAAATTCAACCCAGTTACATAACGTGGTATATATTAATCTTGCTGAAGACACTGCTACTGTCGTTTAGGTATACAATACCCAAGTATGGAAAAATGATAACCCATCCTTTACAGATAAATATAAACAAACCCAAAACTGAATGCCTATGCATAACACTAAACGTACATAATTATGTTCCTATATAATATTAATACGCATAACACTACATAGTCCATTTCCACACTGCTTTAGTCAATCCTTACGATCAACATCGTCAGTATGGTCTCCTGATCAAAGGACGGCTGCAGACTATAAGTTCCTTTGGAATCCCGCTTAATTAATATTCCTGGCTGTGTAGACTTTTTTATTAAATCTGAGAGGATTAAAGCCGCTTTGCTATGTAATGGGTTTTCTTGAGGTGATAATAGAATAAAATGTAGTAGTCAAACTCTGACTATGCATTTTAAGTTATAATTTTGATAAAGCAATAGCAATTCATCGTTTGTCCACAAGAATGGTTATTTTTTTAAATAATTACAAAGGTTTTTTAATAGGGCCGGGTAGATTTTGGCGGCCCGTGGCGACCATTTTGTTTTAGTCACATCTATCAAATCTTTTGTTTGTTATTCAGTTAATTATGCAAAATCAAATTATGGAAAGTTACACGATTGACCAGCATGTTCAAATGATAAAACTTTATTATCAAAACAAGTGTTCTTTAGTGCAAACGTTGCGTGCATTGCGCGATGAAAAATCATATTTAGCGACAAAACGCATTTTTGGATGAATGGCTATGTTAACAAGCAGAATTGCCGTATATGGGACGAAACCAACCCACCCTCAAAAAGTTACCGTTTGGTGTGGATTTTGGGCCGGAGGTTTTATTTATTTTATATTTTATGGCCTAAATTGAACCATATGGACCTAGACGACATGTGGTTCCAGTAGGACGGCGCTAATTGCCACACAGCGGACGCCACGTTTGACATTCTGCATGAGCGATTTGAGGGTAAGGTTATCTCTCGCAGAGGTGCTGTGAATTCGCCACCAAGGTCATGTGATTTGACCCCGCTAGACTTTTTCTTGTGGGGTTTCTTGAAGTCACAGGTCTATGCAAACAAATCACAATCGACCGATGTCCTAAAGGTACATAGCAAAGGCCATCGCTCAAAATCAGCCAGATTTATGCAGAAGAGTCATAGAAATTTTGAACACTCGGATCTGTGCCACTGTAAACAGCCGAGGTGGGCATATGAAAGATGTCATATTGGCACAAGTGGGCCTTTCAAATAAAAAAATAATTTTGTTAATACCTCACACACAGCTTATTTTATTTCATATCAACATCTACCCGCCCTTATTGAAAATCCCTTTAGTTAAATAAATAAGGAAATCAATTCGATATGTATGTATGTAATTAGATAATATTTTTTGTATTATTTTTGTTGTCATACTTAAGCTAAAAAATAATATTAATAATAATTATCGTTATTTCAGGCATTGGCACCCATAAATTTTAAATTACAAATATAAGTAAACCTAAAATGGACATAAAATTGACAAAATAATCTAACAATATAATTTAATAACACATTAAATCATTGCAGTAAAACGATGTTACAAGGACATAAACATTGATGAAAATACGACTGGGTTATCTAAAAGCATCTTGGTTTTCTCAAATTAATCGAATGTAAAAAGAAACACTAACCATTTTCCACTATGAATGTCTTGGTGGCCCAGTGGCTAAGACCTCGTGGTTCAAATCCGAGCAAGTACCAATATGACTTTTTTTAAATTCATATGTACTTTCTAAGTTTATCTTGGACATCACAGGCAACGTTGAAGGCAAACATCGTGAGGAAACCTGGATTTATATAGTTAATGTAAGTCTGAAAAAGCGAAGTCAGAGGCCTGTGGGGTTTCCAGAGGCAGCTTAATTAACTCTGACACCAGAGGTGGCCACATCCTCACGCGAAAAGAAGAAACTTAATTATAAACTTTTGTAGCTGATTTCAAACATAAAAACATTGACTCTACTCCTACACATCAAAATTCTTTCAATATTGTTCAATACACCAAAACAAACAAAAAATTTACTCCAGCATGTTCTAAAAGAATAACCCAAGCAAAGCATCAAGTACCTAAAGTATGTACGGGGAAAAATTCTAACAGCTTCAGGAAGAGTGATTTACGATGTCATAAATAATAAGTATCTAATAAGAGAGGAAGGAAGTTTCCATTTTAATCGATTTATGAACGCCGCCCGCTGAGATTGTATGAAAACAGTGCACATGGGAATCTTTTCTTATTTTCTGCTTCGTGTTGTGTTTAATTTTATGTTTAAAAGAGAAAAAAGAAGGGAATCTGCATGGTGGAAAGCGTTTGTGCTGTGAAAATGTTTCTTAGACAAATTTGTCCGTCTTATTTTCAGACTTTTAAAAATTAAAAATTCATCTTTTATTGTACTTACTGTCTTACATACATACTATAATTACAATTGCCAAATTCGATTGAGATGAAAAACAAATTACAATTACAAATAATCATTCAGCCCAAGACAGATAGATGGACCCCATTTCCGCACTTAGACTCCCATTTTGGTCCGTTGTGTTTGCAGGCCTACTCTCTGTAAGAGGGAATAGTCCGTATTCTACCATTCGGAACCAGTGTGGGTTGGTGGATGTCATATGTCTTAAAATTTTTGGTTCTAGTACATTTTCCTGCGATGTTTTCCTTCACCGTTTTGAGAGCAGTGGTGACGCAATAATTTACACAAAGTAAAGTGCCTGCCTGGGATTGAACCCACGACTTGTAAGTTGCGGTCGTTATCACTGGGCCGTGGTGATGGGCCTATTTATATGGTGTAAAGGATTATCATAATGGGCATGAAATACTTAAAGTAACTAACGTGGATAATAATACTGTATCCGTCTAAATAGCTTTCCATATACGGCATTACGCAGCCTTTTCGATTAAAGCTCTCAGACGTCTTGACTGTTTCTGACATTTTAACAATTATCGGCATATTTCAACCAATTTACACAAAACCGTAATAAATTTTAATCAATTAGATTTAGACACCGAGACTCTTTCGTGCTTCGAAGATTATAACGTAAAGCTCAAGTCTATCATTTGTAGATCTTTGACAGTCGTTAGCTAGTAGTAGTAGTAGTCGTGGCTAAAGACTGCCAGCATAAGGACAATTTAAATTATACACCATCTTACGTGGCGTGTAAACGTTCTAAGAAGTCGTATAACTATCGGTGTGGGTTTCAAGTGTGAACCACCTATCTCGAACAACTTAACCAAAATACCAACTACTAAGATAATGGATAGATTAATCATAGGATAATTAAATCTCCACAACGATAGGATTGAAACTTCTGAACTAGACAAACTAATTATCGATTACAACTTAGATACAGTGCTTGTTCAAGAATAATATAAAAACGCACGTTCACGTCACAAAATAGTACACTTGGATGGCAAAATTTACGTGGCGCATTCTTCTAACTTCACAGTAATGTATATGCATAACCTTATGACACCATCTTGTGTTGTTGCGGAGGTCTCTTCGTCTTTTTTTAAAGTTTACTTTGTGAGCTGCTACTTTCAATATTCAGATCCTATTTCTCCTCATGTACATAACTTTCGTCACGTCTTGCAGTCACTCGTGGGCTGCAAAGTTATCGTTGGCGCTGATGTTAATGTGTCATCATCACTTTGGTATGGCAAAATTCGGTCTACGGATTATGAACGACGCTGCGCTGTTGAAGATTTAATTGCTGACATGAATCTAACTATTCATAATACCCCTGACGCACCACCAACTTTTTGCAGCCAAATGGGCGAATCTTGTATTGACGTCACACTTTCTAGTCTAGACACGCTTGGATAGGTGGCGTGTTGTAGTGATCATCGCTTGATCGTGTACGAATTTGTTCCGGTTTTTACTCAGGGTACGTCACATGCAATGAGAATGTAATTATGTCGTCGTTGGTCACATGTTATTGGTAACTATAGGTATAAATGTAAGGGTGCGAATTGGGACTCGCTATATGCGTGTCACGCCAAATACTTCACTCGTGTTGGGCCGTCAGCTGAAGAAAGTGCTGGAATTATGTCAGACACCTTTACTTACTGTGCTGACATTGCCATTGGTCGTGGATCTATGACCAATATACTCGTACATAGATGTAATTGGTGGTGTGACTACCTAACTGAACTGCGTAAAAGTTATCGCCGAGCGCGTAAACATCTTAACAAGCTTAAAAAACGTAAGTTCATCGGTGACCCTCTTACCATTGCGCTAAGTACGTTTAGAGTTGCCAGGTCCCGCTATAGAACATCGGTGGAAAAATATAATGTTAATTTATTGCGTAAAATAGTAGAAAATGTTGATAAAGAAGGTCCATGGTCTCCTTTATATCATGTCATTTAAATCCAATCGATCAGTCGACCTCGCGTTTGTTCAGAACATGATGTTAATAATAAACACCCCACCAGTATTGAGGAAACAACTGATGTTTTGCTGAATATCCTTATACCTGATGACTTACTTGCTAATGACAACGACTACTATCAACAGATCAGAGCGTGGGCAGCTGTGCTACCTGGATCACTAGCGTCAGACCATTTATTAACGTTGTCAAGAGGTTACCACTCAACTAATCATCAGATAAGGAAAAAATATCTAATCTAATTATTATAGAAGCGTATAAAACAGCCGGTGATGCGATTTTAACTGTTTACAACCGTTGTACTACGGAAGGCATATTTCCTCTTACATGGCGACGCGAATGTTTACGAATCATCGCGAAAAGTGTCAACAAGCCCATAACATTACTTCCATCTTTAGGAAAACTCCTGGAGCGCCTTATCGTTCCACGTTTGCTACCGGACGGACCAAAATTACATAACAATCAATTAGCGGCCCTTACTGTTAGGAAAATAGTTAATACATCTATACCAATATTATAAAGAGGAAAGATTTTTTTGTTTGTTTGTTTGTACCGAATAGGCTCCAAAACTACTCGACCGATTTCAAAAATTCTTTCACCGTTGGGAAGTTATTCTATCCCCGGGTGACATAGGCTACTTTTTATCCCTATATTCCCACGGGAACGGGAACTACGCGGGTGAGTCCGCGAGGCGTCCTCTAGTCTGAATATAAATACGTAATTGGAATATTTCTGGTGCTTTTGATAACGCATAGTGGCAATGCTATTACTTAAAATGAATTCGGCCATCATTCCATGTTGAAGTCTCTTACCATGGGATGTCCTCAGGTTTCGGTTATTGGTTCACATTTATGGAAATCAGTTATGATGATTTCCTCGCGATTCCACTTCCAAGCAGCTGTTCATCATTTATTACGCGGACGACGGTCTTCTGTTCTTTCATTCAAGTACTCGAGCTGGACTCGAGAACATGGCTGAAATTTGCCTACGATTAATATCTCAGTGGGGCGAGCGAAACCGCCTGACCTTTGCTCCGCACAAAACTTATCAACTCATTTTGAAACGTAATCTTAAATCGAGTCCTACTATAAAGTTTAACAACATCTCCATAAAAAAGAAGCAGTCCGTGTGCTATCTCGGTCTGGTGTTAGAGAGGAATTTTGCATTTATAGATGATATTAAAATAGTCGGTGAAAAAGCAAAAAAGGACTTCTATGCCTTAACGAGAATATCTTAATCTACGTGGGTCTGTCTTTAAAGTGACTCGTTGGAACGAAGAGCTAAGAGGCTAATTGGCGACGTTAAACTGGTGGATGCCAAGCTTGGCTCATCGCCGTAAGGTTGCCTGCTTGTCGGTCTTCTACAGACTGTACTTCGGCGAGTGTGCTCGTGAACTCAACGACATCATTCCACCGGCCCCCTTCTACCATTGGACATATAGACGCGCTGCAAGTTATCATCCTCACCTAGTTGCCATTCCACCAATTCGCACAAAGCGGTTCCAAACATCCTGCATAATGCGCACAGCAAAAGAGTGTTTCCGAACGCATTTAACCCCGAATCTCTTCAAAGTTAGAGTTAACAGGCTTTTTCTGGGTAAGCTCACTCCTATATGAAGTGAGCTTACCGACTTTTTCTCTGTCACTTATGAAAACAAACACTTTCGAATAAGGGTGCTCGCACACGTCAGAATTTTTGTAGCGCTGATTACACTAATTTACAAGACTTTTAACCCAAAGCAGAATCTACTGCGTATCGTAAGAATAAGTATTCCTGTTTCAGTTACTGAGAGCACTGACCTCTATTATACAAGTACGCTGGAAGAATATACTATATGAAATGGCAGCTAATTTTTGTGCTGATTCAAAGCGCCTTAGGAACTAATAATAATATTGACTCATTTAGAGATGGGTTAATACCGATATTTCTCAAGATTAGGTGATTCTAATATATTCGCCTGGAAATATTATAATATTCATCATCATCTTCCTACAGTTGTCCCATATTACTTGGGGGTCGGTGCAACACGTAATACATAAACAACAATAATAATATATAATATAATAACAAATAATAATTATATATTGTAACTAATATATCAGTATAAGTGAAATTTTAAATTTCACTGATATCAAAATAGTAGACTTGGCAAGGCGTATCAATCATCTACTGTATTGACTTCTCGTAGTATGTTGCAACTAATTATCTCATATTGGTATTGGTGATGAATGTTCTAAGAATGCCTAATAATCAGTAATAATCTGTTTAAAAGCAATGTGTAATACTAAATTCTGGACTCATCATCATCCACAGCCTGACTTCACCACTACTGAGCCTAGGCCTCTCTCTTCTTGTACCAATCAACACGTTCCTGTGCCTGATATGAATTCTGGAATAATATCATGATAATTATAATTTTATTAACAAATTTTTTGAAGTCAAACAAATTATGTTTGTATCTGACTAATATAAAACTGATATAACTCTTCACCTCGCTGGAATACGATGTCACTCTTATTTGCACCTTAACACTATAGAGACAGGATCTCAGCGATGAGAGCGAGAAATACGTCCGTTGTAAATTATTATCCATCTCATTCGTACGCCAATATTTGTATGAATGATGTTCCATTCACGAATCTGATGGGCGCCAACCGAGAGAATCCGAACTATTATAAGTATTAACTAACTAGTGAACTTGAGCGGGAAGATACCTGCTCAAATATACTCATTTTAAATGGTTAGCCTATCCCCATATTTAAAGCTGACTGATCTGACATTCATGCGCTATAACTTCACCAGCACGCTATCCACTAGTTTATAGCTTGCAATCTGACTGAAAATATTTTTATATTATAATATAAAAATATTTTTAACAAGCTGCTTTGCCGAATGCATGGTAGAATCAATTTTTATTACGTGTATACAGAATTAGAGTTTTCTCCTTACTGTCACTAGACGGCGCTTATCAAGTTTCAATAAACTCGCACTATGCCCATTGGGAGGTTTCCCATTGACATCGATGTGGACGAATTGTTTGATGCGCAATGAGTCATTTTCCTCTGCCCTTTGTATATAGGTTTGTTTTGAAATATTTAATTGTTTTTATTTGCACTTTGTGCTAATTATTACAACACTGTCTACTGAACGCGTAGCCACTGCAGACTGCACCAACCGACGCCGCCAACTGGTAAGATTATGTTATCACTGACGATGAGACAATGACGAATATTACCGATTATCGTTTTATTAGTTTTGTTTTTATAATATACAGGATGGCTCAGAATGAAGCGACTTGATATCGCCTTGTATGTTCAGCCACTATTTCTACTTTGTGAGATTTTGGAAAATTCTCATCTCACTTCTTTTCTCTTTCAAAGTAGCATTTTTTTTCATAATTTTTTTATTTCTTGAAATATTATTCCTACCGTGAAGAACTTTATATCTGCTAACTGTAAGCAATTGTTCTCATGTAAGTGACTGTGTATTTTTTGAGAATAAAATATCTTTAAACCTTATATTGTTTACTATTATTTATAACAATAATGTGTTTAATCTTCACGCAAAGTGACTTATAAAAAAACTTACTTACAAAAAAATACAACCGACTTCCAAAAAAGCCAAAAAAGAGAAAGTGAATAATAAGTTGGTGTTCCTGTTTCTTTTTTGTAAAAAAGTGTTTTTATTTTTCAGGTTTTAGTTGTGGTAACTACTTATATGCACCTGATTAATTTTTTTTCATTAATAATATAGCAGGCCGATATAAATGATGTTATGGATGATTCATGTATATCGATGCCCAAGTTCTATAGTAAGAAGATATCTATAATGCACAAAGTTATGCCAGAATAGATTACCCGAATAACATAAATCTTGAACATAACCGGTGAAATGAGAGTGAAACAGGGTGTGGTGAACTGGACACATTTGCGTAACTCTTTAGAGCGCACCGGCGTGATTTTATGTTATGAAATGGCGTAAACAATAAACAGACATGCGATTTCAGCAATCACGAGAAATTTCCCGGTGTTTATGGTCTCCGAAGAGCTTCATCAGTTCTTAACCAAATTTAAATGGTTCCACATAAGAAGCACCAGCATTCAAATAAAAAAGAACCATCAAACTCGGGTCACCTAACTGAAATGACATACAATTAAAAAAACACAGTCGGATTAATAACTTGCTCCCTTTTTAAAGTCGGAGAATTAAAACATAAAAAAATTGCGACAAAATTGTTTCCAGATGTTTAGTTACTCAAAAAAAACAAAAGTTTGGCATTGTACCTGAAGAAGTTTAAAAAACATAATTGATTTTAAAATATAATATTTTTTTTAATAATAGATTTCTTTTTAATAAATTTCTTAAAATTTTAAATAATTTTAGTAAATGTAATGTTTTTTTTATAAAAAACGCTTTTATTTATCTCTTTTTAGTTTTAGTAGGTACCTCCAATTAGCATGACAAATCATTTATAGCCAAAGTAAATCTAATGACGATTCCAATAAGGCCAAACACGACTAGGATACATTGTTTTATTTCGAAATTACAGTGTCTAATCATCATTAGATCAGTTCGATGGTATCATTTTCATCAGTACCATGTATTTATTAGCATTTGCTTCATCATAGTCGGTCTACTAATCGATATAATTATCTTATGCCCGTGACATACTTAACATTAAGGAGTTGCAGTGGCCATCTGTGGTGTTCTTCATCAGTTCCACTTAACCAAATAATACTTTCTGAGTGCAAATGATTGCATTGTTTATGAAAATATTTATTTATTTATTTATTTATTATTAACACATACATTTATTTTTACAGGTAAGACCCAAGCTAACAAATGTAGTCATACATTGCCAGTTTGCCAGTCCGAGTAACGGGTCTGGGTAGAGGCACATGTTACACAGTGGACAACACACTAAGTATCACCCTCTGGAATTCCGCCAAAGAGCAAGAAAATATGTCCAAACGCAGAGAGACGCTATTCAGTATCCTAACTGCTCGAGTTACTGGTGCAAACTTTAACACGTTAGTGCGTGCTGACGGGACTTTAAACAGCCCTTCCCTCGGTCCTAACCGTAGCCTCCTGTTTGGAACGAGCAATCCCAACGATTCTAATATTTGTGGATTATTTAGCATACCACGAAAAACCATGAAGACATATTTTACAAGGGCGAGGTTGCGCCTCACCTCCAACTTATAGTACCCAACCATCCCTATAACAAAGAGGGTTGGATACATAAGCGGGTAAAAAGGGTAAATACCAAATTGCCTCATGTATAGGTACCGAGTAAATTTGTTTTGCATTTTTTCCACCATCGTAGAATACTTCGTTTCATAAGGATTCCAGATGATAGCACTAGTTTCCAAGTTGCTTCGTACTAACGCATTATAAAGCGATTTCACTGCTGCCATATTGGTGAAGTCATGGGTTTCACGCATGACAAACCCAAGATTTTTGAAGGCTTTTCTACATACCTGCACCACATGTGTACGAAACGACAGATCCTCGGAAAAGGTAACACCAAGATCTCGCACTAACCGCACCCGCGGTATGACGTGACCCCCCATGCAATAATCGTGACGTCGGGGTACCACGGCCCGCGTGAAGGACATTATGTTACACTTCGTCACATTGAAGATTAATTTGTTCTCTTCACTCCATGCTACCACCCGATCGATGTCTCGCTGAAGCATGCCGCAGTGTGACTCGTCTGTGATCCGCATGAATAACTTGAGATCGTCAGCAAATAACAAACAACCAGCGTCTTTAATGACTTCTGGAAGATCGTTAATCATTAAAATAAATTCTAAGGGTCCTAAATTTGTCCCCTGGCTAACCCCCGTTAGGGTGAAATACGAGTCCGAGGTGTAACCTGCGTATTCCACAATTTGCTTACGGTTACCCAAGTAGCTAGCAAAAAACTCTAGGAGGGCTGGGGTAAAACCAACCCTCGCAAATTTATTCAAAAGGATGTCATTGTCCACACTATCAAATGCCTTCCTGAAGTCGAAGTAAGCGACGTCCAGTTGTCCACCTGACTCCGAGTCCAGCACTGTGGCGGCCTGGTTTAAAAAACACATTAGGTTAGAATTCGTGCTGCGGCCCGCACGGAAACCATGCTGCGCGTCGTTGAGCTGTGATGCTACTTGCGAGTGGATGCAAGAGCACAACGCGGACTCGAAGACTTTAGCAAACACTGAAAGTACAGCTACAGGTCTATATCCGCTGACATCCGAGCTTGGAGTGCCCTTCGGTACCGGAGTAACCCTAGTCAACTTCCAACCGTCGGGATACGAGCATTCTCGTAAAAATATAATATGTATGATTAAAGTCATTTGAGGAGTTTCCTCGATTTCTCACGGATCCCAACATCAGATCCTGACCTGATGGCCATATTGCCACTTGGAAATTATACCCTTTCAAACAAAATAAGAATTTTCAAATCGGTCCAGGCGTCTTTGAGTAATCGGGGAACAAATATTAAAAAAAAGGATCTGACGAATTGACAACCTCCTCCTTTTTTCTAATATATATTCTATAACTAATGTTACCAATATATCACAAAAAAGACCTGAATAATCTTTGTGACGCAGCACAGTATAGTGTCATACCTAAATTACAAAAATGTTATCAGTAAACAATGATGACGAGAGTGACATGTCACTTAAGTGTGAACCTTTGAAATAGATGATGCAAGTCATTTAGGTGCTTCATGATAGTGATTACTATATAAAGAAGACAATTTGTTATCGCCCACATTCAGTCGCTTGTCAGTTAAAGAGAGCACACCATGGTTAAAGCACGGAAATACGTGGTCATCAACGAATTCAAGGGTTTACCCAAACGTGAGGATTTTGAAATTGTAGAGCATGAGTTACCACCGCTTAAGAATGGAAAGATCCTCGTTAAAGCTGAGTGGGTGAGTGTGGACCCATACTTGTGGATATTCAGTTCACCTGAGCGGTACGATCAGTTCGGCTACCAGGTTGCTGTAGTGCAAGAATCGAAGAACCCCAAATATCCGATCGGAACAAGAGTCGTCTCCCATAAGGGTTGGTGTGACTACTGCATCATCGAAGCTGAGGTTCCCGACCAGATGACTGGGCATATTTATAAGGTGCCAAAAATGAATGGATTGCCAAACTCGTTGGCAGTTGGCGCTGTCGGAATGCCAGGGGCTACTGCTTACTTTGGATTCCTGGAACACTGCAAACCGAAAGCTGGTGAAACAGTAGTAGTGACGGGTGCTGCTGGGGCAGTAGGCTCCCTCGTTGGACAGATTGCGAAGCTGAAAGGCTGCAAGGTCATTGGTTTTGCTGGATCTAAAGATAAAGTGAAGTGGTTGGAGTCTATCGGTTTCGATAAAGCGATCAACTACAAGACTGCTGACATCTCGACTGCATTAAAGGAAGCTGCTCCTGAAGGTGTAGACTGTTACTTCGACCACGTTGGAGGGGAGCTGAGCAGTGTGATTATGAACCAGATGAATATGTACGGACGAGTGGTTGTCATTGGAAGTATTAGTTCTCTCCACGAAGAACCCGTGCCAAAAGTGAGCATCTTGCAGCCGACCATATTTTTTAAACGATTAAGTATTAGAGGTTACGTAATTTGGGAAGATCGCGACCGCTTTCCCGAAGCGTTTGATAATATTCTTAAATGGATTCACACTGGACAGCTAACGCCTCAAGAACACATCACTGAAGGGTTTGACAAGCTCTACGACGCTTTAATCGGAATGTTGAAAGGTGAAAATATCGGCAAAGCCGTTGTTAAATTATAATTATTTTGTAAATCTTATATATGTGTTGTGAATAATGAAATGTCATTCAAAATGCTTTTTACCCAACTTCGCGACCCAAAGGTGGGTAATTTATTATTATTTATTTCAATTAGGGGAGGTAGGGAGCATCGGGCACTTTTTTTCTTAATTCGTAATAAAAATGTTATTTTTTAACAAATGCAACTTTTTATTTCTTATATTAGTGGCACATAATACTAGATTTGGCTTCAATGATGACGAAGTAAAATACATAAAAATAGGGTAGTTCCAAGAAAACACAAAAATTATATTTTAATTTGAAATAAATAGGAAAAAGTATTATAAATGAAATAGCAGTGTTAAATTAGTACATAGACTTCTGGTGCACTCACTCATCCCATCATCAACTCTCCTTCACAATTTACTTCAACTGCCAGCACTGCACTTCACTGTTATGGACCTATACTCCAAATTATCAACCTGTGTGGAGGAACTTAAGGCTACATTTTCTTCAAGAATGACACAGTATGAGGAAGGCTTGAGGAATGCCAGCGGTGAGGGTTCCGACAAGACTATTACTAGCCTATCGAAGGACTTCACCGAGTTCAAGAATCTCATCTGAAAAACCTTGTGTGCACTGAAATCCCAGATGGAGTTGCTCGTGGTAGATAGGCACGAGATGGCATCCCGTGCTAAGGTTCTCCTAATGCATGGTCTATCCGAGGCGAAGGATGCTGATCCTAGCACTAGTTTTCTCGATTTTTTTATCGAAGCGGCTGGAAATGAAAAGCGTCACCCGAAATGACCGGCTGTTAGCCGTCACCGTCTTGGAAACAACACCAGCAAGCCCCGTCCTCTCTTGGTTCGCTTTGAAAGTCGCATCGTCCGGAACGAGGTGTGGCGAAATAAAACTAAGCTAAAAGGGTCCGGACTCACGCTTGCCGAGTTCCTCACCAAGCCAAGACAAGACATTTTCATGAATGCTTGGACGTTATACGGCATACATAGGTGTTGGTAATCCGACGAAAAAATTGTTATCCAGGTCTCTGATAAATCGCGGCGGAAGATCGAGTCTGCAATGGAATATCGAGAACTTGTGGCCCAGTTCCCCGTTGCCAAGACCTCAGCTATAAAATCGAAGCCAGTGCCTGAGAGGAGAACTCACAAGCCAGCAAAATGATGGTACGGCGTCACGGTTCTTCCATTTCTCGGTGTATAAGGATTTAGTTATAGTTTTTTTTTCTCTTGTATGTCGGTCACTCGATTTTTTAGTTTTAACCTTGTATGTATTGTTTTATGTTTTGATGACCATGTAAGATGTGACTGTCACTGTCATAGGTCAATTGACATTAGTTTCGTGTTTAATCGAAGTTACGTTCGGAAACACACTATTACTTTTTACTTTTGTTTGGCGTATTACCTTTTTGGCAATTTTATTTTAATTAAATATAATGTAACCGGTGGCGAGTGCAACGAGGTTTGGAGACTTGAATTAATTTTATTCGTCTTTAGTTTTATAGAGTAGTTTTAAATTTATAATATTTATATATAATTATGTCAGATGATCTTGTAGATGATAGTTTTTTTCGTGCTCGTCCTCATGTGCGTCAGAGGAGGGCTTTGTTGTGGATCTTAGCGAAGATAATTCTCTTAATCTTCGAGACCACCTTTCTTCTAAATTTTCAAATCGTCGCAATTTCTCCAACGCTGTTCACATAAATGCTCAAAGCATCCCTGCTCAATACCCTGACTTGCTGTCGTCTTTCGACTCAGATCCTGTTCACGCTGTCCTTGCATCCGAAAACTTTCTCAAACCTGCACTTCCTTCCACGCAGTATACTCTGTCTGAATACAAAATTGTTTGTTTTTCAATTTTTTTTACAATTACAAAATTGTTGCAATGACCGAACGGGCAAGGGGAGTGGAGGGTTTGACATTTATCTCCGTGGGGATATCAGTTACAGGATAGTTGACCGGTCTCCGAAGTATCTACTCAAAGTTTGCTGAACACCTATTCATTGAAATAGACCTTTAACACACAAACTACTACTTTTAGGTGTCTATTATAGTCCCTCCTGTCAAATCGACTACTTTGCCTCCTTCGAAACTAAATAAGAAAATCTTTCCCCACTCTATGAGCATACGCATATCTTCGGAGACTTCAACACCTGTCTGATCAAAGGAGATGTGCGGAGCCGTAAACTCCAATCACTTGTCTCTTCTGTCAATATGCACTTGCTTCCGCTAAATGCTACTTACAGGGCTCCTCACTGTACTCCTTCCCTCTTAGATCTCAATCTAGTTTCTGACCCTAAAAAATAGCCACACATGGACAGCTTCCTGCTCCTTTTTCTTATCTTGAACTCATTTATGTTTCCTACAAAATTCGACCTCCTAAACGCAAGGCCAATTTTTTTTCTTCGTTGTTTTAAAAACGTTGATCTGGAGCGTTTGAGGGCTGATGCGGGTGTCATTGACTGGTCTCCTGTGTTCACGTGCGAGGATATAGACGGTA
Source organism: Orthosia cruda (assembly GCA_964057195.1). Taxonomy (NCBI): domain Eukaryota; kingdom Metazoa; phylum Arthropoda; class Insecta; order Lepidoptera; family Noctuidae; genus Orthosia; species Orthosia cruda. The sequence goes on along the minus strand of OZ059826.1, from coordinate 49,765,020 downwards.
TGGTGTCAACCTTCACAAAGACTATGATAGAACTTTATGAGGTACATGCTCCTCTTAAAGAGGTAAAACACCTTCCCGCGCCATGGCTATCCCCAGCAATTAAAAACCAGATGGCTAAGCGTGACAAGGCTAAGCCTTGTACAGAAAGCAGACCAGCAAAGAGAACTGGGTTATTTGTAAGAGGTTGCCGCATCGCTGCGTTCGTCTGTGTAGGCATGCCAAAAGGCGCAAATATGGCAATTTAAAAAAAAACTCTTGGTATTGGCAAAGCCTCGAGCGAGAGTGCTCCCGAAAAGATGGATCCTAATGCACTTAATGCGCATTTTTGTAAGTCGCCTATCACCCTCGACAACCATGTTAAATCCTCGACTCTCATAGAACTCTCTAATCTTCCTTTGCCAGCAAATACTTCTAGCTCTTTCCACCCAATTGCAGAACTAGACATTAAGAAATTTATCCTATCCATCTCCACTAAGGCGGTAGGAGATGATGGCTTTCTACTCCAAATGTTCCTGCCTATTTTGACTGAAATTTTTCCTGTTCCTGAAGTATTCACAAACTCTTTCCTACAGCCTGGAAGGAGGCTCACGTCCTGCCGCTTCCTAAAGTTTTAAGTCACTCGTTACCATCCCAGTTCCGTCCAATTTCCATCCTCCCAATCCTCTCCAAAGTCCTCGAGAGTATTGTCCAGAAGCAACTGTCTTGTTATTTGTCCTCTAAAGGCCTGCTGAGTCCTTACCAATCTGGTTTCAGACCTGGCCATAGTATCAACTTTTGTTGAAATAACTGACAACATAAGACTGGCTATGGAGAATAAATCTCTAACTGTATTGGTTGTACTGGACTTCAGCAGTGCCTTCAACTCAGTTGACTTTGACATTTTCTTAGGAATCCTTTCCATCCTTAATGTCTCTGCTCCAGTAATTCAGTGGATTAATTCTAGGTGAACTCATTGAGGCTATGGCTGCCATCAAGAGTGACCTTCAAAATATTAACAAATGAGCTAAATGCTACGGACTTATACCTAACCCATTCAAATCGCTAGCGCTCATTGTTGGTGGTAGATACATGCTCAACCTATTGGATCACCAGTCTCTCCCGCCGATAGTGTATGATTCAGTGCTCATAGTTTACTCCAAAACCGCAAAAAATCTAGGCGTTCTTATGGACACTATCCTCTCTTGGGTGGTCCATATTGCAAATGTGAGTAAGAGGGTCTTTTACTCCTTTCAGTCCCTTAAGCGTCTCCAAAAATTCTTACCCTTTCACACTAAGTTTACTCTTGCACAATCCCTTCTTCTACCACTCATAGACTATGCGGATGTCTGTTTTCTAGATGCAACGGAACTCCTTAATAAACTCGAGTGACTGCAGAACTTGTGCATCCGCTTTATTTTTGGCCTCCGCTAATAGGACCATGTGACGGAGTTTCGGAACAGATTAAAGTGGCTGCCGATTCAGCGTCGTAGAGATACCCATATCCTATGCCTTCTATATATATGTATTTATGTATGTACGTAGTAAGTATATTTATGTTTTAATTTGTCATTGGTTATTTTAATATTGTACACTGGATGCCTGCCTTCTATAATTGTCAACTTTCTCTGTCACTCTAGCGTTTTCTGTAAGAGAACCCAGCATTGAGTTTAGCTCGCCTTTCTACATGTATTACATGTGATAATTAAATATATGTATGTAATGTTGTTTTTTTGGTGTACAATGAAGAATTAAGAAGAACGAATATACAAATATAATCAGTCTCAATATTGCAAGAGATATTTTCTATAGACCGTCAAAAGTGCCCAAACTCTCTGCACTAACAATGTGACCCAACATGTGCAGAGAGTCAATAATTGTATGATAACTATAAATATTTACAACAGACAAACAAAACAAAAGTAATTACGACTCGGACTTACCAACACTAAAACAACACAAATTTAAAATTCTCAGTCAACCAAATTAATAATATGAGATGTGTGTGTGTAATATTACTATCAGTATATGTATATATGTGTCACCGATCATGGCTTGGCACCGAGTGCAATGGTATAGTAATAACTTGTGTAAAAGTAATTAAAAAAAATGCTAACTCAAAGATATAAATAAAAATAAATAACCGACTGCTGACGAAGTGAACCAAAAAGATGTAAACAAGAAGAAAATCCTTCACCAATTCGCTTCGAAACTGCATTCGCAGCCGGGTTTTTTTAAATTTACATCTATTTTTATATTACCTTTTTTCTAGTTCTTTTAATTTATTTAAAGGAATAATAGCTGGCTAGTATTTTTAATATTTGACTAGGAATTATTAAAATAGACATTTATTTACAGTTTGATCTATATCACTCCATTTTTTACCGACTGCCCATAAAGGTGGAGGTTATCAATTTTGACCGGTTTTTTTTTTGTGTGTTACATCAGAACTTTTTACAAGGTGAACCGAATTTGATGATTCGTTTTTTATCTATTGTTACAGTTAAGGGTCAAAATTGCAGTAACACTGACTACCAAAATAGCAGCGGCAATTTATTTGTAAGTTTTTAAACATTTAAATTTTTCACGGTTAGTATCTATACTTTACAACAATATATTAAATCAGTTTTTTTCTTCTACGAAAACTTAGTCATTTGAGTTTTGGGAGAGTAAGACTGCACTTTTGACCCTTGACTCTACATGTCACCTGGCAGTATCGCATTAACCTCTGACAAAACAACACCAAAAAAAAAACGTACTGACGAATAAAAAAATAATAAGCCACTTTTAGTTGCCCGTTAGTAAAAGAAATCAATTTAAAAATGGATAAGATGGACAAGTCACCCCCTGCCTTTTTAACGCCGTGTAGTTCAATAGTGGTCGGGCAGGGGCCGGTAGTCCTCCTATAGTTTTGAGCAATTGATCCACTAAACCTACAAAATCTATAGCCCAATACATTTTTTCTCCATAATTTGCAACAGGCCTGCACCAACCGTGGATTGTCCTTGGGTGCAGTTGCGTAGTACATACAGGGATAATCGTCGGTTGGTGTCACATTTCCTGATACATGCCTAACGGAGCCTCTTCGAGTTGGCTTCGGCTCCTTGCATGCCGTTCAAAGGACTGGGACCCTAAGGTGCCGAGATACACAGAAAAAATAATTAAATAATAATCATCATTAATAACATAGTTGCGTATTTCAATGATCTGCATGTCATCGTTGCTCCAAAGTTTTTGGATTTCGTACTCCGAGTCGCGAGACATGATGCCGTGTTGGCGTCGCTCACACCGCGCCCATATCAGACGGGCGATTTCGAGCTACAGTCGCGCCTCCAACATTGCACGCAAGGAAAGTATTAAATTTAGTGGTACAATAAATAATCAAAATATAAAAGTTGTTTGTCATCTTTGCAGAAATGTATCGAGTTAGTTGTATGGACTGTCTCATTATCTAAATAAGCTAGCAGTCCAATTGATGCGCCAAAATTACTCCAACCGTATCAAAAGGAATGATATAATGAAACTGCACAACAGATGGTAGCTATTTTGTACTGAAGAGTAGTAGCCTAATAGCACATCTGATTAAAATCTATGAAGACTGAAGGCAAAAAAAAAAAATGGTCTGACTATGGACTTGGACTAGTCAATGGATGAGCACAGCTTGCATTTTCTTACAGATCTCCATTAACTTAATTTATTCCATAGGAACTCGTCAAGGAAAGAACTACCACCGTTTTTATTTCTGCTACCAAGGAAGATTACTCTGATTCAGTTGAAGAGTATAGCGGCGTTATAACTGGCACCTTACACATTTCAGCTCTTCTTTTGGATGGCAACGCACACAGATAGGAAGCAGTGAGAAGTGAACCATCGTGCTAAATAGGCATCAAACATTTTTTAATAAACTTATGGAACAGGAAAGAGAAGACGGTATGGAACTGTAGTGGTGGCCTTTAGTATTCCGCCTAATCAAAATAAATAAATTACAAATTTTTCCTCTACTTCGTGTCACTGGCATGACAGTAACTTTTATGTTGGTCAAAATTTTGTTACTTCTTCGGCGTCACCGCTTGCAGCAAATAAGTCACTAAACGTAACGGCATGCAGCAGATGTGAATGCGGAGCTGAGTCGCATACTACCTCCATTTTGCCCTTTTTGTCTCAAAACCAACCAAACCAAATAATAAATTAAATCAGCCAGTCCCACTTCAGGGCAAAGGCCTCTTGTCATACAGAGGTGGGTAATCACCACGTTTGCTCAATGCGGGTTAGTGATTCCTAACGTATATCTATCTCCTATATAAATATAAAAGCGAAAGGTCACTCACTTACTCATCACGAAATATCGAAAACCGCTTGACGTATAAAGATGAAATTTGGCAGGGAGGTTTTCCATGTGATTTAACTGCGGATTTTTGGAAATTCTACCCCTAAGGGGGTAAAAAGGTGGTTGAAAGTTTACAGTGTGAAATTTCTATGCCTTTAATTGTGACACGTGAAATTAAAGATTTACGCTTTTGGTTGATAAAAAGATTTCATGTATATAAATACTTTTGTTGGAAATTCTACCCCTAAGGAGTAAAAATGTGGAAATTCGTTGGGCTTATATATTTGATACTTGGCATAAATACTAAACTAAGTAAATAGTAGAGGTTTTCATTATTTGTTTTTCAAAACTACTCCTAAAAGACGATTTAGGGGGTGTTAAAGATTTTTGAAAAAATATACTGTACAAGGCTTCTTTTTATGATGTACGGGAGCACTAAGAAGGGATTTTTGGTAATTCAACCTTTAAGGGGGTGAACTAAAAATCATCTGTAGGATAAAATACGGATCACGCGAACGATGTCGCGGGTGAAGTGCTAGTTAATTATAAGTCCTCACGCCACTTTCCTTCACCTATGTCAGTGATGTCCAAGATAAACTTAGAAAGTACACAAAGCCAATCACCTTGGTACTTGCCCGGATTTGTACCCACGTCCTCAAGAATGAGAGGTAAGGTTTTAGACAATGTAATTAAAAACTTTTTAACAACAAATAAAACCGATTTCTCTTCTTCTATTTTTCGATTTTTTGTGTTTTGCTTTAGAAGTAGGTTGTTTATTTTTCACTATTTAGTGGTACATAATGGACAAGGTTTTTTCTTAGGTACCTATAATGCCCACAGTGATGCCAGAATAGATTACCCAAATAATATGTAACTTAAACATAACCGGTGGAATGAGAGTGTACCAGGGTGAACTTTACACATCTGCGTACCCGTTTAGAACATACTGGCGTGATGGTATATTATGAAATGGTGTAAACAATAAACAGACATGCGAATGCAGCAATCCCGAGAGATTTGCCGTCATTTATTGAAGAGTTCTGTTGTATATCTCCGAAGGTCTTCATCAGATCTTTATCAAATTTAAATGGGACCATTTCGGAATAAACCGTTACGTTTATATATGACGGAGTAATGCCATAAATAAAAAATAAAACAAAAACATCCGAATTAAGAATCCCCTCCTTTTTGGGAAGTCAGTTAAAAATCATTAAATGATAATGATAATAGTACATTATGGTACAAGTGTGTAACGTTGGTGATTACCGCTGAGGCGCCATTGAGACCCGAGCCGTCAGGCGAGGGTCTTAAGAGAGCCGAGGACGGTAATCATCAATACACACGTGTATCATACGACGTTTTTCAACACACTTGAGAAGAAAAAAATACTAAATAATCATTTCCAACAATAATAATTTCAGTCAAAACGAGTTGTGAAATTTTTTCGCAATGGCGGGCAAAATTAATCAGTTTTCCTATGCGCGCGCATCTAACAATGGCGATCCGCCACCACAGAACATATTTACTCTAGCGATCGGCCACAGACTAAAAAGAATGAGTTTTCTTTTTTTGGCTTTTCGCGGATAGCGTTTTAGCCACTTACAAAATGGGGCATTTCAAGTTTTCTTTATTACAGACAAAAACAAAAGTTATATTTGAGTGAAAGTTTTATTTATTAAACACGTACAAGTTGAAATTATCTATTTAAATACGAAGTTGCATGAAATGTGTTGCATTTGTACTATTGAGAACGATCTTTTTTGTATCGAAACTTTTTTTAAGAACAAAGCAACTCAACCAATAAATTAAAAAAAATCTCTATAACTCACTTGTGAATAATAGCAATGAAAAAGTCACAGTTTGATAACAGGTGTCATTATGTGCCTAATTGCGGTGAAATTAGAGCCACTTTATGAGCAAGTGTGTTGAAAATGATTTTATTTCTGTAAGTTGGTTTGTACAAACACTTTTACATGTTGAACATATTTTAAAACTAGATGAGGTCGGCGTTTCCTATCTGACTACTCTGAGAAGAAAGGCCGAAACAAACTCAGAGGTCACAGTCTCTTTTAAAGTCCAGACAAAATCTTGATTAGATCATGTGAAGACCATGTAGACTAATGTCTGAAATGGTCTTTTGAGGAAAAAACCAGCCAGATTGAGTGGACCTGTCCAGTCAGTGCACGCATTTGTCATTAACCGAGCAGCTCAACTCAGAATTTAAGGAGCTCAACGATTCGACGAACAATACCAAAGAAAGGACATTCGGGTAGGCCGCATAAACTACTCAAACTGCCAGACCATGATTAAAAACTAAGATAAATTTAAATAAAAAAAAATAAAAAAAAATGATCCACATCGTCTTCACATTCACAATAATTAAAATAAAATAATATAATACTTTAAAAAGTATATATTCTTGTCAAACAACCAAAAAAGCAAAAAAAAAATATAATAACAAAATGCATAGTGCAAAATATAATAAAAAAACAAAATTAATTGGAGCAGCTCAATCCCAAGCCTTTTTGTCCTCAATGTAATCTTTTGTTGTATAAAACGCTTTCTGGCACAACTTACGTTTAATGAAAGATTTGAATTTATTAAGACTTAGATCTTGTACGTGGCTTGGAAGCTTATTATAAAAGCGTACACATTGACATCTAAACGAGCCACCTATTTGCTTGAGCCTTGTTGTAGGTACTACAAATTTGTGTTTATTCCTAGTATTTATGTTGTGGATATCACTGTATTTTTTAAACAATTTTATATTTTTATGGGCATATAAAAGATTTTCATAAATATACTGAGAAGGCACAGTCATCACATTAATCTCCTTAAATTTCTCTCTGAGAGAGTGTCTCGGGCTTAATTTATAAATTGATCGAACAGCTCTTTTCTGCAAAACAAAGATAGTCTGGATGTCGGCGGCATTTCCCCACAACAGAATACCGTACACTATGAAAATAGCTAAATAATACTAAACGGGCTGTCTCTATGTCAGTTAAATTACGAATTTTTCTAACAGCATATGCTGCGGAGCTTAGCTTCTTTGACAATTTATCTATATGTGGGCCCCACTGAAGCTTAGCATCCAAAGTTAAGCCTAAGAATACTGTGCTATTTTCAGGATTCAATTCTTCGCCCTTTATCAACACACCACGGTTTTCACCTGCCTAACGTGAGGTAGGGTAAACTTAATGCATTTGGTTTTTTTTTCATTAAGAAGTAAATTATTAACATTGAACCAGTGAACTACTTCTGAGATCGCGCTATTTACATCGTCAGTAACCAGCTGCTGACGTTTAAGTTTAAACAAAAGTGAAGTATCATCCGCAAACAACACTATATCATGGTTATCCTTTATGAGGTAAGGCAAGTCATTAATATAAATAAGAAACAAGAAAGGACCAAGAAGTGAGCCCTGCGGGACTCCCATTGTTACCAAAGATCCAGGAGATCTTTTTCCATTAACGTCAACGGTCTGAATCCTTTTACTCAAATATGAAGTAAGAAGATCCAAAGCGCTGTTCCGGATCCCGTAGTGGCGGAGTTTCCTGATTAGCGTTTCATGAAAAACACAATCAAATGCCTTGGACAAATCACAAAAGATTCCCAAGGCATCGCACTTATCTTCCCATGCATTATAAATATGTCCTAAAAGCTCAACACCGGCAGTCAGTAGTTGAACGACCCCTTGTAAAACCGAACTGTTTGCTATGTAATAATTTATGTTTATTAAAAAATCTTTGAATTGCTCTAAAATTAATTTCTCAAATATTTTGCTAAACGTAGGTAGTCCTGAAATAGGTCTATAATTTGTAGGGTCTGATGTACTACCTGATTTAAATAAAGGTATTATTTTACTATTTTTCATAAGGTCAGGAAACTCCCCACAATCGATACAATTATTAAAGATAAAAGCTAAACTAGGTGCGACAATGTCAATAATAGTCTTAGCAACTTCTACAGAATGACCCCACAGATCTGCAGTCTTTTTAACATTTAAAGTGTGAAAGGTTTTAATTATGTCTTTACAAGTAATATGTTCAAAAAGAAATTCCGAATCGCAAACATTAATATTTTCTTTTAGCAAAGACTCAGCAACAGAAGGTGATGAGTTTAAGTATTTAGTAGTTGAAATGGGAATATCTGAAAAGAAATTTTCAAAGGCCACTGCAACTTGTGAGTCTGATTTTATGATGATGACATTAATAGACAGGCCATAGTCAATATTTCGGTTAGCAGATCTTCCCGTTTCACTATTAATAATATTCTAAGTCGTTTTAATAACATTACTACTGTTTTTAATCTTCGAGCTCAAATAACGCGACTTGGCCAAACAACAAACTTTTTTAAATAATTTTAAATAATTTCTAACATATAAATTAAATTCAGCAGTGTTTACATAAGTCCTTTCACTGTACAGCTCATAAAGCCGTGTTCTACTTTTATGAATACCAATGGTAGCCCAATCACTGAATGATGCGTTACTATTAGATAGAGAGATAGTCTTGGGAACAAAGGTCGAATTAAATTGTTTACAGTATATACTAAAAAAAACATCATATAGATGATTAGGATCAGCATCAATTGACAAAATTGGTAATTTATTAATGACTTTAACTTTAAAAGCTGCCAAGCGACTTGCAGTTTTGGGGTTAACAGTGATATCCTTTTTAGCCACTTTGTTGTTATGGTTTGGTATAGTAATCCTCTGCCCGCAATGATCAGAATCTAGTAAATTTATAATTTATTTGTGGACTGGTATAACATTAGTATAAATATTATCTAAGCATGTAGCACTGGTTGGGGTTATTCTTGTGGGCTCCAAAAATAGGTTTACAAAATTGTAGGACTGAAACAGACTTATTATTTTACTACAAGAACCTGAGTTTTCTAATAAATTAACATTAAAATCACCAAAGTGATAATGGATTTATTTGAGTTACAAATCTTGTGTGACACTTCATCCATTACCTTTTCAAAGCAGTCATACAATCCTGAAGGCGGTCTGTATACGCTTAATACAATAAACTGCTCCAATTCTATACAAGCTATTTCAACTGTCTGCTCAACAGATAGGCTCACAATATCCTTACGGTCTTTAAATTTAAGCTGGTTACTTACTAAAATCAATGAGCCACCATGAAATGAAAAGTGGGATCCAACGAAAATAAATCGAAATGCCTATCCAAAGCTTTTGGTTGTTTGAGCTATTTAGTTGATATGGTTTCATGAGATTACTTTACTTTAACACAAGTTTCATCTGTAGCTACTAAAACACAAACGGCAAGTGAAACGCTACAGTAATATATGCCTAATTTACTAAGCAGTCTGGATTTAAACCGGATAGGATGAAACACGCCTAAATAAAATCAACCCAAGTACCTACTGAGTAGTGTGTCCATGTGGTACTACTTCAATGAATATTTTTTTATCAAGAATCAATAGTATTTAAATGGAGAGAATAGTGATTGATCTTTGGACTGCAGTGGAACACTACAGGTTAGCTATATTACAACCATAATATATATGATTCGTGGTGGTGACTGATTTTAGTCTATAGTTATTTGGAAGTCTATGCGTAACTGTAGAACTAGCCGATTTGTAGGTATAATTTAACATGAAATACAAAATAGCTCTCGTGCACTATTGATTTCACTTACACTTAGGGTTCTCTTCAAACGATTGACAGAAACACAACGACTTTTAAACACGGTATGTAGTGATTTGTTGCTTAAAAGTTTCAGATATAAATTAATCACTTAACATTACACACTTTGTCGACTTTTAAATCAAACACAAGAGTTCGTGCACAAAAGACAATCATCAATACAAATAATAAATCTATAGAAAAGTTGTTTTTGTACATCGATAATATTTCCAAAAAAAATTGCCAGTGTGTTAAAGGATAACCAACAGAACCCATTTCCAGCAGTTTTTTATTTTTGTCTGTTTAGTTGTGCACGCATCACGTAAAATGAACGAAACTAATGTAGTTAACTTTTATATAAAAAGTGTGCGTAACTTGAAGTATTACTAAGTTTTTGTTTCATCACAATCGGTTCATTCTATCTAAAGTTCGATGCATTTAAGGTATTCAAGAAGTAAAAGATCACTAAAATTCTCGAAAACTGGAACTCCATATTCGAGGCGTTGTGCATTTGACGTCATTTTCTGAATGTTGGTGTAAAGATTCTCCACGAAAGAATAACCCTAGAAAAAGAATTGGTAGATAGGTAAGAAGGTAAGTAGGGTTGGTAGGTAGGTAAGTAAGGTAGAGTAGGCAGTTGATGTGAGCGAAGCCGCGGGCGCAGCTGGTATAAAAAAATTGGAATGTAAAAGAACTGTCCTAAATCATTTCCTGCTACTGGTCATACTACCGCTACCGAGTCGGAACAAACAGGCAAAAAAAGCTACAATAAACCGGGTGCTGGCACTGAATTGGTAAGAGTTTGCTTTGCACGAGAATCGAACCCGGTACACGTACTGCTCCAGAATACAAATTGCCTTTATTTGGCTTCGTAATTGTGATTTAAAAAAGTTTTCGTTGTGAAATAATGGTTTTTATTATTTAACAGAATTGAGTTCGTAATTAACTCTCTATCTATCATACTTTCTTCCTTCGAAGATTATAAAGGTGAATGTTTGTGAGTGTATTTGTTACTCTTTCACGCAAAACTACTAAAGGTTGTCTGTAAGAGATTGCCTAGTGCGATAAGACCGCCCATTGTACACTTGAATATTTGAACGTTTGTCCTGTATGTTTTTTTTGTGGTGTACAATAAAGTATATAATAAATAAATAATAAACGTTTCTGGTTGATATTTGGCACAGAGACAGATTATAGCCTGAAATAGCTTATAGGATACTTTTTATCTCAGGAATATGTTTCTTTGGGATTATTTTTGACATTCAAGCGGGCGAAGCCACTGGCAGAAGTTAGGCTAAATGCGAAAGTAGGTCTGCCTGTCTGTTTTTTTTTTGTTACCTCTTAATGGTTGAAAGGATTTAGATGGAACTTGGCTTATGGGTAGACCTTCTTCTTCTTCTTAGTCGTTACGATCTTGACAGAGCGGTCGTCGTCGTCATGAAGTATTGTTAGTATATGGGGCAGATGTAATGCGTCTCACATTGTCTCGCCGCCTTGCCCGATTAAAAGTCATCCGGGTACATTCGTGCACGGGACCGCCCACAGCAGACTTGATCTGGTCGGTCCAACGCATGGGTGACCTACCACGCGGTCTAGTGCTTTCCACTTTTCCTTGTAAGACTAAACGCTCTATGGACTGACTGTCTCGCCTTGAAACGTGTCCGAAGAAAGTGAGTATTCGGGACTGTACTATTGTGGACAGTCGCTGCTTGATGAAGAGTTCTTGGAGTATCGAGACATTTGTGTGGAACTCGGTCCACGATACTCCGAGCATTCTTCTCCAGCACTCTACATCTCCAGAGCATCTATCTTTTTTTCTTTCCACCTCCCGCAACGTCCACGTTTCTGCAGCATAAAGAAATATGGGTAAAATTAAGGTGCGCACGAGCCTGGTCTTCGTGGCTTTGGTGATGTCTCTGTTCCTCCATATTTTTTTATTTTGTCCATTGCAGTTCTTGTGATTGCCATACGCCTCTTTATCTCATCAATGCAGCCGCCGTTGTTCGAGATTAAAGCTCCAAGATATACGTAGTATTGAACTACGTCGCAGTTCGCGATCTGAGTAACTTCTGGCGAATTATTGTTAGCACGGTCCACAATCATCACCTTGGTCTTGCTGCAATTAATCTTTAATCCGAATTCAAGGCCCACTTGTTCCATTTTGCGTAGGAGTTCCTCCATATGGCGAGCACTAGATGCAAAAAGAGTGGTGTCATCTGCGTAGCGCAAATTCGCAATGTTGTAGCCACCAACCACAACCCCATCCATCCAATGTTCCAAAGTTATGCGCATTATAAGTTCTGTGTAGATATTAAATAAGAACGGCGATATAATGCATCCTTGGCGGACACTTGCACTGGGGTCGAAGTTACTGGACAGAATGTCATCTGTTCGTACCGAGGCTGTGCTTTCTTCGTACAACCTCCTCAGAAGATGAATTAGGTGTTTCGGCGTGCCCATGTCAAGTAAAGTTTTCCACAAGATTGGCCATTTTACTGAGTCAAATGCTTTGGAGAAATCAACAAAGCAGATGTATGTTGGCTTGTTGAATTCAAAAGCTTTTTCAATAATCTGGAGAACAATAAGAATCTGTTCCCGTGTACCCTTTCCCTTTACAAATCCAGCCTGTTCTGATGCGATTTCTTTCGACAGATACTCCTTCAGCCGCTCATTTAGAATATGTAACAAGATTTTGCTGGCGTGGGATATCAGTGCAATAAGGCGACATTTCTGTGTGGAGCCTTTTTTATGTAACGGGGTGAAGACTGTATGAGTCCATCCAGATGGCCAAGTTCCTTGGCTTTATGGTTTCTATGGGAATTCGGTCTCTTCCTGTGGCTTTTTTAGTTTTAAGATGTTTTATAGCAGCCCTTACTTCAGACAGAAGAATATCCGGTTCCAGTTCCTCCCTTTTTCATCTGTACTTGGAAAAAGACGCGACTGTGGGTCCTGGAACAGTGAACGACAGTAGTTTTGCCACGTTTCTGAGATTTGGTCTAGTTCTGTTACAACTTCGCCTTTATCGTTCTCGATAGCTCAGGTTTTAATAGGTAGAGTTCTTGTGATATGACGAATTTTGCGGTAAAGATCACTAGATTCATGTTTCCCTGCGTGTGCTTCGACTTATTCACAAATTTTGCGAAGATATGAGTTATGATCTCGTCTGCAGTTAGCTTGAATTTGAGCGGATAGCTTGTTCAGCTCTCTAACGTCCGCTCCTCTCGCCTTTTTGTGCTTTCGATCCTCAATTAAAGCAAGAGAATCTGTTATCCAGTGTTGAAGTTTAAGTGTTTCAGTCGGTGGCTTTGATTCTGCGACTGCTTCCTGAATAAGATGTTTTGCCTGGTTCCATAACATTTCTGATGTTGCCTCAGTGAGGTTTGCGTCGGTACATTTTGACCAATTCTGCACAATTGCCGTAGTAAATTTTGCGGTGTCTCTGACTTCAATTCTCCTTTGTTTATTAAGGGTTCGAGCAGCTGCCAATTTTAGTCTTAGCTTCACAGTAAGGAGTTCATGGTCCGTTCCGCAATCGGCACCAGGCAATGTATGAGCATTGAGGATAGAGGTTCGCCAGCGTGATCGTACTAAGAAATAGTCGATTTGATTACGGTAGGTGCCTCCTGGCGATGTTTAGGTGTACAATCTCCGTGGATGAAGTCGAAAAAGACGGGTAGACCACGTCCTGAATTAAGACAAATGATACTTTTTATTCCTAGGGTATGCTCTTTAGGGAAAATTTCCTACTTTCAAGCAGGCAAAGCTGCTAGCAAAAGCTAGTGAACCAATATTTATTTTAAGTACGTTGCGATCTTGTTAATTTAAATAAAATTACAATTGATAGCTAAATTAGGCATGTTAATGAATAACTTAATCCTCAAATGCATAATCATAAATAATTTTGATAATATAATAATCCTTAGGTTATAAATATTCAAATTAGGTTCTTACACAGACATAAATTGAACTAGATAAAGCGGGGTATTCCTCGAAGCGCACATACTTTGAAGCGCACGAAAAGTATTCCCCGAAACGCAACAACGATGAAGCATAGAGAAGAGCATGTAGGTTTCGTAATAAATGATATCGTTAGACGTTTTAAAATTCAACTGTCCTATACTGTGATTTTCAATTTCGTAGACTAAATTGACAGTTTCCAATTCTTTTTTAATGTTGCAAGCGCGGTGCGTAGTATTTTAGGTAAGGCTCAATTATAAGTGATTCGAACGAATTGATGTGACATGACTCCTCAATTTAATTTTACTAATTGGTGTAAATAAATGTTTTAAGAATATAAACGTAATATATTTAAATATTACAGTGTTCATTACATTTCAAATTGTATTCTGTTAAATATGAAATCAACAATAAAATTAATGCGATCGATAAAATGAAGTCTGACATAAATGAGTAGAAACTAAATAAGGGCCGCAAATTTCTTAACAAATGATATTTTTTGTCGTGAAATAGTTTCATTTTCGATCTACTTCAATCACTCACGATAGTCAGGATACGACACTACTTTAATGTAACGATAAAGTGACAACCCCCCAAATGTCAGTTTAGTACGAAATTAAAAATCAGAGTATAATTGTTTATTTTAAAAAACTACTGGGAAAGCAGAAATGAACTGGAACTAGGTGCTTAAGCAAATTACTACATAGGTCAAAAAAGTTGAAAATCATCGTTTGTAATGTCAGTGTAAAGAATTTTAAGACTTTTATAAATGTAGAGAATAATAATATATACTTTATATTCCTCTTTGCATCTAATCGTTGGTGCATAACTTAGTAAAATCCTTTAGGCGCCTATTTTCTGTTAATTCCTGTCATCCTGGTCCTTTTCGAAACAACAACTGATTCAATTTCAAAACCTGTATTTTTACCATTATTGAGCTAACTAGTCATTCACTTAAGCATCTATTTCCAGTTCATTTCTGCTATCCTGGTAGTTTAATAAATAAAAATTAGGACAGTTGCATTTTAAAACGTTTATTGATACTATTTACGAATCCTTCATACTCTTCTCTATGTTTCAGCATCGGTGCGTTTCGAGGAATACATTTGGCGCGCTTCAAAGTTGGTGCGCTTCGAGGCATACCCCGATAACGCAAGTCCATCCATCTGTTTGAAAACCAAGCGTGACACTTTTTCACACACAATTTAAGAACCAATTTACTTACTGATGAATTAAAATGTTTCCTTTGTCTCGGTCAACTTTTTTGTATAGTTTTATAGTTTAATTAAGCAGTATTCTAGGTTTTAGTTGCTGTCCGGTACCGATAACACTAAATGAAACAACTCAAAGTAAGAGCATTGTTTTCAATTTGACGCCCTGTTTTGACATTTGCATCATCTAATAAATTTATGTCTGTGGATTCTCTCTCGTAAAGCTATTTATGGAAATTCAACTAGCAATCCAAAGTAACTTTAAACTAAAACCGATAAATACAATTTAGATTAAAAACTTTATTTATCAAATAGAAGACCTAATAAAATTTGACTAACTAAATTATTTATATCAAAAGAAGTTATTTTGCCGAAATTGTTTCGCTAAAACAAATTGTACCTATAGCATGGGAGATTGGAAAATGAAAAAAAATATAAGAACCAACCCTTTGAAGTAAAATCCAATTTAAAAGAATTAAAAGTCTGTCGGAATTCGTCAATTTTTTTATGTGACCCCAAGTTTATTAAGGAGTTGAAACGAGGTTATCATCAAAAAAGATAGGATTTTTTATTTTTTTTCATCTCAGTTATTTTTTTGCTATTTATGTGAACCAATTACTTCCTTTAATAGCTTCTATGCCGATTAATGAAGACCTGCTGATTTTAAGAAGGTAATTAAAACAATAATATGGAGAATAATACCCGTTCATACTACGTGTGTACTATGGTGTAGGTACTGGTACGATCATCTTTTAATGACAATATAATGTTTATACAGATAGTTATTGTTAATTAAGTATTTTACACTATGTCATTTTACATAAGTAAATAAAATAACTTAGAGGGGAGTCCGGTGACGGCCGCGGTGTGTTCACGTATGAGTACTAACGCGTGCCCATGTTCCTTTCTTAGATAAGCGGCACAGGAGGACACCGTGGAATTTTAGTGGGTTAGAGTCCCACATAACTGCGCTATCTCCCCGTGGTAGCGCAGTATGCATGAGCATTTCCCCTTGCAAAAAAAAAAGGTTTATATATCGCGTGTATTTAGGCCAGATTGATACAAAAATATGTAAACGACAAATAAATGTTAGTAACAAAATAAGAGAGATAGAGAATATAAAACTAGCTTTTATAATAGTTACACAAATATTTCAATACAGCTAATATTTCAATCCGATTTTTGTTTTAACCCCGTGATAAACAAGTTGGACCATCAACTAGACATCAGCTGGTACATATAAGGGCTAGCTAGAAATAGTACCTAATGTGTTGTCACTATAGAGAGACTGCAAAATATCGAATATCTACATTTTCACGACCCCATTCAAAAGAAACACAGCAAAGGTTTGCGAGGCTACACAAATGTATATGGCAGCAGGTATGGGTACCCCAACTGATCGATTCTAAAAGTTTTAATACGGCTAATGGCGTGTGTTAACCAATCAAATAACACAAATATTCATTTTAAAAGCAATCAACAAATAACAGATTTTAATCACGTGATTAAAACATGGTGAAATTAGCTTTGAAAGCGATGATTAAATCGTATCATTGAACATTGCTAAAACATGGGTGGCTTGAATGGAACACTATGAAGGACTGATGAATTTCAGAAATTGTGTTCGACTGTTTTGTTTTATCGATTTGATATAAGGGCTAAGTTTTCAATAGTCAGATATTTTTAACTGAAGAACAAATAGGGCTATTTGAGATATCTATACCAATATTATAAAGAGGAAAGATTTTTTTGTTTGTTTGTTTGTTTGTACCGAATAGGCTCCAAAACTACTAAACCGATTTCAAAAATTCTTTCACCGTTGGGAAGCTACTCTATCCCCGGGTGACATAGGCTACTTTTTATCCCTGTATGCCCACGGGAACGGAAACTACGCGTGTGAAACCGCGAGGCGTCCTCTAGTTTTCTATAAAAAAGCTGTCGAACCTTTTGAAAAATAGGCCCTAAGTAAATCGTCTGGCTGTCGTCAAAAGCGATTGATTTTGAGACTGTAACAGCTGCAGACGTTATGGATTCTGGTCAGATTGGACGAATTTGTTTAGCTAAACTAATTATACCGCTGATATTGGTCACTCTCATGGGTTGAAGTATCATTATCAGCCATTACCAATGTTCCCACTGCTAGGTCACAGGCCTCCTCTCTGTGAAAAACAAATAAGGGTTGAAGTATCATATCACTAATAATGTAAATCTGCTTATGCCGACTTTTTAACGTACTCGATCGTGATAATATAAAAAAATGTTTACAAAAAAAACACTACAAAGTGAAATTAATATCTATTTATATTAATATTTTTCACTTTGTAGTGTTTTATTTAGAATTTGGTTGTATTTTTTTGTACCAGTGGCTATGTACCTATAATACCTGCCAGCCTACCTAACCTACCTATACCTGCCTAAAGTGATGCCAGAATAGATTAACCCAATAATATGAAACTTAAAAAAAACCGGGGGAATGAGAATATACCAGGGTGAACTGTTCACACCTGCGTACCCCTTTAGAGCGTACTATTATGATGTTATGTTATGAAATGGTGTAAAAAATAAACAAACATGCGATTGCAATTATCCCGAATGATTTGCTATCATTTATTGAAGAGTTCTGATGTATATCGCCGAATTTTTCCATCAGATCTTGATGAAATTGAAATGGTTCCAGCATTCAAGTAAAAAAAGAATCATCAAAATTAGTTCACCTAGTAAAAAGTTCTAAGGTAACAAACATAAAAAAATGCAGTTGAATTGATAACCGTCTCCTTTCTGGGAAATCGGTTAAAAAACTTTTATGTCAATTTGTATACAAAAAAGAGGTTTTTCTTTACTGTAACCAGAAGGCGCTAATTCAGTTTCAATACAAACTGACGTTTACTTTAAAACGAATGAGCGTGAGTAGAAACTCACATATTGTTGAAAAAAAATAATTATTGTGTCACGCATTAGAAGACACCTACATGTTAAGTACCATAATTGCAGTTGTATTTAAAAATAACTAAACACACAACATAAATATTACAGTAAACATGTTCAAAACCTCACCTGCTTACCGCAAAACAAAACAGCTCATAAACATAAACATTATACCACAGATTATAACCCACACCGTACAACTCCACACAAACAATTCCGCTTAATATTTTTATTTATATCCTCTGCAAAAGAAACAACAATTCCAAAAACTCGCACTAACAATTTTTTTATACGAAACGCTCTAAAAACTCAGGAACTACGCGTTTGCATACAACAGCGGTAAATTCTCATACAACCTAGTTTGCATATCCCACTTGTGCCGGCTTAATCTGGTAAAAACTGGTATTTACCGGACAACGGCTGTTACGCCATGTTGGTGTTTCGTGCAGGTTAATGTACCTTTCGTTTGTGTTTCGGCTTAGCTGCTGTATGTTTTTGTAAGTAAAAAGTTTGGATTGTAGAGTAAGTGGATTTATGATGGAATGGCTGGACGGATGGGGATTATGCAAAAAGATCTGTAACAACATGGCATGGGCGTTTGTAAGGGCTGATTTTTCAATTCATTGTTTACTTTTTTTCATGCATTATTAATTAATAGGGTTATCATCACACACAGCCTGGGTACTGTGCCAACCTGGATGAGGTAATCGCTGTTCCACCATCGATGGCAAGAATATCGTCTATCTATCTCGCTTCCAAACTATTAGCATGGTTAATTAGTTACTACTATGTTGTTACAAGCAATGGTGGTTGATTAGTACTGATTGCTGTAACCACTGGAGTTCACATCTATGCAACACTTAATTACCACTGCTCAAAGATTAACTTAAAATGTTGGTAGTAGGTACGGTAGTTTAGAGAAAAAGTACCAACGCTCTGTAACTTATCCCTGCCCCCGTGACCATGACGTGTCAAAACTTGGTTCGACTGTGAAAAAGGGACAGATATATACAAGTCATATACATCTGTCCCTTACGCACACTAAAATAACCTTGCTCTTAGAGCTTATGGTAATCCCTTCCCCCTGTATGATTATAGTCGCTTTCTTAAACTCGATGGGCCATATAATACCCGAGTACTGTAGTTCCTTGTATCTGAAGTAAACATACAGGTTATAGGTCTCCTTCCTTGTCTAGATCACAAACCATCTGCGATAACGACTGTAACAAATAAAACATAAAGTTAAATTGAGAACCTCTTCCTTTTTTAAAGTCGGTTAAAAAATCCAAAATGGTTTTTGATTGACCACGAGAAAATTGCGTAGACGCTTTTTAATTCCATACATTTTGTACTTTTCGAGAAAAGTTTTCGCAGTGTCACTTTCTGAAGACCCTCAGGTCTATACTCGTAAACCCACCGACCAAACGCACTGGAGTGTAACACTGGCACTCGAACAGGGCCGTATTTCACGCCCGCGTTGTCGTTCAAATTGCTTTATTTGGCGGGCGGCAAATTAAACCGTACTAATTAAGTGCATACGAGCTGCGATCTGTCCCTGGACCGAAACTGTTGTGTTTATCGTTCTAAATTTGGTAATTTAGTTGTTGGTTTTGAAGTGGGGGTTTATTTATTTACTGTATAGAGTGACAAGAGATGACATTATTATATCCCTCGCAATTAGAGCTGGTTAAAAATACTCAAACTGCCAGACCATGAATAAAAACAAAAAAAAACAAAATACATCCACATAGTCTTCACATTCACAATTATTAAAATAAAATAATATAATACTTTATTGGTAACTTTATTTTTAACGGTATTGTTCGTCGAATCAAAGCTCCTTAAATTCTGAGTTGAGCTGCACGGTTATTGACAAATGCGTGCACTGACTGGACAGATCCACTCAATCTGGCTGGTTCTTTCCTCAAAAGACCATTTCAGACATCAGTGACATGGGCTTCACATGATCTAACCAAGACTGGACTGGAAGTCTGGACTTTAAAAGAGACTGTGACCTCTGAGTTTGTTTCGGCCTTTCTTCTCAGAGTAGTCAGATAGGAAACGCCGACCTCATCTAGTTTTAAAAATATGTTCGACATGTAAAAGTGTTTGTACAAACCAACTTACAGAAATAAAATCATTTATCATTAAAAGAAAGGTCATTCGGGTAGGCCGCACCATGTACCAAAGTACTAAAACTGCCAGACCATGATTAAAAACTAACTAAGATAAATTAATAACAAAAAAAAGAATGATCCACATAGTCTTCACATTCACAATAATTAAAATAAAATAATATAGTACTTTAAAAGTTCTTCAAGTTTCATTCTTGTCACTGCAAAAAAAAACAAAAACAACCTGAGCTAGGCACATGTTTGTAATTATAGATTGCAAAACTTATAAATTAATTAATTATTGTTACTATTAACCAGAGGACAAAGGCCTCATTTCATTGTTATTTCAGTATGAAACAAACAAACCTACCTACTCAAATTGCTATGTGTTCCATATCCGTGTCTCGGCTTGTTTATTGTATGCAGTGCTACACGGTATATTTACACTGGCGTGTATACCGGAAACGTTACGTATCATATATGTTTGGGTACAGCAGTTATAATTCACTGACGTTAATTTGATATATCGAGAGTAAGAGAGAGAGAATGTAACTTATGTATGAGTGATAGAGATGACGGAATACTAGGCTGTATTTTTCTTTTGCCTACTACACTACTAAAATTTTAGAAAAGAGTTGCGGAAGGTTACTTAATTATCTGAAAATCGCTAAAATTACTAATCTTGTATTTCAATGAAAGGTCGCATACGTAACGTGTTTTTTTCGGACGGAACGGGATGAAATGCCAAGGGACGACACGCCGCCGTCCCGTGACGTGCTCTTTCGTGTACATTTTGTGTGAAACGATATTTTCAAAACTTATCGTTCCGTGCCGACCTTTAATTAGTGTATGACGTTCAGCTAGCAATTGGCTACATTATCTCTGAGTCTCATATTTCACATGCCGCGTTTTTTTATCTTGCTATATATTGTAGCGTAACGTTAGGCTCGGTCGAGCTAACGTTAGCCACGATAGTAAAAATAAAAAGGTAATATAAATTAAAACTAAGAAAAAGTATATAATAATAAAAACTATGGTCCGACTTCGCACGACGTGGGCAGCTAACCAGGCAGCAGGTCAGGCAGGAAGACGTGGTAGGCCCTGGGTAGGCAGATGAGCAGGCACCACGACAGCAATCAGATAGGCAGGCTGTAGAGTAGGGCAGGCAATCGGATAGGCAGGATGTAGAGTAGACAGCAGGACGGATAGGCAGGATGTAGAGTAGACAGCAGGACGGATAGGCAGGCACACAGATAGATGGTCGAAGGCAGCTGAACTAATATTCAGGCTAACGGGCAGGTAGGCAGTAGCACAGGTGCAGGCCCATGCAGCAAGGGGTGCAGGCACAGGCAGCAAGGGGTGTGGAGGCCGCGCTGTGGCTTCATACGCCGATCAGCGCACGGCCGACCCTGAGTTCGAATCCGCTCTGTGACTTAAATTGCTTAAAAATAGTAAACCTTAAATTTTTAGGACTTTTTCTAGTACAAACTATTCAACAAGTATTAATAAATAAGTAAAAGTGTTCACTCGAAGAAAATCGAACAGAATCATGTCTATAAAACGGAGTGAAAATGTATCTTTAAACAAACAAGGATTCATGACTGAAAATCAAGTGCACAATCAAAACAGTGGCCTTCTTATAAACCAACGTGTTAACAATTTATAAACGATAAAACAGTGCTTTAAAAGTGTATAAAAAAGAAAAGGAAAGACAAAGTGACTATGAACATTTGAATAGTAGAAAGAAAACATACCCTCATGAGTAATTTGTAACCGTTATGTTTCGTTTGAGTATTGGAACTGTCTAACACTATGCTCAATTTCAACACGGTTGACAAAGTTCATTTGGTTCAGTGGCCCAACAGACTATGAAGTAGTCTGTTGGGCACGATAGGTTCACGATCGGTTGAACGCCAGTTCGAACCCAAACTCGGATTCCATACATATATTTCGACGTGTTGCTGGCCCATATTACGTCTTGCTGTTTACGATAATTACTAGTTCTATTATCCTTAAATATGAAGAAAAACCAGCGCTCTCCACCAACAACGCCCAAAACACAGTTTAGTGCTATGAGCAGTACGGAAACACGATCGGAACCTGATATCACCACGGCCGTAACCGAGTGTGGCTATGTCAATACTAGCAGGTCTAAGCGTCCACGCAACGATGTCTCGCCGCAAGGTGAATCGGATGAGAAAAGCCCGCTGGAACTAAGAAAGAGAAAGGAGTAGGACAGTATTATTGCAAAGCAGCTGGTGGACTGTCATCAGATATAGGCGATATCAAGAATCAAAACAACCAAATACAGGCGTCCAACACGGAAATCCGTAAGACAAACGCTGAAATCGTACAATCAATCGAATTTTTCAACAAGCAATTCGAAGATTTAAAAAAGGAGGTTGAAACGTTGAGAAAGGAGCGACATGAACAACAGACATATATTGAAAATTTGGAACAGAAAATAAATGATCTACAGCACAAATCCAGGTCCTCTGCCATTGAATTGCGTAACATCCCGCAGGAGGCTGCTGAATCTAGCGCCAGTCTCACAACATTAACATTAACAGTAACATTGGCACAATTGTTGGCGTACGCGTCGCTGAAACAGAGCTGCGTGATATCTATCGTGTTCCACGAAAGTCTAACAGCTCCACCACCCCACCTCCAATAGTTGCTGAATTTACTTCCGTACAAACTAGGCAGACACTCATCTCTGCTGTGCGCACGTACAACAAAATACGAGAAAGAGACGGCAAATTAAACACCACAGTTATGGGTATGCCTGGCGATCGTCGACCGGTGTATGTCGCTGAACTTCTGCCACCCAGCACCAAAAAGCTGTTCTACCTAGCCAGAGAGTTTGTCACAAAAATGCCTATATGTTCTGCTGGAACTCCAATGGTATCCGCAAGAAGGAAGGTGACAAACAAGTCCTCATCATATGTTTTTAAGCTGACATGGTCACAATCATTAGAATTAATATTTGTTTTGGGATATTTACCATGTATATTTTGTTTTTGGTTGAGAGCTCGATATTTCGGCACCGTTACAAGCGCCATGATCACGAGAACTGAAGTCTTTGCGGGTGGGTGTTGTTTACGAGCTGACATATCTGTCTACACTCTTCCTCACTCGTTTTTCACGCACGATGTCGCTACCACCAGAACTCGTCTCACTAGTTACTTGACACTGTTCAGCACTCGTCTCACTAGTTACACGATATTGTTCACGACAAACTATGCTCACTGTATCCACTTATGACAATTGATCAGTAGTTTTACGGGACCTAAGAAATGATCAAGATGTATTAGTTCTAAAAGCGGACAAAGGAAATGCTACAGTGGTCATGAACGTCACTGAATATGACAGTAAGATCCGGAGTATATTAGGTGATGTGAATACCTATAAAAGAGTGGACTACAATCCTACAGCTAGAACCAACTGAGCTACTGCAAAAGTAATAAAAGAATGTGAACATGCGCTTGGACATGACACTACTCAGTACCTACTCCGTCCCAGAAATGTCCAACCCCCAAAATTATACGGCTTACCAAAAGTACATAAGCAAAATATTCCGTTGCGGCCCATAGTCAGCCAAATAGACTCGCCCACAATTATGAGCTGGCGAAGCATGTGGCCAGGGTTTTTCAGCCAATAGTCGGGAAATCATCATCCTTCGTGAAAGACTCGCGTCATTTTGTAGATATCCTGCAGTCTACCAAGGTGTAAGTGGACGAAATTATGGTCATTTTTGACGTTGAGTCTTTATTTACCAATGTACCTGTGGCGGATTGCATGGAGGTTATAAAGGTGAAATTGCAGCAAAATAATATCCCTGCTGAGTATGGAATTCTACTTTATCAATGCTTGTTTGCGTCTTACTTTATATATCAAGGCGAATACTACCTTCAGGTTGATGGTATAGCCATGGGAAGTCCAGTGGCACCCATAATAGCTAATATATGGATGGAGTATTTTGAAGAGCTAGTAATCTCAACTGCATTGACGTCACTCAGACTATGGAAAAGATACGTTGATGATGTGTATGCCATAGTTAAAGGGGACGAGCGTGATGTGCAAGGCTACCTTCAACACCTTAACGTGTATGCACGAGAAGATTCGTTTTACCTGCGAAATGGAACAAAACAAGACAATCGCCTTTCTGGACGTAACAATACAAGTACGCGAGGACGGTTCTCTAAGCCACTCGGTTTACAGGAAACCTACTCATACTGATTGGTATCTACGCGGTGACTCACACCATCATCCACAGCATCTAAATTCAGTAGTGACGTCACTCACTAAACGTGCATATGATCTTTGTGACGAGGATCATATTACTGGCGAACTAACGCACTTTAAACAAGTCCTACAGAGGAATGGGTACAGGATGAAGATCTTGCCACATGCTCGAAGATCATCAAATAAACAATTGAAGTACAAGGTCGAGAGACAACCAGCATTTTTGCCATACGTGAAAGGAGTGACAGATAAAGTCGCAAACATTTTCAGTAAATACTGCATAAAAACTATTTTCACTCCTTTCAAGAAAGTATCTCAAATGCTGCGTTCGCCTAAAGATAACTTTCCCTTGGAAAAGCCTGGAGTTTATAAGATTATTTATAGCTGTGGGCAATCATATATTGGACAGACGAAGCGAACTGTTGCTTGCCGAATCAAGGAACACATTAGGGCAGTGAAAAACAACGATACCCAAAAATCGGCCATAGCAGAACATCTTCTCGAATCAGGGCCAAACCACTGGATTGAGTTACATGACCCACAGGTTATCTCGACTGAACGCCATTACATACCTAGAATGGTTCGGGAAGCAATTGAAATAACTAAGTGCAAAAATTTCAATAGGGACGACGGGTTTCAATTGTCGAGAGCCTGGAATCAAGTGGTTCAACTATGTAAAGATCGAAAAACTACTGATCAATTGTCAAAAGTGGATACAGTGAGCATAGTTTGTCGTGAACAATATCGTGTAACTAGTGAGACGAGTGCTGAACAGTGTCGAGTAACTAGTGAGACGAGTTCTGGTGGTAGCGACATCGTGCGTGAAAAACGAGTGAGGAAGAGGGTAGACAGATATGTCAGCTCGTAAACAACACCCACCCGCAAAAACTTTAGTTCTCGTGATCATGGCGCTTATAACGGTGCCGAAATATCGAGCTCTCAACCAAAAACAAAATATACATGGTAAATATCCCGAAACAAATATTAATTCTAAGTCCTCATCAGATCCCAAAAATGTCTCAAACTCACAGAGGATCAAAATAAGTTTATGAGACTCACTTTGAAATTTTCTATGATTTTGCCAGTTTTATTGTTATGTTTGTTGTTGATTGGAGTTCTAATTATGAAAATAACTTGTACATCTAACCAACCATTCTTACATAATTCATACATCAATACCCAACACTCAACAAAATATTGCATACAGACACAAGCCTATACAAACAAAAAACACAAAATACACACAATGACAAAATGTTTTCTTATAATAACTACTTATCATACAAAAATATTACCTATAGACCAAACAACACTAACCCTGAATATGTTATACTATATATCTGCAAAACTATTAATAATAATTACTGTCAGCCCGGATTATTATCTACCTGTTAATTTAAACACTATCCCATTCACCACTACCACTACTCACAATATAGCAATACTTTTGCACTTACTACATTACTCACCTTCGGAAATAAACTTAGCACCACTACAAAACAACCTGTTTAACTCTAATTGTTTACTGTACACACTATCTTTTCTTGCGGAATTACACATGTTTACACTGTTGATCACAATCGTAATACTTAACACAATTTTTTGTCTTTATCAATTACTTCAACAAAAATAAATAAACTACATGGCCTCAACTTAAATAACACAAAAAATAAACACTTTGTTAGCACGACTGGAGTAGACAATGCAGTCACGTCACATACTGTTATGTATACCCGCGCAACTTCTATTATTTTAATCTTTACCGTCTACCTACATATCATCGGTTCAAGTTTCATTAATGACGCAAACGTAAACAGAGAGATGTCCGCACCTCCAAATATGATCTGTTTTTGCGCGTACTTCTATAATTAAAAATGATGAATATTGATCAAATTACTCGTATAACGTTTCCATTGCTGATTCCTATACCTGTATTCCTGAACAATGCCTGAATTCTACAGAACGGTGTGATCGTAGCCTTCGAATTATACATATTAACATTAGAAGCATAAAAAAGAATTTAGACCAATTTGTCACCATGATAACAGTAACAAAAGTTGATTTTGATTTTATAGTTCTCACTGAATGCTGGTTGCAGGTTTCGGGTGACATCCCTATATTACCGGGTTATACCTCACACTCCACAAAAAACAACCCAAGAAAAATGACAGAGTTGTAATTTTTGCTAAAAACACAATAAATTGGACAACGCATGAACCAATGATCTCGGATGCCAACTGCTTGGTATCTTGCTTCGATAATACTGCTATAATCGCTGTGTATCAGTCCCCATACTATCTAAACCTTGCAAATTTTACTCTACTTTAAGAAATAATAACATCATTAAATTCCAAAAAATATGTTATGATTATAGGCGATATTAATATTGACATCAAACCCGGTAATACTGATCGTCGTTCGGATGATTATTTAACCTTGACGGCAACCCATGGCCTATTACCTGCCCATACTCTGCCGACAAGGTTGGATAACTGTCTGGACCATGTTATGATAAAAATTAAATCCCCTGCCAGAATTGCCGTCCTGGACACCCACATTACTGATCATCTACCTATTGCCATATTCCTCGATGTAGATAAACCAGTGAGATCCCGCTCAAAAAATACCTTGCTTCGATATGACTATGAGGCCATAAAAATGATTTAGATAAACATGATTTCACTCCTATCCTTGATACTACGGACCCAAACCTTGCAACTGATCTTTTGATTGGCGAATTACAGTCTGTCATAACTAAGCGTAGTAAAATTGTTCACACTCCCAGTAGGAAGGCGGTTATTAAACCTTGGATGACTACTGATTTAATAAGATGCCTTCGTAACCGAGACAGAATGAACCGACGGGTGGGGGAGTCTCCCAATGATTTAATACTAAAGACGTCATATACCCGATACCGCAACTTTTGCAATTCTTTACTTAAAAAAATAAAACAGGCTTATGAGAGGGCCGAATTTAATAAAGCTAATAACAACTCGAGAGCTACGTGGAAAGTCATTATAGCAACAAACAGAAACACCTGCCTAATGCTCTGCTAAAATCCTCTATTAACCCTATCAAATCAGTAAACAAAGCCAATAAGTATTTTGTAAATGTTGGAAGGGACCTTTCATCAAAATTTGACTGCAGCAACCAAGCCTCCTACACATCTGCTTCCCCGTCTCCAATGGACTCTCTAGCTATTACATTGGTTGATGAAATACTTATAATAAGTACAATTAATAGGCTGCGCAGTGATTGTGCAATGGGATGGGATAACATCCCTTCTAACATTATCAAGCAATCTAGCAGAATTCTGGCTTCTTTCATTGCCAATATTTTCAACTTCTCCATCACTTCGGGCATTTTTCCAAAAGCTTTCAAACGTGCAGTAGTCCATCCAGTATAAAGGTGGAACCAAGGACGAGGTGTCCAACTATCGGCCAATTTCAGTGCTTAGCTCTTTGTCCAAAGTACTTGAGCGAATCCTCAACACCAATCTCTCTATTTTTTTATTAAAAATAAGCTTATCGCAAACAAACAGTACGGTTTTCGCTCAGGAGTCTCCACGGAAAACTCTGTCTCTGATTTGTCAAACACCTTGGTCGACAAGCTGGACAATCGCCTTAAATGCTATGGTGTCTTCCCAGATTTAACCAAGGCTTTTGATACAATTTCCATTCCCAGACTTTTGGCCAAAATGGAGCACATGGAAATACGTGCTGTGGCCCTAAATATTTTCCATGATTACCTCAGTGGGCGTAGTCAAAGTGTTAGGATTGATTCCATATTTAGTGACGAAGAGTTTATCGTTTACGGCATATCTCAAGGAAGTATTTTGGGACCCACGCTATTTCAAATATATATTAACGATCTCTGTCAATTACCGCTCATTCAATGTGACATTTTTACCTATGCAGATGATACAGCACAGATGATATACGATAAGGACTGGGACAAAGCTAAGCATAGAACTGAACTTGCTTTGCGAACTGTTAAGAAATGGCTTTCCACTAACCTACTGACGCTCAATATATCCAAGACCAAAGAAGTTCAGTATCTACCGCCAAACGCACCTAAACCAACTTCAAATTCTAAAACAGTAATTGCACATATTTGTCACGATGCAGCATCTTACAACTGTACCTGTCTGACTATGTTCCCAAGCATTAAATACTTAGGTGTTCATATCGATGAAAGGCTGGATTGGCGTGTTCACACAGATTCTCTGTGCTCCCGGCTTCGTAAACTTATGTACTTGTTTAAGGAGCTCAGACACTCGGCTGATATTAAAACGGCTTCTCTTGTGTATCTTTCCCTGTGTGAGTCTATAGTAAGTTCCTGCATTCCTGTGTGGGGTGGGACTTTTAAAACCGTGATGCTTAGGGTGGAGCGGGCTCAGCGGGCCGTACTCAAAGTGATGTATTTCCGGAAAAGAGACTACCCCGTAGCCCAGCTCTACTCCGATGCCAAGGTACTAACGGTGAGGCAGTTATACATTCTCCGCACTGTCTTGCGTCGTCATTCCAAGATGCCATTAGACAGTAACATCGCTAGTCGACGAATAGGCTTTCCTGTATGTCCGTCTGTTCAATGTCGTTCTGCACTAGCACGATGACACTATGTTGCCCAAAGCTCCCACATTTACAACCGAATAAACAAGATTCTAGCAATATATAAACTAACTGCGCATAGTGTAAAACAGAACCTTAAGTCATGGCTAATGTCTCTCAGATACGAAGAAACTGAGCAGATTTTAATAACGCTCTTGTGACACCAATCCTTTCCTCAGTACATACAATTGATGTAGGACACACTCACCATTACAGTTTATTACTAACAAACCTTTTTGTTTTTCTGTGTTTCTCTTTCCAACTTTGGTTTTAATTTCATTTTGATATTTATTGCATAAGATTGAACTGTATTTGTTACCGGGAGAGGGCACTGACTCCTGTAACACAGGTTAATCACCTAGCTCAGGAGTCAGGGACTTCACTGAATTGTATTCTTTTTCTTATGTAAATAAAGATATTATATTATTATATATATTATCAAACGAGCCCTTTAAGATGAAGCGGTGACCGAAGAGATTAATGACCCTATAAAATGCTCGCATTTAAGTTTCACACTCAATAAATTATATTTATTGCACTCAAAGATTTGATAGCATTCACAGCCGTATATGTTTTAGTTTAAAGAGTCTTCAGATACAATAGTACACTTGGTAGTGTTAAGTCTAAGTCTTGGTAGTCTAAGCCTTTCGGCGTTCAGTCCAGATCCGAAACTAAAAAGCTGACGCCCGTTTTTCATCGTTCTGTGTCATATCGTCCACATTTTAAATTCAAATTTCAATTAAGAAATAAATACCAGAACGAATAAAAACGGTTCACAAAAGGGTCAGTCTACGCTACCCTTATAATAATGTACACCTAGCTTAAAACAGGTCTAGTCCATGGTACCTATGTTATGGTCTATGGGTTAAGAAAATAAAACAGACAGACAGATGTCATGTCAGATGAAAATTTCACCGTAGATAAATATAGCAAGGATTACAAATTAGCAATATAATTTAAGTTTTAAATATTAAAACAATCAGAGATAACTAAAATATGCTTTTCAGGTACAAACAGTATGAAAGAATACAAAAAGTGAGTCATATGATTTGATACAATATCAAAAGATAAAAAAGGTATGGTGTTTCGTCCCGAATTTTACTTGCAACACCGTTCCGGTGGGCTGTCAACGTTTTTGACAGCTGACACTACACAGTTGAGAGAGAACGTTTGTAACGTGAACACGCGGAAGTCGGGTTTTTGTCGAAACAAATCGAATCGAGATGTTTTTCCTCCATTGTATTTGTTAATCGCGCCCGCCGTTCGCAATAGGCGTTGTGGGGCACCCCTAAAGTGGGTTTAGAGTATATTTTCACGCGCAGCGAAGCGCTTTTGTGGGAAACGCGTGTGTGTCTGCCTGGAAGCCGAAGCCCGGATCAGAATGCGTTGGTGGTCCCAATCTAATGATTGTCCTTTATTATATATATATTCTCCTATCCCTAACCTCACGGCACGATATTGATCGACCCCCAGGAGTCTACCGCGGGAATCTATGGTAAGTTACTATAATATTACCGGCCAACCCTTGTGCCACATTATACCCGTAGTAGGAACCAGTATATCTCCCAACAAGGAGCAAATCCCAAGCTTTCCACTGCCGCGAACCGCGGTTTCGTGGGATACAGGTTCAGACAGGGTCCAGGAGTTCCCAACGCTGCTATGGGCCCCAGCGTTAGCTCCTGGCTTGGGACCAGAAGACCTGTATTTAACATATGGTTTGTATAGTTTTATGAATTGTAAATAGAGTTAAAAATATGTGGCTCTGTTTAGCAGAATACCACAATATGTAGGTATGTACGTAAGTGTGTTCGGGTCATATCTTGCAACTGAATTTTAAAGCAGTTATTCTCGATCGAATAAGACGAAATTTTGAATACACGTTTAGTTTGGATGACTAAGTGACGTCATTCTAAATCCTATATGGCGGATGGCTCAAGATGGCGGACTAGTTATTTTTTGTGCACTGCCATGATATGGGAATCAAATGAAAGGGTATTCTGAGAAGAAAACGAAAAAGAAGTTTGTTTAATGATTTATTTTATGTATAACGATAAGACTTTAATTGTACTGTAAGGGTCAAAATTGCAGTCACAATCTACCAAAGCAGAAAAGGCTTTTTTTTGTAGGCAGCAGAGTTTCAACTCTTAGCGTATAATCTATACTTTAATTTATATACAAAATATTAAGTTGTGGATAATTTAACTTCTTCTACAAAAACTAGCCACTTGAGTTTTGGGAGAGTATGACTGCACTTTGACCCTTGACTGTACGCTGCTTGTTGGAAAGCCCACGGGAATGAATTGGCAAGAAAATGTAAGTAGTAATCAATATCAAAACACTAGACTCTCCCCCTATGGGGAACTTTACCATCAATTATGGGGGAGAAATAAAAAGATTTCAGCAATAAAACAGAGGAAGGACATAGGAAGGCTTTTATGGCGTAGTTTTATGGGGGACTCGAGTGTTTGGGGGCTATTACAATAATATCGATGGGGGACGCGACCTTGAAGATCAGTGGGGGATAATGTGCCGAGGTGGGGATGATTTGGCATAGCAATTGTAATGGTAAATATGAATGATTTTGTTTGATGTTAGTGGTTGATTCGTATAAAACTAGTAGTGATCGAGACGATTGTAACAATCCCGTTATCGGATACGAGCACAGACATAAATCTAACTAGATAACGCAAATCCATCCATCTGTATGAAAACCAAGCTTGCCACTTTTTCACACACAAATAAAAATCTGATTTACTTACCACTGAAAAAAAAACATTTTCAATGCCTCGGCCAACTTTTTCTATACAGTATTTACAGCTCAATATGGCATAAACAGGCATTTTTCTAGATTTAATTGGATTTCCGGTGCCGATAATGCTAAATGAAAATCTCAAAGTACAATCATTGATCGTAATTTTACTCCGTATTGTGACATGCGAAGTACATACAATCGCGTCATCTATTCAGATTTACATCTGTGGATACGAGCTTCTCGGGCCATTAGGGCGGGAAGTCCTGTTAAAGGTATTAAAAAAAAATACCGGTACTGTCAACGTGAAAACGTTTAATATTCGTTCTATTAGATAAAAAAACAATTATCATAGGTTGCGTTCAATTTGTACTTTTTTACAAAAACAAAATCGACAAAAGGGATGTGGCATGTATTCTACCATTTTTTGATTAAGTCACTGTTAAAGTAGTGTGGTTTATAGGAGAATCTTATTATAATCTTACTTTACAAAAATCTTATTGCAATTTAAAATTAGATCACGCCTCGATTTTCAGAATGATTAAGTAGAGGTCTACTTAAAGCGTTCCCTTTCCAAAATTGGGTACATCCCTAACTTCTTCTTCTTTTCTCTTCTCGTTTCTTTAATTTCTTCTTTCTTCGAAAATAGAAATTAAAGAAACGATGAGAACAGAGAAAAAAAAAAGGTTGAGAAAATGAAAATGGAGGAGAGAAAATAAAAATAAAAATAAGTATTAGTATATTATTATTAATAATAAAAAAATATGTAGCGAAATGAGGTGGGCTGCTGAATTGACTTGAAAAACGAACTATTATTGTGTTTTTTACTTTTGATTGCCTTACAACTTTAATTTTTATTCAATGTGGGTATGGTGCTCAAAATATGAATGTATGATTTATTGCAGTTTTATAGTTCAATTATGCAAAAGAACTAAATAACTGGACTTGAATGTTGGTTTTGTTTCGTTTTCTACGCTGTCAACGAAACGATTTACATGCACTACAGGGTGCTAAATCAGCAAAATTTTTACGTTAAATCTAAAGGAGAGCGTGTTAGAAAGTTAAAGTGAAAAATTGTGTGCTATAATTAAACGTGCCGACCTATAATTAGCGTATGACGTTCAGCTAGCAATAATTAGCGACATGATCTCTGAGTCTCATATTTTACATGCTTCGTTTTTATATCTTGTTATATGTAGGTATGTACGTAAATGTGTTCGGGTCAAATCTTGCAATTGAATTTTAAAGCAGTTATCCTCGATCGATTAAGATGAAATTTTGCATACAAGTTTAGTTTGGATGACAATGCATGGTTATCTAAGTGACGTCATTCTAAATCCTATATGGCGGATGGCTCAAGATGGCGGACTAGTTATTTTTTGTGCACTGCCATGATATGGAAATCAGATGAAAGGGTGTTCTGAGAAGAAAAGGAAAAAAGCTTGTTTTAAAAAAGTTTGTTTAATGATTAATTTTATGTATGCGGGCTTGCGGACGGCGAGTAATGGGTAGCCCGCCGTCCGATAAGGACCAGGCCCGAGTCGACGGCGCATAGTGTTCCACGCGTGCCTCAAAGAGATGTCAGCAATAACTGACGGGGTCCGCTAGGGCCGTCTGGGTCGCGGATAAATTTGAAAAAGAGTTACTGCTGCCCTGGCTCAAGCAAATGAAGGAACACGGGTGGGTTTTAGTCAGTAAAAGTCTGACACACTCTCCTGCTTCACCCAGAGCGGGAGAAGTCATTGGATGATTTCCCACCAAAAAAAAAAGAAAGGGTCAAAATTGCAGTCACAATCTATCAACGCAGAAAAGGCTTTTTTGTTGTAGGCAGCAGAGTTTCAACTTTTAGCGGGTATTAGGAATAATCTGTACTTTAATTTATATACAAAATATTAAATCAGTTGTCGATAATTTATCTTCTTCTACAAAAACTAGCCACTTGAGTTTTGGCAGAGTATGACTGCACGCTGCTTGTTCGATTGCCCACGGGAATGAAGTGGCAAGAAAAAGTAAGTAGTAATCAATATCAAAACACTAGACTCTCCCACTATGGGGAACTTTACCATCAATTATGGGGGAGAAATAAAAAGATTTCAGCAATAAAACAGGGGAAGGACATAGGAAGGCTTTTATGGCGTAGTTTTATGGGGGACTCGAGTATTTGGGGGCTATTACAATAATATCGATGTGGGACGCGACCTTGAAGATCAATGGAGGATAATTAGCCGTGGTGGGGATGATTTGGCATAGCAATTGTATGGTCGTAAATATGAATGATTTTGTTTGATGTTAGTGGTTGATTCGTATCAAAATAGTAGTGATCGAGACCATTGGACCAATCCCGTTATCGGATACGAGCACAGACATAAATCTAGCTAGATAACACAAGTCCCCCCATCTGTAAGAAAAACAAGCGTGCCACTTTTACACACATAATTAAAAATCAAATTTACTTACCACTGAAAGAAAACATTTCCACTGCCTCGGCCAACTTTTTCTATACAGTCTTTACAGCTCAATATGGCATAAACAGGCATTTTTCTAGATTTCCTTGGATTTTCGGTGCCGATAATGCTAAATGAAAATCTCAAAGTACTATCATTGATCGTAATTTTACTCCATTTTGTGACACGCGAAGTAACATGAAAAAGTTTAACATTCGGTCTATTAGATAAACAAGTAAAATTTAAAAATTTAAAAAACCCCCGACACATTTATCTTGCGAAAACATCCCGATTCAAACAGTAAAACGCCCATAACTTTTGAACGGCTGAACCGTTTTTTTTTTAACATAGCTAAGAACACTCTCGACACAATCACCTTTCCAACAAAAAAAACTAAATCAAAATCGGTTCATCCGTTGAGGCGCTATGATGCCACAGACAGACACACAGATACACAGATACACAGATACACAGATACACAGATACACAGATACACAGATACACAGATACACAGACACACAGATACACAGATACACAGCAACACACCTCAAACTTATAACACCCCTCTTTTTCCGTCGGGGGTTAAAAAACAATAATTATAGGTTGCATTAAAATTGTACTTTTTTACACGAACAAACGACAAAGG
Organism: Orthosia cruda; assembly: GCA_964057195.1. NCBI lineage: Eukaryota > Metazoa > Arthropoda > Insecta > Lepidoptera > Noctuidae > Orthosia > Orthosia cruda. The sequence continues at coordinate 49,730,163 of OZ059826.1, read as the reverse complement.
GATGGGGCATGTATTCTACCATTGTTTGATTAAGTTGCTGTTAAATTACTGCGGTTTTTATGAGAATGTTACTAAATCTTATTATAATTTAACATTATGTCACTACTTGATTTCCAGAATGGTTATGTAGAGGTCTACCTGTACGTTCCCTTTCTAAAGTTAGGTATGTTTCAGTTCAGCCCCTGTAATTATAATAGGAGGCAAGCCATTTGCCATCAAACAAATACACATTTAGACTCCACAATTGACCAACGACATAGACCAAAACGTAATACAATGTTAAAAATATTTTATTGTACTAATAAAACTGACTTTGTTTAATACAATAATAAATTTTATCCGAAAATAGTTCAATAATTCTATTTAATCATGATTCACTTCCACCTAATACTAGAATATTAATTTATTTTTATTTATTTTAGATATTTAAAGACACAGGGTGTGCTCAAAAATTTATGCAATAATTTAATGTCGGAGCCATTAATCAGTAACTATGACCACGGCTGCAAAGTTACTTTTTCTACATTTTAGTGTCACAATAAACGACTATAATGCTGGCCGCCGCCTTCTTCGTCGTCACACAGAGTGACATTATAAATCTATTGATGCCGTATTTGTGAATTAAGATCTAAAACGCCGTTAAGGTTTCAGGGCATACCAAGTAAATAGACACACAGATGTATTTACTATGTATTATGCATATATATTTAGCAGTGCAGGTAGGAACGCTTGTCAGCCTCAGCTGGGTGTTAGTTTATATAAGTTTACGACGTTTTTATTAACTAAATTCTTTAGGTAAACACAATTTTTATCTGTAGCTACTAAAACACAAACGGCCAGTGAAAGGCTACAGTAATATATGCCTAATTTACTAAGCAGTCTGGATTTAAAACGGATAGGATGAAACACGCCTGAATAAAATCAACACAAGTACCTACTGAGTAGTGTGTCCATGTGGTACTACTGCAGTGGATATTCTTTTATCGTAGATCAATAGAATTTAAGTGGAGAGAATAGAGATTGATCTTTGTATGCAGGCAGGCATATTATAAGTTGGGGATTACATCGCTGATAAAAATGCTTGGCTCAACGCTAGTACTTCTACACAGCCACTAGGGCACAAAAATCTGTGATAAGCAGAAAAGTTCTGAACTATTCATGGACCTACTGAAGACTGTATGGATATATTTATGTTGTATTAACTCAATTTATTTTAGTATTATATAACTGCACAGCACATAATATGTGAGTACTATGTACCAACTGTAAATCTACAATTTACAGTACCTATGCCAATCTACCATTTACTGTATTTATATGTTGTTCGTTGACTTTAGTGTGCCCATGCCGTTGATAGTGTGTCATGCTCTCTCTAATGTTTCTCTGATGGTGGCACATGTGTTGGATCCACAGATATATATACTAGTGGATAATTCGGTTCCCTTCATGATGGTTGAGCTGAGTGGTGCCGATCCATGTGTCATGTTCGTGAACGGGTGCAGTTGGGATTGGTCATAACTCAGCTGCCTAAGCCTGTTTTTAATTACCTATTTATTGTATTTTTAATTGTTTGTTTTACTCTAGACGCTTTTACGTGCACGTCTTTTAACATCGTTCTCACATATATGTATTTTTCCAACAAGAATGATGTAACCAAATACTCGTAAATCACTTTTTTTAATAGAGTTTCTTGTCCATTCTTCTGCATAACACGCTACTTTTCCGAATGGACGGTAGAATCAATTATTATTACTTTTAATTTTTTTTTTTTGATGTTCAAAGGTGCCGCTTAATGGCCTAATTGAATGCAGTGGAACATTATAGGCTAGCTATATTACAACCATAATGTAATAATATGAATTGTGGTATGATTCGTGGTGGTGACTGATTTTAGTCTATCGTTACTCGGAAGTCTATGCGTAACGGTAGAACTAGCTGATTTGTAGGTATAATTTAACATGAAATACCTCCCGTGCACTTTTGCTTAAATATACACACAGGGTTCTCTTCAAACGATTGACAGACAGACTACGACTTTCAAACACTGTATGTGGTGATTTGTTGCTCAAAACTTGCCTTAAAATATTCCAGATATAAATTTATATTTTAAAAGCCAATAAATTAATCACTTAACATTACACACATTGTCGACTTTTAAATCAAACACAAGAGTTCATACACAAAAAACAATCATCAATACAAATAATAAATCTGTAGAAAAGTTGTTATTGTACATCGAAATTATTTCCAAAAAAATAGCCAGTGTGTTAAAGGATAACCAACAGAACCCATTTCCAGCATTTTTTTAATTTTTGTCTGTTTATCTGTTTAGTTGTGCACGCATCACGTAAAATGTACGAAACCAATGTAGTTAACTTTTATATAAAAAGTGTGCGTAACTTGAAGTATCACAATCGGTTCATTCTATCTAAAGTTAGATGCATTTAAGGTGTTCAAGAAGTAAAATATCACTAAAATTTTCGGAATATTGGACTCCATATTCGAGGCGATGTGCATTTGACGTCATTTTTTGAATGTTGGTGTAAAGATTCTCCACGGAAAAATAACCCTAAAAAAATAATTGATAGATAGGTAAGAAGGTAACTAGGGTTGGTAGGTAGGTAAGTAGGGTAGAGTAGGCAGTTGATGGGAGCGAAGCCGCGGGTGCAGCTAGTATAAAAAAATTGGAATGTAAAAGAACAGTCCTAAATCATTTTCTGCTACTGGTCATACTTCCGCTATCGAGTCGGAACAAACAGACAAAAAAAAGCTACAATAAACCGGGTGCCGGCACTGAATTGGTAAGAGTTTGCTTTGCACGAGAATCGAACCCGTTACACGTACCGCTCCAGAATACAAATTGCCTTTATTTGGCTTCGTAATTGTGATTTTAAAAAGTTTTCATTGTGAAATAATGGTTTTTATTCTTTAACAGAATTGAGTTCGTAATTAACTCTCTATCTATCCTACTTTCTGCCTTCGAAGATTATAAAGGTGAAATTTTGTGAGTGTTACTCTTTCATGCAAAACTACTAAACGTTTCTGGTTGAAATTTGGCACAGAGGTAGATTATAGCCTGGAATAGCTTAAAGGATACTTTTTATCCCAGGAGTATGTTTCTTTGAGATAATTTTCAACATTCAAGCGCGCGAAGCCACTGGCAGAAGTCTGTCTGTTTTTTTGTTACCTCTTAATGGTTGAACGGATTTAGATGGAACTTGGCTTATGGGTAGACCTTCTTCTTCTTATTAGTCGTCGTCGTAGGTCGTGGTCGTCATGAAGTATTGGTAGTATATGGGGCAGATGTAATGCGTCTCACAATGTCTCGCCACCTTGCCCGATTAAAAGTCATCCGGGTACATTCGTGCACGGGACCGCCCACAGAAGACTTGATCTGGTCGGTCCAACGCATGGGTGACCTACCACGCGGTCTAGTGCCTTCCACTTATCCTTGTAAGACTAAACGCTCTATGGACTGACTGTCTCGCCTTGAAACGTGTCCGAAGAAAGTGAGTATTCGGGACTGTACTATTGTGGACAGACGCTGCTTGATGTGGAATTTCTGGAGTATCGAGACATTTGTGCGGAACTCAGAACGTCGCAGTTCGCGATCTGAGTAATTTCTGGTGAATTATTGTATGCACGGTCTACAATCATCACCTTGGTCTTGCTGCGATTAATCTTTAATCCGAATTCAAGGCTCAATTCCATTTTGCGTAGGAGTTCTTCCATTGTGTGTTTATCTAAGGATTTTTTTTTTTTTTAAAGCTTAATTTTTTTTTAGACTTAGTTTTTTATTTTTTGAATCGAGTTTTTAACGACTTGGTTCTCATCTGTAGTAATTTCATTAATTTTGAAACATCTGAAGTGATACCTGTTTTTTTTTTATTATTGTCATTTTATTTTGCTTTCATTTTGACTTATTTGGCAGTGTGTATACTTTGTTCCACAGTACATTTATACCAGATAAGCTCTAGACGTGAAGACTTGTAATTGGCTGTCTGATTGTCTTACTGTTATTTATTACTATTGTATTTAGCTGTAAGTCTTCCAAAGTTTTTAAATAAATAAATAAATAAATAAATAAATAAATATGGCGAGCACTAGTTGCAAAAAGGGTGGTGTCATCTGCGTAGCGCAAATTCGCAATGTTGTAGCCACCAACCACAACCCTATCCCCAATGTTCCAAAGTTATGCGCATTATAAGCTCTGTGATAGTAAATAAGAGCGGCGATATAATGCATCCTTGGCGGACACCTGCACTGGGGTCAAAGTTACTGGACAGAATGTCATCTGTTCGTACCGAGGCTGTGCTTTCTTCGTACAACTTCCTCAGAATATGACTCAGGTGTTTCGGCGTGGCCTTGTCAAGTAAAGTTTTCCACAAGATTGGCCATTTTACTGAGTCAAATGCTTTGGAGAAATCAACAAAGCAGATGTATGTTGGCTTGTTGAATTCACGAGCTTTTTCAATAATCTGGCGAACAATAAGAATCTGTTCCCGTGTACCCTTTCCCTTTACAAATCCAGCCTTTTCTGATGCGATTTCTTTAGACCTTTAGGCCTTCAGCCGCTCATTTAGATTATGTAAAAATATTTTGCTGGCGTGTCGCCAAATGTCGCCTTATTGCACTGATATGCCAGTGCAATAAGGCGACATTTCTTTGTGGAGCCTTTTTTATGTAAAGGGGTGAAGACTGTATGAGTCCATTCAGATGGCCAAGTTCCTTGGCTTTATGGTTTCTATGGGAATTCGGTCTCTTTCCGTGGCTTTTTTATTTTTAAGATGTTCTATGGCGGCCCTTACTTCAGACAGAAGAATGTCCGGTTCCAGTTCATCCCTTTTTCATGTATCTGTATTTGGAAAAAGACGTGACTGTGGATCCTGGAACAGAGATTGACAGTAGTTCTGCCACGTTTCTGAGATTTGGTCTAGTTCTGTTACAACTTCGCGTTTAGCGTTCTCGATAGTTCAGGTTTTAGTAGGTAGAGTTCTTGTGATATGACGAATTTTGCGGTAAATATCCCTAGATTCATGTTTCCCTGCTTGTGCTTCGACTTCTTCACAAATTTTGCGAAGATATGAGTTATGATCTCGTCTGCAGTTAGCTTGATTTGAGCGGATAGCTTGTTCAGCTCTCTAACGTCTGCTCCTCTCGTCTTTTTGTGCCTTCGATCCTCAATTAATTAGATTCTCTCTCGTTCGTTCGTAGAATACAGATGTGCTCATTAGCAATACTTAATTAAAACAATTATAATAGTGACCTTCTATATTGTATAAATTTTTGCCTACTGTGTAGTTTTGTAAGCACAATGAAAACTTAGAAACAGTGAAGTGACTATATCAAATAAAATGGATAACAGTCCCTGTAATCCAAGCGGTTGAGTGCTAGCTTCCACCTCGCCAGCAAAGACGACGACGCAAATCCCAGCCCAATCAGATTTCTCGATTAAATTCGCATCCACGCCCGTGACGAAACTAAAGACATGGTAACATAAATCATACGACCTGATCAAATGAAGCTGCATGTACGAGGTGTCCGCAAGACCAAAAATGGAGGTGTCATTATTAGCACAGAGACTAAGCATGACGCTGAAAAAATCAAGAACGCCGTCCAGCTTTCTACATCTGGACTAACCGTTGATGAGCCCAACAAGCGCAAACCACGGATCATGATTGTAGTAGGTCTTCCCTATCTGAAACTGAAGTCTTCAGGTGCATTTACGAACAGAACATACCCGACAAGATGCTAGATATGTCCATGGAGTCCTTCTTGGCTTCTGTTAAATTAAGCCAGAAATCTGGAAAGAAAGATGTGTCAAGCTGTAATTACATTATTGAAATTCCAGCCACTATACGTAAAGCCCTAATTTCGACATCAAGGCTGTTTATAAATTGGACCCCCTGCCCTGTTAAGGACTTCACTCTGGTTACCAGATTCTACAAGTGCCAATTATATGGTCATGCAGCCAAAACATGCAGAGAGGTGAACTCTGAACTCTTCACTGTGGTGAAGTTGGACACTCGGTGTCCGATTGCACGAAGAAAGCGGACACATCAAAATGCGCAACTTGTTCGCGCTTTAAAAAGCCCAACAACCATAATACAGGAGACCCGTAATAGCGGAATACAGGCACATCAACTCTATCGACTATGAGGGCGGTATGTCATACTCAAGGTCACACGCGTTGAGCGTTTGCTGCTGACACTGCAATGGCCTACTAACTGGCAATTTGTTGCTGGCTAAGCACATTAGCCGTTAGCTGCAAAAAATAAGTGTCTCTGTTAAATTTTACATTGTTTACTTTACAATACTGCTTACCAATTATTTCCCAATCTTTATATGTGTAATCAAAGTGCAACTTTTTGCAATATAGGTAGTAATTAGGACCTAGTAATTAAGTTCTATGTTTATAGTTTTAAGTAAATTTAAATAAATTTTCAAAATTATATAATCTTGCCACTATTTTAAGACTTCTTATATTAAATATTGTGAAAATTCTGTTGTCCTAGGATAAGTATATTTTTAGAGCTCCTACAGCCTGTGATACAGGATTAGTACAGACATCTTACATTATTATACCTACATTAGATATCTAAGATTGAAACTGTTTTTTACCTTTTCTAATTTCTGAATAAAGATTTATTATTATTATTATATTTAAATATTACAGTGTTCATACACAAAAAAAAATGTATTGTGTTAAATATGAAATCAACAATAAAATTATTGCGATCGATAAAATGAAGTGTGACATAAATGAGTAGAAACTAAATAAGGGCCGCTAATTTCTTAAAAAATGAATTTTTTTTGTCGTGAATAGTTTCATTTTTGATGTACTTCGGTTTCGATCAACTTTCGATCACTCACGATAGTCAGGATACGAAACTACTTTTACTTAACGATAAAGTGACAACTCCCCAAATGTCAGTTTAGTCTACGAAATTAAAAATTAGAGTATAATTGGTTATTTATAAAAACTACTGGGAAAGCAGAAATGAACTGGAACTAGGTGCTTTAGCAAATTACTACATAGCTTAAAAAAGTTGAAAGTCATCGTTTGTAATGTTAGTGTAAAGTTCGTTGAATTTTAAGACTTTTATAGACTACTATATTTTCTGTTAATTTCTGTCATCTTGGTACTTTTCGAAACATTTAATGATTCAATTTCAAAACCTGTATTTTTACCATTATTGAGTTTAGTAGTCATTCACTCAAGCACCTAGTTCCAGTTGATTTCTGCTATCCTGGTAGTTTGAATAAATTAACATTTTAAAACGTTTATTGATAATTATCATTTATTACGAATCCTTCATACTCTTCTCTATGTAAAAGCATTGGTGCGTTTCGAGGAATACATTTGGTGCGCTTCAAAGTTGGTGCGCTTCGAGGCATCCCCCGATAACGCAAGTGCCCCCATCTTTTTGCAAACCAAGCCTGCCACTTTTTCACACACAATTTAAGAATCAATTTACTGACCGATGAATGAAAATGTTTCCACTGTCTCGGTCAACTTTTTTGTAGAGTTTTTACTGTTTAATTAAAGGCAATATTCTAGGTTTTGGTTAATGTCCGGTACCGAGAACACTTAATGAAAAAAATCAAAGTAAGAGCATTTTTCTCAATTTGATACCGTCTTTTGACACGTGGTGTATTTAAGAATTGGTGTATTTATGCATCTAGCATACAATTGCATCATCTAGTAAATGTATGTCTGTGGATTCACTCTCGTAAAGCTATTTATGGAAATTCAACTAGCAATCCAAAGTAACTTTAAACTAAAACCGATAAATATAATTTAAATAAAAAACTTTATTTATCAAAATAGGAGACCTAATGAAATTTGAATAATTAAATTGTTTTGCTAAAACCAACTGTACCAATAGCATCGGAGATTGGAAAATAAAAAAAATATAAGAACCAACCTTTTGAAGTAAAATCCAATTTAAAAGAACTAAGTCTGTCGGAATTCATCAAAATTTTTATATGATCCCAAGTTTATTAAGGACTTGAAACGAGGTTATCATCAAAAAAGATAGAAAATTGTTTCTTTTCTTTTATTTATGTAAACCAATTACTTCCTTTAATAGCTTCTTTTCCGATTAATGAAAGATACCTGCTGATTTTATGAAGGTAATTAGAACAATAATATGGAGAATATTACCCGTTCATACTACGTGTGTACTATGGTGTAGGTACTCGTACAATCATCTTATAGTGACAATATAATGTATATATAGGTAGTTATTGTTAAATTAGTATTTAATACTATTTTAATTGATATATATGTAAATAAAGTAATCTGAGGAGAGTCCGGAGCCGCGGCACAGGAGGACAACGTGGAGTTTAAGTGGGTTGGAGTACCACATAACTGTGCTATCTCCCCGTGGTAACGTAGTGTGCATGAGCATTTCAACAAAAAAAAACGGGTTTGTATATCGCGTGTATTTAGGCTTGATTGATACAAAAATATGTAAACGACAAATAAATGTTCGTATCGAAATAAGAGAGATAGAAAATGTAAAGCTAACTTTTATAATAGTTTCACAAACATTTCAATCCAGTCCGGTTTTTGTTTTAACCCCGTGATAAACAAATTGGACCATCAACTAGACATCAGCTGGTACATATAAGGGCTAGCTAGTAATAGTACCTAATGTAAATAAAACACAGCAAAGCTTTGCGAGGCTAGACAAATGTAACAGCAATAGTTATGGGTACCCCGATTGATCGATTCTAAAAGTTTTAATACGACTAATAGCTTGTATTAACCAATCAAATAACACAAATATTCATTCCAAAAGCAATCAACAAATAACAGATTTTAATCACGTAATTAAAACGTGGTAAAATTGGCTTTGAAAGCGATGATTAAAATCGTATCATTGAACATTGCTAAAATATGGCTGGTTTGATTGGAACACTATGAAGGATTGATGTATTTCAGAAATTGTGTTCCACTGTTTTGTTTTATCGATTTGATATAAGGACAAATTTTTCAATGGTCAAATAACTTTTAACTGAAGAACAAATAAGGCTGTTAGAGATATTTCCCATACAACAAGTCGTCAAACCGCCATTTTTATTCCTAAGGTTCTGCCATTAGAAAAATCGGTCCCTAATAAATCGTCTGGCTGTCGTCGAAAGCTTGATCTTGAGGCTGTAACAGCTGCAGAAGTTATGGATTAATTTTCATTTGTTCAGCGGAACTTCTTAAACCCCTGATATTGGTCACTCTCGCGGGTTGATGTATCATATCACTAATCATATAAATCCGAATTATTAATCTGTGCGCTTATTCCGATTTTTTTAGCGTACTCGATCAGTGATAACAGAAAAATTATCTTATGTCAATTTGTATACAAAAAAAGAGGTTTCTCTTTACTGTCACCAGAAAGCGCTTATGCAGTTTCAATACAAATTGACGTTAACGCAAATGAGCGTGAGTAAAAACTCACACATTTCAAAAAGCATAATTATTGTGTCACGCATTAGGAGACATCTACACGTTAAGTACCATTATTGAAGTTGTATTTAAAAAGAAATAAACACAAAAAATAAATATTACAGTAAACATGTTCAAACCCCACCTACTTACCGCAAAACAAAACAGCTCATAAACATTATACCCACAGATTATAACCCACACCGTACAGTTGTACGGAGTTTCCACACAAACAATTTCGCTTAATATTTTTATTTATATCCTCTGCAAAAGAAACAACAATTCCGAAAACTCTCACTAACAATTTTTATATACGAAACACTCTAAAAACTCAGGAACTACGCGTTTGCATACAACAGCGGTAAATTCTCATATAACCTAGTTTGCATATCCGACTTGTGCCGGCTTAATCTGGTAAAAACTGGTATTTACCGGACAACGGCTGTTACGCCATGTTGGTGTTTCGTGCAGGTTAATGTACCTTTCGTTTGTGTTTCGGCTTAGCTGCTGTATGTTTTTGTAAGTAAAAAGTTTGGATTGTGGAGTAAGTGGCTTTATGATGGAATGGCTGGACGGATGGGGATTATGCAAAAGGATCTGTGACAACACGGAATGGGCGTTTGTAAGGGCTGATTTTAATTCCCTTTTTCCTTTTTTAAATTCATTATTAATTAATAGGGTTATCATTACACACAGCCTGAATTTCCAACCTTTATTTTCCTGTGCTACCGGTATTGTGCCAACCTGGATGAGGTATGCGCTGTTCCACCTTCGATGGCAAGAATATCGTCCACATACCTATCTCGCTATTCCAAACGATTAGCATGATTAATTAGTTACTACTATGTGGTTACAAGGGGTACAATACATACTCGTAAATACGAAAAACTTTATTCCGACAGTCACAAATACGAATTTCAAAATACCGATTTTCATAATTCCGAATGGTTCAAAATGCCGAATATAACAAATTCGACTTATCATTACTCCTTTTTTTATAATTCCTAAATTTCAATTTTCCTAACGTTTATAATTACTATTCTTAAAATACCTTGTTTCAATAGATCGAATAACAAAAACTCCGACTTAATGATAATTCGAAACATCAAAAATACGAATACCAATTATTAAAATACCAATTAATACAATTCCGAAATAAAAACGCCTGCTTGCGAGCAGGCATGCAGCGTGCAAGCAGACACGCAGCATGCAAGCAAGCATCCAACATGCAAGCAGGCATGCAACATGCAAGCAGGCATGCAAAATGCAAGCAGGCATGAAATATGCAAGCAGGCATGCAGCATGCAAGCAGGCAAGCAGCAAGCAAGCAGGCAAGCAACATGCAGCAAGCATTATTTCTGTCATGGCTCCGGCGCTGCGGGGTTTGGGCGGCCCCACGCGAGCTTATCGTCGCAGATGGTTTTAACGCTCACCACCGCAGCTTCGGCTTGCTGGCCTGCACCGCTTGCACCTGCTCCTCAGATCGCGGGTCGCCCCACCCCTCCGTGCCTACGCGGGCTTAAATTACACTCTAAAGTAGGGCAGACAAGAATGCGTGAAGTCCGTTTTGCAGCGATTCGTTTCTGTCACTAAATTTTGTAGCACAATATGTTGACTTTTAGTTTTTTCGAAGTATTGAAAGTCGGAATGTCGTTTTTCGGACCGAGAACCCTTGTAGCATTTGATTCTTCGAACGTATGAAAATCGGAAAAACTAACAAATCGTATTTATGACTTTCGGCTAAATAAATTTCGTGATTTTTAATAATAGACGTTATAATTCTTAGGTATGGACTAAATTTGGATTAAATTCGGACTTCTGAAAATCGGTGCATGCTGGGTGTTCCCGGTAACAAGCAATTGTGGTTGATTAGTACTGATTGCTGTAACCGCAGGAATTACATCTATGCAACGCCTAGAGATTAAGCACTGGAGCTCTACACTTAATTACCACTGCTAAAAGATTAAGTTAAAATGTAGGTAGTAGATATCGCTGGCCCCGGGCAATAAAGCGGTAATATCAAAAATCAAATTTTACAGGAGAAATAAAAGCAGCTAATTTGTTTATATTTCAGTGTACAGTGATCCAAAACAGGCGTTCAATATGTCAAATGAAAGCAATTTTTTTTACCAATTTAACCATTTTAATTTAATTGCAATGGTATAAATGTTTAAATAAATAATTTGAAAAATGTATAATACAAATTATAGACAATACCGTTTCAACTGCAACATCATTAACGACTTTTTAGAAACACCGACCACTGAGATTCAGGAACGTAAGTATATAATACGGCGTAATTTCCAATTTGGATCTCGGGCGTACTGGCCGATTACCAACTTTTTCAGGGAAATTTTATAGCCAAAGCTTAGCTGTATCATCCACTAATCGCTATTTTAGAATCCTATCAATGAATCATATTTTTATGTAACCATCGTAACAAACTGACCTTAAAATGTAATTTATTTATATTTTTAACCATTTTAAACAGTATTTTATTTGAAAAAATGTTTTTTCTTATTATTAATTTGTAAGTTAAATACTTATATTGTGTGCTGTGTTACCGATCAAAGAAACAAAATAAATATGGCAAATAAGGAACTATACAACTATATAAATTTCAACTGTAAGAATGTGAAGCGCTCAGTAAATGATATAAGGCAGTTATGTCGAACATCCCACATAATTGCCTTGCAAGAACATTGGCTACTACCGCACGATATTAATTTCCTGAGCTGTATAGATGATCACTTCGCTTATACGGGTGTATCACCCATGGACACGACAAAGGGGATGATCTCAGGACGACCGTGGGGTGGCTTTGCATTGTTATGGAATAAGAAAATCTTTAATAATGTTACTGTAGTGCGATGTGATAATACTCGAGTGTGCGGTATTAAAGTAGTTATGGGGCAAAGGTCAATCTTAGTGTTCAGTGTGTACATGCCGACTGATAACACGGTGAATCTAGTCGAGTTTGTCGTATAGTTTTATAAGTGACACTAATGGGGCGCTAAGTTGGTTAGACCACTGTGTTGTAACTGAGTCGGCTTTTCAAACTATAGTCGATACATAAATCAAGTATGATCCGGTGTGGTCTGACCACTTTCCACTCATTATTAAATGTAATTTAGATAATGTGAAACATAAGATTTTGCAAGAAAATTTTAAATGTAATAAAATAAAATGGGGGGAGAGAAACCCCGAACAAATATATTTATATAGTAAATTATGTAATGACAGTTTAAAAGAAATTGATTTTCCGCCTGAATTCAGTAACTGTAGTAATAAACGTTGTGGAAATCGAGACCACATGCGAATAATTGACAGTTTATATCATAAGATTATTAATGCATTTTCTGAAGCCGCCTCTGAGAGTCATACTATTGTTAAACCGAGAAGAAAACAACCGGTGATCGGGTGGAACAAGCATGTGCGTGACGCTCACGGGGTGGCTCGGTGTAAATTTAAGGAATGGGTGCTCTGGGGTAAGCCGAGTGAAGGGAGTGTTTGGGAGGAGATGCGGCAGAGTCGTAGAATCTTTAAATCACGACTAAAGTGGTGCCAAAATAATAGGGAGCAGATAAAGATGGATATCCTTGCTTCTCACCATTCGAAAAATGACTTTCGTAAATTCTGGAAAACGACTAGTAGGCTTAATAAAAAGCCGGGCTTACCCGTGAGTGTCAACGGTGTGAGTGAACCAAAATGTATTGCGGACATATTTAAGGATCACTTTATGGTGAAATCGCCATTGGGACCATCACGGTCATTCAGTATGAAGGGGTCTCATGGGCAGGAGATAAACATCAGATTCACAGCGAAGGATGTTCGGGGAGTTATAAAGTCAATGTCGCGTGGAAAATCTCCTGGCCATAACAGCCTGAGCATTGAGCATCTAAAGCATGCCGGCGTCCACCTACCCAGAGTTCTTGCCATGTTATATACATTTTGTATAGGACATGCTTACGTACCAGCAGAAATGATGAGGACCGTGGTGGTACCAATTGCGAAGAGTAAAACCGGTGACCTAAGTGACACGAGCAACTACAGGCCAATCTCACTAGCCACAGTGCTTGCTAAGGTTTTTGACAGTTTGCTTGATACACAGCTTGACCGGTACGTAAACACTCACGACAATCAATTTGGTTTTAAGCCAGGACTGTCTACTGAGTCAGCTATCCTGTGTTTGAAGCAAACTGTCAAGTACTACTCTGATAGGAGCACATCTATTTATGCGTGTTTTCTCGACCTCTCGAGGGCTTTCGACCTGGTTAGCTATGACATATTATGGCAAGAGTGCTCTGTCAGATCCGTACAGGCTGGAGTGCGGGGTAAGGCAGGGAGGGCTGACCTCGCCGAGGCTCTTCAACCTGTATGTGAATGCGCTGATAGAGGAGCTCAGCAGCACCCGTGTCGGCCGCCATATTGATGGTGTTTGTGTAAACAATATTAGTTACGCAGACGACATGGTGCTGCTGAGCGCCTCGGTGTGTGGTCTGTCCAGGTTGCTGGGCATATGCGAGCGTTACGCGTTGAATCACGGTTTGCTCTATAACGCAAAGAAGAGTGAATGCATGGTCTTTCGGGCCGGGGGTCGGAGCTGCCCGGATTCTGTTCCACCTATTAGACTGAACGGTGTCAAGTTAAAAAGAGTGCAATAGTTCAAATATCTCGGGCATATCGTTACCTCTGACCTGAACGACGATGCGGATATCGATAGGGAGCGGAGGGCGTTGTCTGTGAGGGCCAATATGATCGCCCGCAAGTTTGTTCGTTGCTCGGGGGCCGTCAAAGTAACTCTTTACAGAGCATTTTGTACGTCCCTGTACACGGCCAGTCTGTGGGTTTCATATACCCAGAAGCAGTAGAACGCTCTCCGTGTTCAGTATATAATGCGTTCAGGTTTTGTTTTTCCTCCTGTGGCAACACTACAGCTAACAGCTGATTTGAATTTGTCCTAATAATTTTAATTTTAAATAATAGATTTCCTTTATAATAAGGCCCATTTCTAATTTCTTAACTAGTTTTAAAGCGTAATTAAGTGTTTTGTGCTAAATACAGACACTAAAAGTGCAAAATAAGTGTTGAAATTTAATTGTGTTTCGTTGACAGTTACCGGCTCAAGCGAATGTTACTTTTTCGCCTCGGTATCAGGTACAATACTATATTTTACTTGATATTGGATTGTTTGCGTTTTAATATTTTGCCTACAATTGATTGGATCACTTTTATTGAGGTTACAAGTTGATGCCAATGACCTATAAAACGTAAACATAACCTTAATTAGTTTGGTGACAGAACTACTTTCTTAACTATCTAAATTTCATTTTTCCGTTCAACTAATCATCTGTTACTCATTCCACTACTCTTTTCCAACATCATCTTTCTTCTCTTTAGTCATGATTATGACTCGCAGCGCGCGGGCTCGCCTAGAAGAGACCAAACTCAGTCAGGCTTTGAGCGAATTAAAGGCGTCTCAGGAGTTCTGTGACCAACTGAGAAGGGTAAAAGATGAAAATGAAATAGAGTTCCTTAGGGTCCTTGACAGGAATAGTAAACTGAAAACAGAAATGGCTCAGTTATATATTCAACACACTGATGCCATAGCAGCCCGGGACAGGCTCCAAATTGTTGTGGACGGGTTCAGCCAGTGTAGCAATGAGTATGAACAAGCTCTTAGTCACAATTATTCACTACAACAGCAGCTACATGAGGCTCAAAGTCAGATTGAACATCTTGAAACAACAAATCATAACATCACTGCCTCGTTGAATCAAAGTCTATTCAATGAATTGGTGCCTGTTGCCCCGTCAATGGTTACTGCAATAAACCCCTCTTACACACTAGATTTAACAGGTCATGATGATTCAAAATCAATTAAATCATTGAGGGTAGTTCCTAGTAAAAATAAAATAAAAAAGTACATTAAAATTAACAAATACATAGTTAAAACTAAGAAAATGATCAAAAAACAAAGGTTTTCCATCAAAAATGTAAAACTTAATAGAGAAAGGTTACATCTACTTAAACAATTAGATATGTATTCATTTAATTTAGAAAAAAGTACTAGAAAATACCAAACTGACACAGAAGACTTGCGGTATGAACTTGACCATCTACAGGAGAAACTTACTTCTATGACCATCAAATATACAGCCTCTGAAAACCAAATGAGGGAATATGTATTGGCGATGAATGATCTGGTAAGTTCACAAATTAACAAATGTGATCATTGTCAACCACCATCTGTTGAACCCACACCGGACCATTCATTGACAATATGTGATGCCACCATACCGCAGTCTAGTGCAAGTTTGCCATTAGAAATTACTAACTGTTTGCCTGAAAAGAATGTAAATACAGAAATAGTATTATTTTGTGATGAAATTGGAAAGGATTTAGGCCACTTGTTGACAAATAGATATCCAGGACACTCAATAATGAACTACTGTATGCCTGGCTGTTCTTTATTTGACATAATGAAAAAAGTTATAAAATGCAATTTTAACCAGGATACCACATTATTAATATTTATTGGTAATAGGGGTAATGTGAACAAAGGAGAATTACGCCAACATTATAGAACTTTGTGCAATTTTAGTTTAAAAAAAATTGTGATGTTCACTTTCCCTTACAGCCAAAGTTTGCCACAGGAAGAAAACAATCTTAGATATGAATTGAATAGGACATTACATAATTAAACATATAGTAGTAATTTATTCCATTTAATTGACACTAACAATTATGTTGGTAATCACTTTTATTTGACAAAAGAAAAATTTTTCATGGATAGGTACTTTCTTTCAAAGTATTATAAAAGACAGATAGCTGTGTCGCTATCATATTATTTTTCTATTACAGCCAAGAATTTGGCTAAACAACTTGCTTCTATTGAGCAATGCCAAGGAATGTTATTTAATTCAGCCAATATGATGATTTGGTATCAGAAATTGATATTGATAATAATTTAAATTAGAAATTAGGACAATAGGGGCAACCTCTTGCAAAATTATACAGGACAAAAATTGCAAAATAAAATCAAATAAAAGTTTAAATTCGGTAAATAGTATTAACCTGGTGCATCAAAATATTCAAGGATTTATGAACAAAGATTTAGAAGTAGAATTATTTATGAACTTTAACAGTATTGATATTCTTTGTATAACAGAACATTGGCTTAAAAGCCACCAGTTATTGTTCAATTTTAATAATCACCAGGTTGGTAGTTCATTCAGCAGATTTAATGCTATACATGGTGGCTCATTGATTTTAGTAAGTAACCAGCTTAAATTTAAAGACCGTAAGGATATTGTGAGCCTATCTGTTGAGCGGACAGTTGAAATAGCTTGTATAGAATTGGAGCAGTTTATTGTATTAAGCGTATAAAGACCGCCTTCAGGATTGTATGACTGCTTTGAAAAGGTAATGGATGAAGTGTTACACAAGATTTGTAACTCGAATAAATCCATTATCACTTGTGGTGATTTTAATGTTAATTTATTAGAAAACTCAGGTTCTTGGAGTAAAATAATAAGTCAGTTTCAGTCCTACAATCTTGTAAACCTATTTTTGGAGCCCACAAGAATAACCCCAACTAGTGCTACATGCTTAGATAATATTTATACTAATGTTATACCAGTCCACAAAGAAATTATAAATTTACTAGATTCTGATCAGATGATTCTGATGCGGGCAGAGGATTACTATACCAAACCAAAAAACAAAGTGGCTAAAAAGGATATCACTGTTAACCCCAAAACTGCAAGTCGCTTGGCAGCTTTTAAAGATAAACTCATTAATAAATTACCAATTTTGTCAATTGATGCTGACCCTAATCATCTATATGATGATTTTTTTAGTATATACTGTAAACAATTTAATTCGACCTTTGTTCCAAAGACTATCTCCGTTAATAGTAACGCATCATTCAGTGATTGGGCTACCATTGGTATTCATAAAAGTAGAACACGGCTTTATGAGCTGTACAGTGAAAGGACTTATGTAAACACTGCTGAATTTAATTTATATGTTAGAAATTATTCAAAATTATTTAAAAAAGTTTGTTGTTTGGCCAAGTCGCGTTATTTGAGCTCGAAGATTAAAAACAGTAGTAATGTTATTAAAACGACTTGGAATATTATTAATAGTGAAACAGGAAGATCTGGTAACCGAAATATTGACTACGGCCTGTCTATTAATGGCAACATCATAAAATCAGACTCACAAGTCGCAGTGGCCTTTGAAAATTTCTTTTCAGATATTCCCATTTGAACTACTAAATACTTAAATTCATCACCTTCTGTTGCTGAGTCTTTGCTAAAAGAAAATGTTAATGTTTGCAATTCGAAATTTCGTTTTGAACATATTACTTGTAAAGACATAATTAAAACCTTTCACACTTTAAATGTTAAAAAGACTGCAGATCTGTGGGGTCATTCTGTAGAAGTTGCTAAGACTATTATTGACATTGTCGCACCTAGTTTAGCTATTATCTTTAATAATTGTATCGACTGTGGGGAGTTTCCTGACCTTATGAAAAATAGTAAAATAATACCTTTGTTTAAATCAGGTAGTACATCAGACCCTACAAATTATAGACCTATTTCAGTACTACCTACGTTTAGCAAAATATTTGAGAAATTAATTTTAGAGCAATTGCAAAGATTTTTTAATAAACATAAATTATTACATAGCAAACAGTTCGGTTTTACAAGGGGTCGTTCAACTACTGATGCCGGTATTGAGCTTTTAGGACATATTTATAATGCATGGGAAGATAAGTGCGATGCCTTGGGAATCTTTTGTGATTTGTCCAAGGCATTTGATTGTGTTTTTCATGAAACGCTATTCAGGAAACGCCGCCACTACGGGATCCGGAACAGCGCTCTGGATCTTCTTACTTCATATTTGAGTAATAGGATTCAGACCGTTGACGTTAATGGAAAAAGATCTCCTGGATCTATGGTAACAATGGGAGTCCCGCAGGGCTCGATTCTTGGTCCTTTCTTGTTTCTTATTTATATTAATGACTTGCCTTACCTCATAAAGGATAACCATGATATAGTGTTGTTTGCGGATGATACTTCACTTTTGTTTAAACTTAAACGTCAGCAGCTGGATACTGACGATGTAAATAGCGCGATCTCAAAAGTAGTTCACTGGTTCAATGTTAATAATTTACTTCTTAATGAAAAAAAAACCAAATGCATTAAGTTTACCCTACCTCACGTTAGGCAGGTGAAAACCGATGTGTTGATAAAGGGCGAAGAATAGAATCCTGAAAATAGCACAGTATTCTTAGGCTTAACTTTGGATGCTAAGCTTCAGTGGGGCCCACATATAGATAAATTATCAAAGAAGCTAAGCTCCGCAGCATATGCTGTTAGAAAAATTCGTAATTTAACTGACATAGAGACAGCCCGTTTAGTATACTTTAGCTATTTTCATAGTGTAATGTCGTACGGTATTCTGTTGTGGGGAAATGCCGCCGACATCCAGACTATCTTTGTTTTGCAGAAAAGAGCTGTTCGATCAATTTATAAATTAAGCCCGAGACACTCTCTCAGAGAGAAATTTAAGGAGATTAATGTGATGACTGTGCCTTCTCAGTATATTTATGAAAATCTTTTATATGCCCATAAAAATATAAAATTGTTTAAAAAATACAGTGATACCCATAACATAAATACTAGGAACAAACACAAATTTGTAGTACCTACAACAAGGCTCAAAAAAATAGGTGGCTCGTTTAGATGTCAATGTGTACGCTTTTATAATAAGCTTCCAAGCCACGTACAAGATCTAAATCTTTATAAATTCAAGTCTTTCATTAAACGTAAGTTGTGCCAGAAAGCGTTTTATACAACAAAAGATTACATTGAGGACAAAAAGGCTTGGGATTGAGCTGCTCCAATTAATTTTGTTTTTTTATTATATTTTGCACTATGCATTTTGTTATTATAATTATATATATATATTTTTTTTTTTGGTTTTCTTGCAATGACAAGAATATATACTTTTTAAAGTATTATATTATTTTATTTTAATTATTGTGAATGTGAAGACTATGCGGATATATATATATATATATTTTTTTGTTTTTATTTAAATTTATCTTAGTTTTTAATCATGGTCTGGCAGTTTGAGTAGTTTATGCGGCCTACCCGAATGTCCTTTCTTTGGTATTGTTCGTCGAATCGTTGAGCTCCTTAAATTCTGAGTTGAGCTGCTCGGTTATTGACAAATGCGTGCACTGACTGGACAGGTCCACTCAATCTGGCTGGTTCTCTCCTCAAAAGACCATTTCAGACATAGTCTACATGGTCTTCACATGATCTAATCAAGATTTTGTCAGGACTTAAAAAGAGACTGTGACCTCTGAGTTTGTTTCGGCCTTTCTTCTCAGAGTAATCAGATAGGAAACGCCGACCTCATCTAGTTTTAAAAATATGTTCGACATGTAAAAGTGTTTGTACAAACCAACTTACAGAAATAAAATCATTTATCATTTATCAGGGTGCTGTTGGGGCTGCCCCGGCAATGCAACGCATCGGGGATGTTCGCCGACGCCCGTGTTGACTGTTTCTACACGACGATGCGAAAGCGGTGCGCATCTCTGGGGCGCAGGCACCGGACCACCTCTAACACTATCCTGAGCGTATTTGCAAACAGGTTTGATTGTCAGTACATTAACCATTGTTATATGATTAATGTAATGACAAACAAACAAATGACTCAGAGGCAGGCGTATTATTAATTATTTTTTATTTCTATTTTATTATTTTAACCTGATTTTATGATTTAAATTTAATTTTAAGAAAATGTTTTAATTTTGTATATATTATTTAATGAATTATTATTTTATATATTTGGTGTGATTATTTTGTAAATCTATTATCTTAATTTCAACTTATATGATCAATATGATTGAAATAAATGGAATTTGAATTAAACTTTGGAAAAAAAAACAGACGGGACAGACAGAGAAGAAATATTATGGTACCTTAATTTGAATAAAATCATATCATTTTTATTAACGATGTTCCCCACTGTTTTGCTCGCGTTAATATAAATTTTGTCAATCAATTCTGGTTGTCAATATACAGTAGAGAGAAATATTCAATGTTGCAGCTTTAGTTTTCATCGAAATCGACCCCGTGTCTGCCTTTGAGGTTTTTCTATTCTTCATAGTGTCCAATTTGGCCATCCACGCCAACTTGAAAAACTCAGCCTGTATAGGTTCTTATTTAATTCTAGAAGTCGGTACTGACCAACGTCAAGAATTAAATAAGGTAATCGTTAAACTTTTAACATAATTAAATAACGAGTAGAGGTTAAATAGTTCCAAATGGAAAAAATAAACTATAAAGTCATAAGTTCTGCTTGCACTCTATCCTAATTTTTTTCTGCAGGTAATTGACACTCTTTATTTATGCCGTTAATCATGGGCTCAACATTTTAGGAAGCTACACATGGGTACAACGTTTTGTACTATGTTGTATGTCCTTCCATTTGGCTCTGGGCATTCTGGACCCTGGACGTATCGTGCGTGGATGAATCATGGCTTTTCTAAATGCAACTCTGCTACCTGCTACCATCGAGTTTTTTGTTAATAGTTATTACTTAGTTTTGCTATTGCTATTGATTGGAAACTTGAGTCTTTTAAATTGAAATGGTTGGTTAGTTGAGATTATTGGTATTCGATGAATGAGCACGCTTTTCCCTTTTCTCATACCTGTATTATAGTGGCATCTATTATTTATTTTGCCCTTATTGTGTAATACACATAAAGTCGCATTTCATAATCGGGGTGCATCAATATTGCACATACGCATAACTAGGACTCCTAATTTCCTCGTAAAACTATAGTACCCCAACCCCTGTTAGGAGTTGAATGAAAAATAAATAAGCATTTAAAAAATCATACAAATTTCAGCTGTCCCCCTTTCCCCCCTTTAAATCAGAATGTACAAAAATCTTTTCTTAACTAACACCGCTGGATAGTCCAGCAGGCCAAAAGGATCTGTGCCGGCTTGCTAGAACTAGGGAGAAAAGAGCGAGAGATGTCTGTCAGATAAGATGTATAAAAGACGAGGCTGCAATGATTCTGTAGTAGTAGTAGTAGTAGTAGTAGGGACTCCCTTTTCCGCACTTAGACTCCCATTTGGTCCGTTGTACGTGGGGGTACTGGCTAACATAGCCAGCCCAACTCCGCCCAAAAGCACAGAAGCTTCCTGGGAGCTTCATTGGCTTCACGGAGCGACCTCACTGTTCCGAGGGTTTCTTCGCGTTGAGAAGCCACGGCCTCGCATTCCAGGATTACGTGGGCGGCTGATTCTTTTGCGTTAAAACAGCCCCTGCAAAGTGGGCTGTCCGTGGCGCCTATGTTGAATAAATGTTTGTTAAGAAGGGTGTGGCCCGTTAGAGTCCCTATAATTATTTTGAGGTTATTTCTACTCAGGCTGAGGAGTTTCTTGGTGAGACGCGGGTTTACTATCGGCACAGCCATTTTTGACTGTCTACAGTCTGTAGCCCGTGACCATCTGTTATTGTGCAATTCTGTTGATCTCTGACGAATCCACGCACGAAATTGCGAGAAAGGCAAGGGGATAAGTGGGTACGGGCCTAGCACCAACATCTCGGAGCCCCTTTTCGCAAGTTCATCTGCGGCATCATTGCCTAGGGATCCACTGTGCCCCTTGGTCCACTGGAGGGTGATTCGATTGGATTTTGATATACTCTCCAGGGCGAGGTGGCATTCAAAGATTAGTTTGTTGTTGGTTAGTTTGTTTTCTAAAGCTTTGAGCACAGCCAGACTATCAGATAGGAATCTGATTCCGTAGTTCTGGATACCTAAACGCTTTACGGTTTTTGCGGCTTGTGTTAAGGCGACACATTCACATTGGAAAATTGAACTATGTGATACTCAATCGCCCAGTCCAGGATTTTAGCGTGTGGGCTTGTGTGGTTTTTACCCCATATGCCTAGATGCATTAGCCTGATAGCAGCTAGCGCCGCTTCTTGCTGTATGTACAGGTCCAGGGGAGTTATATGTAGGGCTATCTCCATGGCTGCTGTTGGGGTGGTTCTCATGCAGCCGGTGATAGCTGAGCAGGCCTGTCGCTGGAACCGTTGGAGTCGGGTGATGGTGGTCGAGAGTTCTGTCCTAGTCCACCAAACCAGAGCACCATAAGCCAACATTGGCCTGATTACCGCTGTGTATAGCCAGAGAGTAATCCTTGGAGACAGCCCCCATGTTTTTCCTAACATTTTTTTACACTGATAGAGTGCGATTGTGCATTTGTTGAGTTTGTAGTCAAGATGCTTGTTCCAGAGCAATTTGCTATCAAGAATTACCCCCAAGTACTTGACCTCCTCTTTAAGTGTTAATTCTGTGTTGAAAAGTTTTGGAAGCCTATGCGGTCCAAGATTTCGTTTGTTAGTGAACATTATTAGTTCCGTCTTTACGGGGTTAACCGACAGTTCGTGTTTTGTACACCAGCTCTCGATTATTTTGAAGGCCTTTCTCATGAGATCACATAAGATGCCCTCAAATTGCCCCGAGATTAGAATTACTATGTCATCTGCGTATCCTACCGAGTAAAGACTGCTGGCGTTGAGCTCTGCAATGAGCTCATTTACGACTAAATTCCACAGAAGTGGTGACAGGACCCCACCTTGTGGGCAGCCCCTGCTCACGATTCCTCGTGTGGTAGTGTTCACAGTAAATTGAATAGCACGGTTTTTTAGCATGTTGTTAATCCATTCTACGAGCGTCGGCGCAACACCGTGCGTGTTGAGTGCCTGACCGATGCTGGTGAAGTTAGTTTTGTCGAATGCACCTTCGATATTAATGAAGGCACCTAGGGTTGGATTTTTGTTTTTGAGAGCATTGCCTACGCGTGAGACTACGCTGTGGAGCGCTGATTCAGTTGATTTGCCTGCACAGTAGGCATGTTGGTTCGGGTGCAGAGGTTTTTGAATCGAAATCTGGTTTCTTATCTTCCTGTCCCCCAGCCTCTCCAGTGTCTTTAGAAAGAAAGAGGAGAGGCTTATGGGTCTAAAAGATTTGGGCTGGGTGTAGTCGCCCCTACCTGGTTTCGGAATAAATATTATTTTTACTTCGCGCCATTTCAAGGGGATATATCGGTGAGCCAGACAAGCCCGAAAGACCTTAACAAGGTAATCAGCTAGCAGAGCACCGCTCCATCTGAGCAGAGCTGGAAAGATACCGTCCATCCCCGCTGCTTTGAAAGGCAGGAAGGTGTTGATTGCCCATGTTATTTTATCTTTGTCGATAACTTCTAACGCCACCTCCCAGTCTAAGCTGCTCGTAGCCCTTTCCCTGTACGGTTCCCAGCTTTGCTGGGTGGCAATCTGGCAGCCCGGGAAGTGGGTAGTTAGGAGTAGTTCGCTAGTTTCTGCGTCGTTTGTTGTGTAAGTGTTATCTGGTTTTCTTAGGCATCCTATAGACAGGTCTGCCTCTTGAGCAAGACAAGTTTTGACCCTATTTGCCTGGTTGTTGTTTTCAATGTTAGTACAAAAACGCCTCCAACTTGTTTTACCTCGGAGGCGAATTAGTTTTTTATATGTTTTGCGGTTTGTTATGTAACGGTCCCAGTCTACTGGCGACCGTGTGTTCTTAGCTCTATTGAATAGCCTTCTCAGTTTGTGTCGGTGTCTCTCCAGTTCAGGACTCCACCAGGACTGCCTGATCCCTCTCCTGGGTAAGGTGAGGGGACACGACTGTTCATAGCTCGATAATAGGATGGAAGTGATTTTGTTTACGTGTTCGTCCAAATTGTTTATCGTTATTTCAGCCGGAAGAGAGGGTAACCTACCCAGTTCAGTACCTATAAGTCTGACGAACTTCGATTGGTCTGTGTTGCGAGGAACTCTTCTTGGCTGTGGTGTGGTTAAGTTGAAGTTAATTGTAAAACGAATCCATCTATGGTCTGAGCATGATATCTCATTGGACACATGCCAGTCCTGAATGGAGTTGGATACACCTAAAGTTGCTAAAGTTAGGTCTATTATTGTTTGCGATCTTGCGTTTATGAAGGTGGGTTCGGAACCCTTGTTAAGTAGTACAAGGTTATTGCTAAGAATAAAGTCAAGCATTTCCTCACCTCGGTTGTTGGTTTTGACATTACCCCAGAGCGTGTGATGCGCGTTGGAATCTGTGCCGATGATTAGTTCTAGTTTCTCCCTTTCACAGTACTCCACCAGCAAGGCCAGCTCTGGTAGAGGCACGTCCGCGTCGCCTGGCAGGTATGCCGAGTACAATGTCTGGGCGTTCTTGTTCGGTTCTGAAAAGCCTGGTTGCTGTCAGGTCCCTTGAACAGAATTCGTTAATTAAAAGGTTAGGTACATGTTTTGGGACCAATATGCAGGTACGCGGATTACTTACGGAGGTGTCTAGCAGCAACTTACCTCCGATGTTAGCAAGACCGCATATTTTGCCACTTCTAATCCACGGCTCTTGGATGAGGGCGATGGTCTTCTCTTGTTGGTTCTCCAGCACTCTGCGTAAAGTAGCCGACGCAGTTTGACTGTGCTGGAGGTTGGTCTGCAGGATCTTAGTCCTCCCCCGCAAAGGAGAGGAGCAGGGACCGCTGTCCTCGTCCCTACTTCTCCCCTCCGGCGGAAAGCAGTCCTCGTCCGAAGTTAGTCCGGGCGAGGGTGGATCCTGTGTTGATCCCTCAGTTGAATCGACCTCAAGCGCTGCCATGGAAGTCGCCAGCTCCACCGCCTCCCCAGCGGTCCCCGTCGCGGGAGGCGACGGGGAACGCCCAGGCAGCGGCGGATCAAGCTCCACTCCAGGCGCAGTCGAGGCCGTTGAGGTTGAAGGCGCAGCGGCATCCTCCTTGGTTCCACCTTCCTTCAGGAACCGGATGTATATACTACCCATAAGGTAGTATACTCGCCTCTGCTGGTCTTTAATGGTTTTAACCATGGACTCCGGCACACGAAAGTAGAGACAGGTGCACGGTGGCTCCTGACTGACCCTTGCGTGTGTTAGAGTCCAGGTGTTAATTTTTAGATTGGGGTTCTGCCTCGCCAACATCCCGAGAAGGTCTGAAGTGTCCTCGCTGTTCTCGGGGACATACAGCATGCACAATGCCTTCTTGGGTATGTCGGCCTGGGGCCGAACGGTGAGTCTGGTCTCCGGTAACGGGGACGGTGTTTTATTTATGACCCCCTTGAGCCAGGCCAGTGTGAAGTCGTCCTCGCACCATGTTTTGAGGACGCCTTCGGCGTAGTGGGCCCGACCTCTAAAGTGGATCGCGGTATTTTGGGTTGGGGTGGCTGGTTCAGGAACTGCCTTCAGCAGAGCCCGGAGCTGGTCCTCAATAGTTTGTTGGATCCCCTCCGCTTGCTCCTGCGTCATGTCCAAGAAGGGCTCGGTCATGACGGCGACACACAGCTCGTTGTTCCTGAACGACGCGGCCGCTTCGGCGTAGCTCACCAGGGTTCCATCAACCATATGGCAGCGAGCGGGTTTGCTCTTCTTGCTTACCCCAGTTGGTGTGACGGAATCCTCGGGACGCGAACGCTTCTGCGCCCTAGCCGGTGGTTCGGTGTTGTTTTTTTGCTGTTTTTTGCGCCCTCTAGGCCTCGTGCTGCGTTTGCGCTTAGCGCCGGTGGCAGCCTCGCCTACTGGTGTGTCAGCCGTAGCAGACATCACCCTGGGGGGCGTTTTTTTGCTTGTTGCTGTTTGCCATTTATTGGCGTTAGATGAACCTGCCATATGGCCTTCGGCCAGCTTCGTCGGGTCCCTCTCGGAGACCGCAGCCGCTAACGCAACCCGTGTTTTGGGCGCATCAACTTTTGCAGTGCTCTTCGAGTCGCCGTGAGCGAGAACTGTCCTTGGCTTTTCGGTCAGGGTAGTGTTAGGGGGCGCATCCATAGACGCAGATGAGGTTGGGATCGTTTGGGACGCAGCCTGTTGTGGTGCATCCCTTGCGGTTGCCTTCCTCATCGCATCCTTGGACGCAGCCGAGCGTTTATGTGTGTTGGGTGCATCTGAGGACGCAGTCTTAGGCGGTTGTTGCTTAGACGCATCCTGAGACGCAACCCTTGGGTTAGTCTTAAAAGGCGCATCTGAAGACGCAGCCCTTGGTGTGTTTTGTGTAAGCGCATCCGACGAGCGGGACGCAGCTTTGTTTTTTTGTTTTTTGTTGTATTTTTTGGTCTCTTTATCCATGAGTATGGTATCAAATAATTCACCGTTGGAGCTCTCCAGCCGCCACGGAGCCCTCAGTCGGGGACGTCGCTCGTTCAACAAGCGACGCCAGAGCTACTCCTTCGGTATAGGACCAGCTTAGTGAAAAGTAGACGAACCTGCACGCGATGGAAGATCACGGGACTGTATACGGCACGAGACTATGCCGCAACTCATCCCGAAACCCCACGCTACGCCGGCTGCCCCCCCCCCACTAAACCGATCCTCGCTTGACATCCCGCTTATGGGATGCCTCAGCCGATTGATCGTGGGTAGCTACCCCACGACCTCCCGTTTGAGAGGAAATCCAGGCCAAAGTGGTGTGTTGTGTGCAGCCTGCTCCACTCAACCACCAGGATCCCTTCATCCCCCCGTACGGGTCCCCGCGCACGGCAAAAACACGCAGGAGGTCATTGCTATCCATCATCTGATCTTGTTCGATGGTGGACACCCAGGGGCATGACCTCGCCACCCCTGTGATAAGTCGCCTGGTGATTTCTGTTGCGGCAACCACGAGAAGGTTCATCACCACACTTGCCTTGAGGATCTACACGACCGTAGCGCTCTCCCTCAAGACCACGCCACCTTGCCACCTCAGAAGGAGTAAGGCAAGGTAGGCCTGCGTCTACAAAGCCAAACCAAGCAAGCAAGCGAATGAACGAGCGAAGGAAGGTATGTTGCTGGATACAAAGCACGAGTTTGTGAAACGCATGACCCTCCCCCTGCAATGATTCTTTCTGATGACAAAAATATTAAGGAAAGGTGGAAGGAATACATTGAGAAACTGATGAATGAGGAAAATAACTGCATTGGCATGTTAGAAAACAAAACTGTGAATGAGGGGTTAGTGAGAATAGTTAGTAAGGAGGAAATAAAAATAGCAGTAAATGAAATGAAGAATGGTTAGGCAGTTGGTCCGGACGGAATACCAGTTGAAGCGTACAAGATATTGCCTGTCGATGGATGGTCGTCGTCTTGGTTAGCTTTATTCTTCAATAAATTGTTACAGGAAGAAGCCATACCTGATGAATGGTGCAATAGTTCGCTGGTGCCCATCTTTAAAAAGAAAGGTGATGTTCTGGAGTGCAACAAATATAGAGGAATAAAGCTAATGTCACATAGTATGAAAGCTTGGGAGAAAGTAATTGAAGGGCGGCTGAGAGAAGAGAGTGAAATATTGCAAAACCAATTCGGTTTTATGCCTGGTCGGAGTACAACGAATGTCATTTTCGCAATTCGCCAGTTGTGCGAGAAATACAGAGGTGCACATAAAAATTTGCATATGGTGTTCATTGACCTCGAAAAGGCATACTACCTGTTGCCACGTGAGGTTTCGTGGTGGGTCCTTAAAAAGAAGCCTGGGAAGTATGTACAGATGGTCCGAGGGATGTACAGTCGATGCAGTACCCAAGTCTGATCTACAGTAGGCACTACTGGCAGCTTCGGTGTGGCAGTCGGCTCTCCGTCCTTACCTCTTTCTGAAGATTATGGACGCTCTGACGTCGGACATACAGGAAGAGGCACCCTGGTGTATGCTGTTTGACGACATTGTGCTGGTTGCCGAGAGTGGCCTATAGGTCCAGAGCAGATTGGAGGTGTGGTGGCACAGACTGGAGAGTGTTGGCTTGAAATTGAGCAGAACTAAAACAGAATACTTGTTCCGTGATTTTGGCGGTCTCTCCAGTTCCGTGCCTATAGCTCTCGTTGGAACACCCATGCCGACGTGCTACAATTTCCGGTACCTACGGTCGCTTGTCCAAGGGGATTGGGAAGTAGACCGAGACGTTACGCACCGGATCAACTCGGGATGGATAAAATGGCGATGTGCGTGATTAGACCTGTCGTACTGTATGGATCAGAATGTGGCCTGTGAAAAAGATGGATGAAACGAGATTGCATGTAGCAGAAATGAGAATATTGAGATGGATGTGCGGAGTGACGAGAATGTATAAAGTGAGAAATGCATTATTACACAAATTATACATTTTAGTTTTTCATATCAACTGGAAGGTTATTGAAAATTGTTGGAATTCAATACTTTCTACACCTCCGCCCATAATAATTATTACAAGTGGGTACCACAAATCTTACTACGCTTAAATTCCTTTGTGACCTTGTACGCACGATAATTTGTTTGAACTCCTCACTACGAAACTGGTCTAAGTCTGATAACAGCACCACTCTCTCATGGACTGGCAGCATCTTGCACTTCAAGAATAACTCTTCGTAATTGCTATTTTTGCGCCGGTTTTTTGTATTTTTGTCTACTAATAGTTTTATAAATCTGATTTGTAGTAATTTTATTCTGTCTATATAAGATTTAAATGTATAGCCATAGCAGCCCATAAGAGAGTAGGGAGTCCACAAGTGCATAGTAGACCACGTACAGTGTGGCCCTATCCAGTACGAAACTAAGGTGGTGGAATTTTACAAGCACTGACCTGAGCTTGTCACATAGGTATGGAATGTGTATTATCCATGAAAAATTGCTGTCTGTTGTCAAATTGTACCTGGGGTACCTGTACTCCTCCACCACATCAATAGTTGCACACTTACACAACGACATCTGTTCACTGTGCAGACACTCAAAGCTATGCCCTACTATGCGTGGCGGGCACACAATGTTTTTAAGATAATGAGATCGTATGCACATACATTTGGTTTTTTCTAAATTAATTATAATCCCATTGTCATGATCCCATTTAATAACATTAGTGAAATCCTCTTGAATGTTTTTTTCTATGATATCTAAATCCTTGTCTGCGTGGACTAGACAGGTATCAACAGCGTACATGTATATGCGACAGTTTCGAACCACATTGCTCATGCTATTGACATGCATGATGTACATGTATGGAACACCACAAGTGACGTGTCTGGGTTCTCCGACGATGCCGTCAATAACAGTTTGCAGCGACCGGTACGTGAGATAGGCAAGCAACCACTTGTTCAGTGGTCCCGCGATCCCACATTCTTCCAAAGCTTGAAGCAGCTGATGGTGTACCAAAGTGTCAAAAGCTTTTTTGAAATCAATGTAGACCACCTGCTTCCGCTGGTCCAAACAAATATTGACGTCATCAGTAAACTGCACCAGAGCCGTCGCCGTTATTCTCCCGCGTCTAAAACAATGTAGTGCATTTGTTAATATATTGTGTTTTTATGTATTTATATATATAATATTTGTTAATATATTGTGAATAGTTTTCGTAGTGTCACTTTGAGAAGACCCCCAGGTCTGTACTCGTAAACCCACCGACCAAACCCACTGGAGTGTAACACTGGCACTTGAACAGGGCCGTATTTCACGCCCGCTTTGTCGTTCAAATTGCTATATTTGGCGGGCGGCAAATTAAACCGTACTAATTAAGTGCATACGAGCTGCGATCTGGCCCTGGACTGAAACTGTTGTGTTTATCGTTGTAAATTAGGTGATTTTGTTGTTGGTTTTGAAGTGGGTGTTTTATTTACTGCATAAAGTGGCAAGAGATTTCACTATTGCAGCCCTCGCAATTAGCGTTGGTTACAAGGCCTGATGATCATAAATATTGTAAGAATGGCTCTCAACTGGCTGGTAGATACCATAAATCCACGGCAAGGGTGAACGGTGATGCTTCCTACCTTTTTTTGTATTATGTAACTGCACAGTAGATATGTGAGTATTTTTAATACTTTATACCTGTACGTAGTATAGTATGTAGTGCTATTCTGGATGCATCGTCCCCACATATATGAATATTTTAATTATTGTAAAACACTTATATCTTTAAAGAGTAATGGAGTTTCTTGTCCTTTCTTCTCCATAATAAGATACTTTTCCGAAAGGACGGTAGAATCAGTTGTTATTACTTGCTTGCTTCGTCTTGCATTATGCCG
Organism: Orthosia cruda; assembly: GCA_964057195.1. Taxonomy (NCBI): domain Eukaryota; kingdom Metazoa; phylum Arthropoda; class Insecta; order Lepidoptera; family Noctuidae; genus Orthosia; species Orthosia cruda. The sequence continues at coordinate 49,699,615 of OZ059826.1, read as the reverse complement.
ATCTAAAGCAAATAACTTCCTCTGCCTTGTCCATGCACTTCTATTTCGACGAATAAAACTCGCCACGCCATCTGATCAACCTTGGTATAGCCTACCCTTTACTGAGATCCACTCTCTAGTTCTTTCAGACCACGGGCATGCAGCAGATGAGTCAACCTCGGCAATGCTCGGTAGTTTTCTGAGTAACATATGAGCTACCACATAATTGTAAATATAGATTTGAGAACATGTAAATGAAATAATTATTATTACCCGAGGACAAAAACCTCATTTCATTGTTATTTCAGCCTGAAACAAACAAACCTACCTACTCAAATTGCTATGTGTTCCATATCCGTATCTCGGCTTGTTTATTGTATGCAATGCTACACGGTATATTTACACTGGTGAGTATACCGGAAATATTACGTTTCATATGTGCTTGGGTATAGCCGTTATAATACACTGGCATTAATATGATATATCGAGAGTAAGAGAGAGAGACTGTACCTTATGTATGAGTGATAGAGATGCCGTAATACTAGGCGGAATTTTTACTTTTTTGCCAACTTAATAAAACTTATGCATTACTAGCTTCACCAGCGACTTCACCCGCGTGACAAGTGTTTTATCATACCAAGGGAACATTATACCGAGATGCAAAGTAGTGGGATAAATTTCCTATTCCAGACTATAATCGCTGTGCCAAATTTCATGCAGATCCGTTCAGCCGTTCTGGCTTGATTGACTAACAAACATACGCACATCCACACATCCAAACTTTAGCATTTATAATATTAGAAATAACGGGATGGTTCAATGTGGCGACGCCTGGGGGAGGCCTATGTCCAGCAGTGGACGTATTTCGGCTGAAATGATGGTGATGATGAATAATGGTAAAATAATAAGATAAGATTTTAGTGACAGACAACGCTTTAAAAACACTAATATTAACATTATAAGCGGGATATTTACCATGTTTACTGTTTGTAGCGAGTTTCCGATATTTCGGTGCTGTTGCAAGCACCATGAAGTGATGAGTTGCTTTAAAAACACTACAACCAGTTTGATTGATCTAGTGATTCTACGATCATTAAATTGCAGAATAGTGTTGCATGAATTTAAGGGCATTCTTCATTTATAACGGTGATTCTTTCAATTAAATTCGATGATGTTCTACTAGATTGCAATAGCCACATTCTCACTGAGTGTCATATTTTTATACGAGACTGTAAATGCACGCTTCTTCTGGGATAAGCCACGGGAATAAAGTGCCAAGAAAAAGTAAGTAATAATCAATATCAAAACACTAGATTCTCCCACTATGGGGAACTTTACCATCAATTATGGGGGATTAATAAAAAGATTTCAGCAATAAAAACAGGGGAAGGACATAGGAAGGCTTTTATGGCGTACTTCTATGGGGGACTCGAGTGTTTGGGGGACTCGAGTGTTTGGGGGAGCGAACTTGAAGATCAGTGGGGGATAATGAGCCGGGGTGGGGATTAGTAGTGATCGAAATGATTGTACGAATCCCGTAATCGGATATGAGCACATACATAAATCTAACTAGATAACGCAAGGTCCTCCATCTGTATGAAAACCGAGCGTGCCACTTTTTCACACACAATTAAAAACAGATTTACTTACCAATGAAAGAAAACATTTCCAATGCCTCGGCCAACTTTTTCTATACAGTATTTACAGCTCAATATGGCATAATTAGGCATTTTTCTAGATTTCTTTGGATTTCCGGTGCCGATAATGCTAAATGAAAATCTCAAAGTACGATCATTGATTTTAGTCCGTTTTGTGACACGCGAAGTACATACAATCGCGTCATCGAGATAGATTTATATCTGTGGATACGAGCTACTCGGGCCATTATAGGGCGGGCAGTCCGATTAATTCTGGTTAATTTTTTTTTACCGTTTCTGTCAACATGGAAAATGTTAACATTCGTTCAAAACAATTAACATAGGTTGCGTTCAAATTGTACGTTTTTTAGGGTTCCGTTCCCAAAGGGTAAGAACGGGAGTTTATTACTAAGACTCCACGATTCGTCTGTCTGTCTGTCCGTCTGTCACCAGGCTGTATCACAAGAACCGTGATAGCTACACAGTTGAAATTTTCACAGATGATGTATTTCTGTTGCCACTATAACAAAAAATACGACCACTAAGTGGGGCTCCCATACAACAAACGTGACTTTTTTGCCGTTTTTTGCCATATTGTTACGGAACCCTTCGTGCGCGAGTCCGACTCGCACTTGGCCAGTTTTTTACAATAGCTAATCGAAACACGGATGTGGCATGTATTCTACCATTTTTTGATTAAGTCGCTGTTAAAGTACTGCGGTTTTTATGAGAATGTTACTAAAATTTTACTTTACAAAAATCATAGTATAATTTTAAATTATATCACGACTTGATTTCCTGAATAATTAAGTAGAGGTCTACCTATAGCGTTCCCTTTCTAAAGTTAGGTATGTTTCAGCCCCTGTTATTATAATGGGAGGCAATCCTTTTGCCATCAAACGAGTACAAACTCAGACTCCGCTCTAGACCAACGATATAGACCGAAACGAAATACATTGTTAAAATATTTTATTGTACTAATAAAACTGACTTTGTTTAATACAATAATAAATTTTATCCGAAAATAGTTCAATAATTCCATTTAATCATGATTCACTTCCACCTATTACTAGGATATTAATTTATTTTTATTTATTATAGATATTTAAAGGCACAGAGTGTGCTCAAAAATTAATGCAATAATTTAATGTCGGAGCCATCAATCAGTAACTATGACCACGGCTGCAAAGTTACTTTTTCTACATTTTAGTGTCACAAAAAGACGAATATAATGCTGGCCGCCGCCTTCTTTTATCAAATTACATTTTGTTAAGTCACACAGAGTGACATTATAAATCTATTGATGCCGTATTTGTGAATTAAGATCCAAAACGCCGTTAAGGTTTCAGGGCATACCAAGTAAATATACACACAGATGTATGTACTATGTATTATGCATATATATTTAGCAGTGTAGGTAGGAACGCTTGTCAGCCTCAGCTGGGTGTTAGTTTATATAAGTTTACGACGTTTTTATTAACTAAATTCTTTAGGTAAACACAATTTTCATCTTTACGTACTAAATCACAAACGGCCAGTGAAACGCTACAGTAATATATGCCTAATTTACTAAGCAGTCTGGATTTAAAACGGATAGGATGAAACACGCCTGAATAAAATCAACACAAGTACCTACTGAGTAGTGTGTCCATGTGGTACTACTGCAGTGGTTATTCTTTTATCGTAGATCAATAGAATTTAAGTGGAGAGTATAGAGATTGATCTTTGTATACAGGCAGGCATATTATAAGTTGGGGATTAAATCGCTGATAAAATGCTTGGCTCAACGCTAGTCCTGCTCCACAGCCACTAGGGCACAAAAATCTGTGATAAGCAGAAAAGTTCTGAAGTATTCATAGACCTACTGAAGACTGTATGGATATATTTATGTTGTATTAACTCAATTTATTTTAGTATTATATAACTGCACAGCACATAATATGTGAGTACTATGTACCAATTGTAAATCTACTATTTACTGTACCTATGCCAATCTACCATTTACTGTACCTATATGTTGTTCGTTGACTTTAGTGTACCCATGCAGTTGATAGTGTGTCATGCTCTCTCTAATGTCTCTCGATGGTGGCACATGTGTTGGATCCACAGATAATATAATACTAGTGGATCATTCGGTTCCCTTCATGATGGTTGAGCTTAGTGGTGCCGATCCATGTGTCATGTTCGTGAACGGGTGCAATCTGTTGGGATTGGTCATAACTCAGCTGCCTAAGCCTGTTATTAATTGCCTATTTATTGTAAAAATTAATATTTGTTTCGGGATATTTACCATGTATATTTTGTTTTTGGTTGAGTGCTCGATATTTCGACACCGTTACAAGCGCCATGATCACGAGAACTAAAGTCTGCGGGTGGATGTTGTTAATATACATGGTAAATATCCCGAAACAAATATTAATTCTAATGATTGTGACCATGTCAGCTTAAAAACTTCTATTTATTGTATTTTTTTAATTGTTTGTTTTACTCTAGACGCTTTTACGTGCACGTCTTTTAAAATAACATCGTTCTCACATATATGTATTTTTCCAACAAGAATGATGTAACCAAATACTCGTAAATCACTTTTTTTAATAGAGTTTCTTATCCATTCTTCTGCATAACAAGCTACTTTTCCCAATGGACGGTAGAATCAATTATTATTACTTTTAATTTAATTTTTATCTTTTAATAAAATTCTTAATGGCCTAATTGAATGCAGTGGAAAACTATAGGCTAGCTATATTACAACCATAATGTAATAATATGATTTGTGGTATGATTCGTGGTGGTGACTGATTTTATTCTATCGTAACTCGAAAGTCTGTGCGTAACGGTAGAACTAGCTGATTTGTAGGTATTTATCATGATATACAAAATAGCTCTCGTGCATTATTGATTTCACATACACTTAGGGTTCTCTTTAAACGATTGACAGACAGACAACTACTTTCAAACACTGTATGTATTGATTTTTTGCTCAAAACTTGCCTTAAAATGTTCCAGATATAAATTTATATTTTAAAAGCCAATAAATTAATCACTTAACATTACACACATTGTCGACTTTTAAATCAAACACAAGAGTTCATACACAAAAAATAATCATCAACACAAATAATAAATCCGTAGAAAAGTTGTTTTTGTACATCGAAATTATTTCCAAAAAAAATAGCCAGGGTGTTAAAGGAGAGAGCTGTTTATCTGTTTAGTTGTGCACGCATCACGTAAAATGTACGAAACCAATGTAGTTAACTTTTACATAAAAATTGTGCGTAACTTGAAGTATTACTTAGTTTTTGTTTCATCGCAATCGCTTCACTCTATCAAAAGTGAGATGCATTTTAGGTGTTCAAGAAGTAAAATATCACAACAATTCTCGAAATGTTGAACTTCATATTCGAAAGGGCTTTGTGCATTTGACATCATTTTCTTATTGTTGGTGTAAAGATTCTCCGCGGAAGAATGACCTAAGAAAAATAATTGGTAGATAAGTAGGAAGGTAAGTAGGGTTCGTAGGTAGGTAAGTAGGGTAGAGTAGGCAGTTGATGGGAGCGAAGCCGCAAGCGCAGCTAGTATAAAAAATTGGAATGTAAAAGAACAAAAATGTATTATTTTTTAATATTTGTTTAATAATAATTTAATTTATTTTGCTGACACCTTGTTTATACAATTAATTCTGTCGACATTTTAATTCGTAATATTCGTTTTTTATTTTTTTTTTGACATTTTAATCTTTAATTTATTTTATTTTTCTTTGACATTATAATCCGTAATAATTATTTTTGACATTTAATCCGTAATATAATTTATTTTTTAAATAATTTAACAGTTTTAATTCCATTTTTAATATTTAAATTTGTTTTATATAACTTCTTATCTTTTTATAATACATACATGCCTGTTAAGTTTTATTAATCATATTTGTAAAATTTTATTTTGTTAATTGTAAGCGCAAGTCGTATTCATTTTGTAAAATGATTTTGTATTATGTGGAAAATGTCGCTGGGTGCACATTTGTTTTTCTTCTTGCTTAAATTGTATGTACTGCTGTAGTGTGTAGTCGTTTGTTTTCCCAAATAAATAAATAAAATAAAGAAACAGTCCTAAATAATGTCCTGCTACTGGTCATACTACCGCTACCGAGTCGGAACAAACAGACAAAAATAGCTACAATAAACCGGGTGCCGGCACTGAATTGGTCAGAGTTTGCTTTGCACGAGAATCGAACCCGGTACACGTACCGCTCCAGAATACAAATTGCCTTTATTTGGCTGCGTAATTGTGATTTTAAAAAGTTTTCGTTGTGAAATAATGGTTTTTATTCTTTAACAGAATTGAGTTCGTAATTAACTCTCTATCTATCCTACTTTCTTCCTTCTAGGATTATAAAGGTGAAAGTTTGTGAGTGTGTTGGTATATTTGTTACTCTTTCACGCAAAAACTACTAAACGTTTCTGGATGAAATTTGGCACAGAGATAAATTATAGTCCGGAATAGCTTATACGAGTAGGATACTTTCTATCCGAGGAATATGTTCCCTTGTAATAATTTACAACATTCACGCGGGTGAAGCCACTGGCAGAAGCTAGGCTAATTGCGAAAGTAAGTCTGTCTAGTAGTAGTAAACTAGTTGGAAAGTCTTAATTGCTGAAGGGATTTAGATCGGACTTAGAGCATGGGATGACCACGTCCTGAATTAGGTGGCGGTAGGTTTATTCCACGGGTATAGGGATAATTATCCCTAGGGAAAATTTCCCATTTTCAGGCGGGCGAAGCCTATAGCAGAAGCTAGTGAACCTATATTTATTTTAAGTACGAAAAATACCTCATTTTACTTAAATTAACAAGATCGCAAATCTTGTTAATTTAAGTAAAATGAGGTATTTTAATAATTAATTTAATCTTCATATTTAAATGCTTGAATCATAAGCAATTTTGATAATATATTAACTCTAATCCTTACATTATCAATATTCAAATTAGGTTCATACACAGACATACATTGAACGAGATAACGCAAGTCCCTCCATCTGCATGATAACCAAGCGTGCCACTTTTTCACACACTATTTAAGAACCAATTTACTTACCGATGAATGAAAATGTTTCCATTGTCTCGATCAATTTTCTTTGTAGAGCTTTTACTGTTTAATTTGGCAGTATTCTAGGTTTTGGTTGCTGTCCGTTACCGATAACACTAAATGAAACAACTCAAAGTAAGAGCATTGTTTTAAATTTGTAGCCCTGTTTTGACATTTGCATCATCTTGTAAATGTATGTCTGTGGATTCTCTCTCGTAAAGCTATTTATGGAAATTCAACTAGCAATCCAAAGTAACTTGAAACTAAAACCGATAAATACAATTTAGATTAAAAACTTTATTTATCAAATAGAAGACCTAATAAAAGGAGAATGCCCATGGACAGTACTTTCAAAAAAATAATTGTGTCACAATCATTTCTGGACAATAAATTAAACAAAATATTTCAAGTATATTGACTTCTTTTCTAAAAGATTCCTCGTGGGGTTCATTTTCTTGAATTAATAAGTATTTAACTTCTGTTTCTCAGCTCAAACATATTCCGCCATTTATGTTAGGGTTGAGGCATGTTGACATGATCTGACATCGATTAATCGAAGAATCAATTTTTATAATCTACCTGAAACACTGAATCGATCCACCTTTTTAATGTTAAGAACTAATTGATTTTGAAATTGGTTTGATTTACGAGTTTAATGCAAAACAAGATAACAAATGAATCATGTTTTAAGAAATTGATTAAATTACCGATTTGGTAACATGTCTATTACTTTCAGTCATTTCATTTGACAGTGACAGTCATGTGACAGTAGTCTTCTTTTCATTTGATTTGTTTGTATGCTATGTTGCGTCGATTTGCGTTACTTATTACTTATCTTATCAATACAACACCGCCGTGTGTTTGTCAAAATAGTGCTTAATAAGACAGGTCTTTATATTTGTGATTTCCGACATGGCTCCGGCTCGAAATTGGTGTCTTAAATGTTCTTTGATGTAGGCGCCATATATGCGCAGACATAATATTTTGCTGCGTTTTTGCATTTTAAATCCTGATAATATATTGACCATATTACGGGCTTGGATCTACACCGGTAAGTAAGAATATCATTGTATGTCTTACCAGCACTTGAACAAATGTCTAACGAATGCAAATCTTAAGTATGCTGGCATAGAGTCCATATTGCTGTGTGGTTATAGTAGACCTAAACAGGAACATATTTTGATCAATATCTCTTAACTCCCGCAATGAACATTGACTAAAGTTGGTATGTGTAATTAATTAGGGTAACATAATCAAATAAAGGTGTTTTTATTAGGACACGCAAATTTCTCAGTCGGTACATTTCTCCATACAAAATGGGCATTCTCCTTTGACTAACTAAATTATTTATATCAAAAGAAGTTATTTTGCCGAAATTGTTTCGCTAAAACAAATTGTACAGGCATGGGAGCTTGGAAAATAAAAAAAAATATAAGAACCAACCCTTTGAAGTAAAATCCAATTTAAAAGAACTAAAAGTCTGTCGGAGTTCATCAAAATTTGTATATGACCCCAAGTTTATTAAGGAGTTGAAACGAGGTTATCATCAAAAAAGATAGGAAAATTGTTTATTTTTTTTCATCTCTGTTAATTTTTTGCTATTTATGTGAACCAATAGCTTATCTTATCCTTTAATAGCTTCTTTGCCGATTAATGAAGACCTGCTGATTTTAAGAAGGTAATTAAAACAATAATATGGAGAATATTACCCGTTCATACTACGTGTGTACTATGGTGTAGGTACTCTTACGATCATATTTAAATGACAATATAATGTTTATACAGGTAGTTATTGTAAATTAAGTATTTTACACTATGTCATTTTATATAAGTAAATAAAATAACTTAGAGGGGAGTCCGGTGACGGACAGCTGCCGTGGGTTCACGTATGAGTGCTAACTCGTGCCCATGTTCCCTCCTTAGATAAGCGGCACAGGAGGACACCGTGGAATTTTAGTGGGTTAGAGTCCCACATAACTGCGCTATCTCCCCGTGGTAGCGCAGTATGCATGAGCATTTCCCCTTCCAAAAAAAAAAGGTTTGTATATCATGTGTATTTATTCCAGATTGATACAAAAGTATGTAAACGACAAATAAATGTTTGTATCGAAATAAGAGAGATAGAGAATATAAAACTAGCTTTTATAATAGTTACGCAAATTGTGGGTAGTCAGAAGTTGAACAATTTTTTTTTCTTTTTTTTTTTAAATTCAACTTAAATAGTAAAAGTAAGCAATTATAATAATTAATGACACATATTGGTAGTTAATTATCTCTACCTGTCAGTGAAGTGTTATCTATCACTAAGACACAACATTACTTTTTTTTAACATCAAAATCAAAATCATTTTTTTTATTTCACATAGGCCTACATGGGCACTTATAAAACGTCGACATAAGGTGCACGGTTCGTGTTGGTCGTATCCTATTGAGAAGAACCGGCAAGAAACTCCATGGTTACTCTTTTAAAAATGGTTTGATTTTACAATATTTCCATGTTACAGCATTAGTACTTAGATATGGGGGGACAACGTAGGCCCGACTTATGACAATAAGTCGTAAGAAACTAAAAAAAAAAAAAAAAAGATTATATATTATATAAAAAAGTTAACAAATATTATCTAGCATCTAGAAGGCCTACAATGTTCACACATTCACAAAACAATCGGTAAAAGAATCTATACAAAGGTAAAAAAATAAGTATAACAAGACTAAATTTAACATGTGGCACAAATTTTGTTATCAGTGCTGTAACTATTCCTAGCAAAGGGCTATAAAGATGATTGAAAACCATTGTAAAAAGTCTAATTAAAAGAAGGAAAGAAAAATGAGATTGAGAATAGTTAGAGACATCCACATATTTGTGCCGTTTACAAGTTACCAGGGAAGCTGCACGCGCAGAAGGAGCTAAGGCCATATGTTTTTATCTTCAACGTAGTCCTTGATTTTATAATATGCTTTTTTAATAAGGATACGTTCATCAGCATGGAAGCTATCAACAGCACCATCACAGATTTGACCCAAATGTTCAGCCAGAGAATGTCAGAATTTGAAAAGGAGTTGAATACCCCATGCACTACAACAATCACCACCTCAGGATTGGCAGCGGATTTTGCAACTTTCCGGGCTTTTATTCTTCAGGCGCTCAATACACTACCGTTGCAGGTTGCTAAGTTGGCGCAGAGCCAGGATAATATGGAGAAGCGTGGGTGGCGTAAAATCCTGCCGATGCATGGAGTGTCCGAGGAGCCTGACGAGGAGACTGCACAGGTGGTGGCTCAAGTTTTGAAGCAGCGTCTACATATTGACTTGGCCACAACTGGCATAAAGAGGTGTCACAGGATCGGGCGCAGCACAACCCACAAACCCCGGACTATCCTCATTAAGATGCATGATGTGGATCTCCGTGAAAAGATCTGGTTCAGAAAGACCAAGCTGAAGGGGTCCGGCATCACTATATCGGAGTTTCTCACTAAAGCCAGGCACAATGTCTTCATGGCGGCACGGGATAAATTTGGTGTGACCCAATGCTGGACCTCGGCAGGAACTGTGTTCGTCCTCGATTCAAAGGGATCTCGGCATCGAATCACTTCCGCTGCCGATCTCAATAAGATCGCGCAGCGGTCGGAGCTGATGGCCACCCAGCCGGAACAGGTCTCTGGACAGCCGGAGCCGGGCGTTGTTCAACCGGTCGCAGCGGGAAGGATAGCCGCAACAAAAACCAAGCGCACTGTAGCCAGAAGATGAAGTTCTTCGTTGTTTCATCCCTTTTTTAGTAGTCCAGGTATCTATAGTGTATTGTGTTCAGTAGTTATTTCCATAATTAGCAATAATATCGCAGCTTTTCTTATTTAAATTCCTGTGGAGGTATAGGTTTGTAATTTTTGTTTATCTTTCTTGTTATCCGTCACTGTCATTTTCTGACTTTTACAGTTCATGTTGCGTTGCGTTCCGTTGACAAAAGGCAACCTTAGACGCTTAATTTCGTTCTATAACATTCCTATTTTTATTTATTTTTACCTATGTTATATATTTTTTTAATTGTTTTTATGCCTGGACTGCAAAATCGGATTCGATTTTTGTGTTTTGTTTTTATTTAGTTTTTTTAACTCTGTTATGTAACACTGGCGGGTGGACGGGACATTTTGAACCGTGTAGACTTTACTGTTTTATAAGTTTTTGTAGATATATTTTAATAAGTATTTATTTATTTTTTATATTTATGCTTAGCCCTGAATGTAGCAGTGATGCTGATTCTTCTAATTCATTGGATAGTGTTCCTTCTTTAGCCGATACCCTTGGTTCACTGTTTGCCGATGTCTCCAGGAACTTTAATGTAGTCCACATAGATGCCCAGAGTATTCCGGCCCACTTCCCCGGTATGCTGGCAAGCTTTGACTATAAGAATATCCATGCAATTCTTGTTTCAGAATCATGGTTAAAACCTTGTCTTTCCTCTTCCTTTTACTCTCTTCCCGGTTTTCAACTTATTAGGAATGATCACGTGGTCGGTGGTGGTGGCGGTGTGGCCATTTATCTTCGTAATTATATTCCTTTTTCTATAGTTAACATGTCCACGCAGCCGCCTTTGCCAAACGCTGGTGAACATCTTTTCCTGGAAGTTGAATTGCATCATTCTAAGATTCTCCTTGGAGTTTACTACTGCCCTTCTCTTCGGATTATTTTTTTCTCTTCTTTCGAACGTATTTTGCAAGATTTAATCCCCTCTTACAGTCATTGTATCATAATGGGCGACTTTAATACGTGTCTTCTTAAACAAGACTCCCGCTCTTCTTCTTTTCGTCATATTATTGAATCTGTCAATCTCTCTTTTCTCGATCTTGGTGCCACTCACCATTTTCTTAACTCTGTTCCCTCACTTCTCGATCTTATTATTGTCTCGTCTTTTGATCACGTCGCTAAACATGGTCAATGTTCTGCTGACGCCTTTTCCTACCATGACTTAATTTACACTTCATACAAAATTCGACCACCTAAGCATAAGTTCAAAACTCTTCTGCTTCGCAATTTTGATGGTATGGACATTGATCGACTTCGAGAGGATGCCAGTAATATTGACTGGACGACACTAGTGACTACCTCATCCGTAGACGAACAAGTTGAAGTCTTGACTTCTACCTTATTTCATCTATACGACACACATGCACCTATTCGAGCCATGAGAGTTAGGTATCTTCAAGCGCCCTGGCTGACCGACGAAATTAAACTTTTACTAACTAAAAAGGCAGCTGCGAAGATTAAGTTTAAAATTTGGCCTAATGACGTCAACAGGGAAAAATACATCTCAATTAGAAATCACTGCAGTAAGGTGTGTAGAATCGCAAACCGCCAATATATCCATAGTTCAATTCAGAACGGTGATCCAGCCAAGGTATGGAAGTTTCTAAAATCATTAGGTATCGTAAAAAAGTCTCACAATACGATTCCTAAGGACTTGGATTTCAATTTACTTAATAGTCATTTTTCTACTTCGCCCGTATTGGATAGGGCCACTAAAGTTACTACGCTAAGTAATCTTTCAAACATTCCGGTACCTGATTTTCTCATTTTTTCATAATTCAATTCACCGTTTGTGATGTTAAAAAGAGTATTGTATCGATTTTGTCCAACGCTGTTGGTAGTGACTGTGTTAGCCGTAAAATGATCATCCCCATACTTGATGACATTCTTCCTGTTATCCTTGACATCCACAACTTCTCTGTTTCCAGTGGTGTTTTCCCTCAAGCCTGGAAAGATGCCCATGTTATTCCTCTACCCAAAAAATCTCATCCTGCATCTTTCTCTGACTATCGTGCCATTTCTATTCTTCCTTTCCTATCCAAAGTCCTTGAAAAACTTGTCCACTATCAACTCAGCTCGTTCCTTTCCAAACACAAGCTGCTAAATTCCTTCCAATCTGGTTTTTGTCCGGGACACAGCACTACCTCAGCACTTGTGCATATTACGGACGACATAAGGTCAGGCATGGAAATGGGAAAGTTAACTGTACTTTCTCTACTTGACTTCAGCAATGCCTTCAATACGGTTGACTTCGACATTTTGCTGGGCGTCCTATGCTCTTTTGGCATTTCTCCTTTTGTAATTGACTGGTTTCAAAGTTACCTGTTTGGCCGCCGGCAGCGTATTTGCATTGAGGAATCTTTCTCTTCTTGGTGTCACACCTCTGCCGGTGTGCCGCAGTGTGGCGTTTTATCTCCTCTACTTTTCGCACTCTTTATTAATGCTATCACTCAACGGCTATCTTCTTTCTACCACCTTTATGCTAATGATCTCCAAATTTATACTCAAGCCCCTCTCGGCGAGTTATCAGACGCTATTGAGACTATTAATACGGACCTAGCTCGAATTGGTGACTGGAGCACTGAGTTTGGGCTGAAGATCAATCCGACGAAAACTCAAGTGGCTGTTGTGAGAAGTTCGCGAACGGTCTCTAGGATTGATTGGGCGACACTTCCCCAGGTTTCTTTAAACAACACCATTGTTCCTATAGCTGAAACTGTGAAGAACCTGGGTATTTACATCGACAGCACCCTTTCCTGGACTAAACAACTGCAAGAGGTCAGTCGTAAACTGTTTGCTTCTGCGGGCTCCCTGAGACGCCTTCGTAACTTTCTGCCCATCACCACTAAAATTGCGTTAGCACAATCTCTTCTTCTCCCTATCCTGGACTATGCTGATGCCAGCTATCTCGATCTCACCCAAGACCAATTGGACAAGCTTGAGCGACTTCAAAATCTCTGTATCAGGTTCATATTTGGCTTGCGCAAGTATGACCATGTTTCTGAATTTCGAACCAAGCTCAAATGGCTTCCTATTCGTCTTCGCCGGAATGCCCACATCCTTTCATTGCTATATAATGTGCTCTTTAATCCTTCTAGTCCTTTTTATCTTAAAGAACGCTTTCAGTTCCTCTGTGACACACATTCTCGGTCCTTGAGATCATCGGAAAATCTAAAATTAAGCATTCGTATGCATTCCACATCCTTCTTCGACAAATCATTCACGGTTCAAGCAGCTCGTTAGTGGAATACATTACCTACTGAGGAAAGGCGTGCGCAAACATTACCTTCATTTAAAAAAATGGTGAAGGAGCATTTCCTTTCTCTGTAACTATTCTTCTCCTTTCTCTGTTCTATATTTGATATGTATTAGTATATTATTTTATTTGTATGTATGTATTTTATGGTATATCTAAGTAATATTATTTAGTATAGTTTTTGTATACTGACAGCGCTATGTCTATCTTCTCTCGTTCAGTCCATCCAAAGGTTGTCTGTAAGAGATTGCCCTGTGCGATAAGACCGCCTATTGTACACTTATCTTTATAAATGTTTTTGTCCTGTAATTATTTAAGTGGTGTACAATAAAGTATATAATAAATAAATATTTCAATTCAGCTAACAATCCAGTCCGGTTTTTGTTTTAACCCCGTGATAAACAAATTGGACCAAAAACTAGACATCAGCTGGACATATAAGGGCTAGCTAGTAATAGTACCTAATGTGTTGTCACTATAGAGAGACTGCAAAATATCGAATATCTCTATTTTCACGACCCCATTCAAAAGAAACACTGCAAAGCTTTGCGAGGCTACACAAATGTACACGATTTGATATAAGGGCTAAGTTTTCAATAGTCAGATATTTTTAACTGAAGAACAAATAGGGCTATTTGAGATATTTTCTATAAAAAAGCTGTCGAACCTTTTGAAAAATAGGCCCTTAGTAAATCGTCTGGCTGTCGTCAAAAGCGATTGATTTTGAGACTGTAACAGCTGCAGACGTTATGGATTCTGGTCAGATTGGACGAATTTGTTCAGCTAAACTAATTATACCGCTGATGTTGGTCACTCTCATGGGTTGAAGTATCATTATCAGCCTTTACCAATGTTCCCACTGCTAGGTCACAGGCCTCCTCTCTGTGAGAAGGAAATAAGGGTTGAAGTATCATATCACTAATAATATAAATCTGCTTATGCCGACTTTTTAACGTACTCGATCGTTATAATATAAAAAAATGTTTACAAAAAAATACAACCGACTTCCAAGTAAAAACACTACAAAGTGAAATTAATATCTATTTATATTAATATTTTTCCCTTTGTAGTGTTTTATTTAGAATTCGGTTGTATTTTTTTGTACCACTAGCTAGGTACCTATAATACCTGCCAGCCTACCTAACCTACCTATACCTGCCTGCCTATACCTGCCTAAAGTGATGCCAGAATAGATTAACCCAATAAAATGAAACTTAAACAAAACCGGGGGAATGAGAATATACCAGGGTGAACTGTTCACACCTGCGTACCCCTTTAGAGCGTACTATTGTGATGTTATGTTATGAAATTGTGTAAAAAATAAACAGACATGCGATTGCAGTTATCCCGAATGATTCGCTGTCATTTATTGAAGAGTTCTGATGTATATCGCCGAATTTTTCCATCAGATCTTGATGAAATTGAAATGGCTCCAGCATTCAAGTAAAAAAAGAATCATCAAAATCAGTTTACGTAGTAAAAAGTTCTGAGGTAACAAACAAAAAAAATGCAGTCAAATTAATAACCTTCTCCTTTTTGGGAAGTCGGTTAAAAAAACTTTTATGTCAATTTGTATACAAAAAAAGGTTTCTCTTTACTGTCACCAGAAGGCACTGAAGTCGGTTAAAAAAACTTTTATATCAATTTGTATACAAAAAAGAGGTTTCTCTTTACTGTCACCAGAAGGCGCTGATCCAGTTTCAATACAAACTGACGTATACGTTAACACGAATGAGCGTGAGTAGAAACTCACATATTGTTCAAAAAGCATAATTATTGTGTCACGCATTAGGAGACACCTACATGTTAAGTACCATAACTGCAGTTGTATTAAAAAAAATAACTAAACACACAACAATAAATATTACAGTAAACATGTTCAAAACCTCACCTGCTTACCGCAAAACAAAACAGCTCATAAACATAAAAAATATTCCCACAGATTATAACCCACACCGTACAACTCCACACAAACAATTCCGCTTAATATTTTTATTTATATCCTCTGCAAAAGAAACAGCAATTCCGAAAACTCTCACTAACAATTTTTATATACGAAACACTCTAAAAACTCTGGAACTACGCGTTTGCATACAACAGCGGTAAATTCTCATATAACCTAGTTTGCATATCCGACTTGTGCCGGCTTAATCTGGTAAAAACTGGTATTTACCGGACAACGGCTGTTACGCCATGTTGGTGTATCGTGCAGGTTAATGTACCTTTCGTTTGTGTTTCGGCTTAGCTGCTGTATGTTTTTGTAAGTAAAAAGTTTGGATTGTGGAGTAAGTGGATTTATGATGGAATGGCTGGACGCATGGGGATTATGCAAAAAGATCTGTGACAACACGGAATGGGCGTTTGTAAGGGCTGATTTTTCAATTCATTGTTTACTTTTTTTCATGCATTATTAATTAATAGGGTTATCATCACACACAGCCTGAATTAACCAACCTTTGTTTTCCTGTGCTACTGGTATTATGCCAACCTGGATGAGGTATGCGCTGTTCCACCATCGATGGCAAGAATATCGTCTACCTATCTCGCTTACAAACGATTAGCATGGTTAATTAGTTACTACTATGTGGTTACAAGCAATGCTGGTTGATTAGTAATGATTGCTGTAACCGCAGGAGTTCACATCTATGCAACGCCTAGGGATAAAGCACTGGAGCTCAACACTTAATTACCACTGCTCAAAGATTAAGTTAAAATGTTGGTAGTAGGAACGGTAGTTTCGTGAAAAGTACCAACGCTCTGTAATTTATCCCTGCCCCCGTGACCATGACGTGTCAAAACTTGGTTTGACTGTGAAAAAGGGACAGATATATACAAGTCATATACATTTGTCCCTTACGCTCACTAGAAATAAACTTGCTCTTAGAGCTTATGGTCACCCCCCCTCCTCCCCCTGTATGATTATAGTCTCCTTCTTAAACTCGATGGGCCATATAATATCCGAGTACTGTAGTTCCTTGCATCTGAAGTAAACATACAGGTTAAAGGCCTCCTTTTAAGGTTTCCATACCCAAAGGGTAAAAACGGGACCCTCTTACTAAGACTTCGCGGTCCGTCTGTCTGTCTGTCTGTCTGTCCATCTGTCACCAGGCTATATCTCATGAACAGTGATAGCTAGCCAGTTGAAATTTTCAGAGATGATGTATTTCTGTTGCCGCTAAAACAACAAATAATATCTCCCATCTTATCTTATCTTGTGGAGGGGCCGAGAAATAACTTTGACACTTCGATTTTGTCTAGATCACAACCCAAGGGCTCTAGACTTAATGACATCTGCGATAACGACTGTAACAAATAAAACATACAGTTGAATTGAGAAACTCTTCCTTTTTGAAGTCGTTTAAAAAATCCACAATGTTTTTGATTGATCACGAGGAAACTTCTTGGCACTTTTTAATTCCATACATTTTGTACTTTTTAGCGATAGTTTTCGGATAGAAAATGTCACTTTGTGAAGACCCTCAGGTCTATATTCGTAAACCCACCGACCAAACGCACTGGAGTGTAACACTGGCACTCGAACAGGGCCGTATTTCACGCCCGCGTTGTCGTTCAAATTGCTTTATTTGGCGGGCGGCAAATTAAACCGTACAAATTAAGTGCATACGAGCTGCGATCTGGTCCTGGACCGAAACTGTTGTGTTTATCGTTGTAAATTAGGTAATTTTGTTGTTGTTTTTGAAGTGGGGATTTATTTATTTACTGTATAGAGTGACAAGAGATGACATTATTGTATCCCTCGCAATTAGAGCTGGTTAAAAGTCCTGATGGTCATAAATATTATAAGAATGTCACTGGCCGTCAGATAATATGAATGCAGGGTGAACGGTGATGTTTCCTACCATCGCTTGGTTTATGTGGCAAATGTTGAAAACATTGTCTCTAACGGCCCCGTTGCATTATTCCGCTCCAAAGTAAATAAATCCCTCTTCCTTTTCCATGCACTTCTATTTTCTGCTAATTGCGTGCTGGTCCTTTTGGTGGGTAGGTAGGAATAAAACTCGCCACGCCATCTTATAAATCAACCTCGCTATCGCCTAGCCTTTACTGAGATCCACTCGCTGTTTCTTTCGACCACAAGCATGTAGCAGATGACTCAACCTCGATAATGCTTGGCAGTCTGAGTAACATTTGATAAATGATAAATGATTGATTATTTGCTGTCAGAGAACCCAAATATGGGTTAAGCTCGCCTGTGTACATAAGTTTTCCTTTTGTATTTTAAATGTATATTTTGTGTACAATAAAGAATATGAAATGATTTTATTTCTGTAAGTTAGTTTGTATAAACACTTATACATGTCGATCATATTTTTAAAACTAGATGAGGTCGGCGTTTACTATCTGACTACTCTAAGAAGAAAGGCCGATACGAACTCAGAGGTCACAGTCTCTTTTAAAGTCCAGAAAAAATCTTGGTTAGATCATGTGAAGACCATGAAGACTAATGTCTGAAATGGTATTTTGAGGAAAGAACCAGCCAGATTGAGTGGATCTGTCCAGTCAGTTAACGCATTTGTCAATAACCGTGCAGCTCAAAATTTAAGGAGCTCAACGATTCGACGAACAATACCAAAAGCATAAAGTACTCAAACTGCCAGACCATGATTAAAAACTCATCATCATCATCATTTCAGCCAAAAGACGTCCACTGTTGTACATAGGCCTCCCCCAGGCGTCGCCACATTGACCGATTCCGTGCGTCTCGCATCCAGCGCCTTCCCGCAACCTTAACCAGGTCATCAGTCCACCTAGTGGGAGGCCTTCCAGCGTATCGTCTTCCGGTTCGCGGTCGCCATTCCAGAACTTTTCGGCCCCATCGGCCATTCGTTCTGCGAGCAATGTGCCCTGCCCACTGCCACTTATGTTTGGCAATTCTTCGGGCTATGTCGGTAACTTTGGTTCTCCTGCGGATATCATCATTTCTGACGTGATCACGCAAGGAAATACCGAGCATAGCCCTCTCCATTGCCCTTTGGGTGACTTTGAGCTTTCTGATAAGGCCCATTGTGAGCGACCACGTCTCAGTTCCATAGGTGGTCACTGGCAACACACACTGGTCATAGACTTTTGTCTTGAGACACTGCGGTAAATTGGACGAGAAGATACCACGCAACTTCCCGAACGCCGCCCAGCCGAGTCGGATTCGACGGTTGATCTCTTTCTCGAAATTGGACCTACCCAACTGGACCGTTTGTCCCAGGTAGACATAATGGTCTACAACTTCGAGTATAGAGTCTCCGACCTTGATAGGAGTGGGTGTTACATGGGCATTCACCATGATCTTGGTTTTGTCCATGTTCATTTTAAGACCCACTCTTTCGGAAGCTCTACTGAGGTCATCGAGCATTTTACTGAGGCTCTCCATGGTCTCAGCCATGACCACTATGTCGTCGGCAAACCGAAGGTGAGTAATGTACTCGCCATTAACGTTGATGCCCAGCCCCCTCCAGTCCAGAACCTTGAAGACATCCTCCAGCGCAGCAGTGAGCAGCAGTGATTAAAAACTAAGATAAATTAAAAACAAAAAAGCATGATCCACATAGTTTTCACATTCACAATAATTAAAACAAGTAAAATTTCAAAATTTTAAAAACCCCCGACACATTTATCTTGTGAATCATCCCGATTCAAACAGTAAAACACCCATAACTTTTGAACGGCTAAACCGATTTTATTCAAACATAGCTAAGAACACTCTAGACAAAATCACATTTCAAACAAAAAAACGAAATCAAAATCGGTTCATTCGTTTAGGCGCTATGATGCCACAGACAGACACACAGATACACAGAAACACACGTCAAACTTATAACACCCCTCTTTTTCCGTCGGGGGTTAATAAAATAATATAGTACTTTAAAAGTAAATATTCTTGTCATTGCAAAAATACCTGAGCTAGGCACATGTTTGTAATTATAGATTGCAAAACTTGTAAATTAATTAATTATTGTTACTATTAACCAGAGGACGAAGGCCTCATGTCATTGTTATTTCAGTATGAAACAACCAAACCTACCTACTCAAATTTCTGTGTTCCATATCCGTGTCTCGGTTTGTTTATTGTATACAGTGCAACACGGTATATTTACACTGGCGTGTATACTGGAAACGTTATGTATCATATATGTTTGGGTACAGCAGTTATAGTACACTGACGTTTATTTGATATATTGAGAGTAAGAGAGAGAGAGAGAATATGACTTATGAGTGATAGAGGTGACGTAATACTAGGCTGAATTTTACTTTTTTGCCTACTTAATAAAACTTATCAATTATTTCAGTAACAGACAACGCATAAAGTTTAAAAAAATAATAGCTTGAGGTTAAGAACGTCATTTTCAAATAATCGCTAAAATCACTGATCTTGTAATTCAATTAAAGGTCACATACGTAACGTGTTTTTTTTCTGACGGAACGGGACGAGAAGATCGATTCATACAAAATGCCAAGGGACGCCACGTCGCCGTCCGCCGTATGCTCTTTCGTGTACATTTTGTGTGAAACGATATTTTCAAAACTTAACGTTCCGTGCCGACCTATAATTACCGTATGACGTTCAACTAGCAATAATTAGCGACATGATCTCTGAGTCTCATATTTTAAATGCTTCGTTTTTTTATCTTGCTATATATGTAGGTATGTACGTAAGTGTGTTCGGGTCAAATCTTGCAACTGAATTTTAAAGCAGTTATCCTCGATCGATTAAGAATAATTTTGCATACACGTTTAGTTTGGATGACAATGCATGGTTACCTAAGTGACGTCATTCTAAATCCTATATGGCGGATGGCTCAAGATAGCGGACTAGTTATTTTTTGTGCACTGCCATGATAAGGGAATCAAATGAAAGGGTTTTCTGAGAAGAAAACGAAAAAAGCTTGTTTTTTTGAAAAAATATTAAATCAGTTCTGGATAATTTATCTTCTTCTACAAAAACTAGCCACTTGAGTTTTGGGAGAGTATGACTGCACTTTGAACCTTGACTGTACGCTGCTTGTTGGATAGCCCACGGGAATGAACTGGCAAGAAAAAGTAAGTAGTAATCAATATCAAAACATTAGACTCTATGGGAAACTTTACCATCAATTATGGGGGAGAAATAAAAAGATTTCAGCAATAAAACAAGGGAAGGACATAGGAAGGCTTTTATGGCGTTGTTTTATGGGCTACTCGAGTGTTTGGGGTCTATTACAATAATATCGATGGGGAACGCGACCTTGAAGATCAATGGGGGATAATGAGCTGAGGTGGGGATGATTTGGCATAGCAATTGTATTGTCGTAAATATGAATGATTTTGTTTGACGTTAGTGGTTGATTCGTATCAAAATAGTAGTGATCGAGACGATTGTAACAATCCTGTTATTGGATACGAGCACAGACATAAATCTAACTAGATAACGAAAGTCCATCCATCTGTATGAAAACCAAGCGTGACACATTTTCACACACAATTAAAAAACAAATTTACTTACCACTGAAAGAAAACATTTCCACTGCCTTGGCCAACTTTTTCTATACAGTATTTACAGCTCAATATGGCATAAACAGGCATTTTTCTAGATTTCTTTGGATTTCCGGTGCCGATAAAGCTAAATGAAAATCTCAAAGTACAATCATTGATCGTAATTTTACTCCGTTTTGTGACATGCGAAGTACATACAATCGCGTCATCTATTTAGATTTACATCTGTGGATACGAGCTTCTCGGGCCATTAGGGCGGGATGTCCGGTTAAAGGTATAAAAAAAAAATACCGGTACTGTCAACGTGAAAAAGATTAATATTCGTTCTATAAGATAAAAAAACAATTATCATAGGTTGCGTTCAATTTGTACTTTTTTGATGTGAAACATCTATAGGCGCACGTGAGACCGATTTCTGGCGTGGCGACGCGTCGCCACGCGCAATCGACTGTGCGTTTCTCTCTCACTCGATCCGGCGTTAAGCCATCTCTTTCGCTCCACTGAGCTCGGATACCTATAATGTATACTCTGTTTATTACAGTACTCATAACCTGTGTTTTTCTGGTAAATAAATCATTTTTCTGTTCTGATAATAAAATGTCTGACCGTGATAATTTAGAGAGTGGAAGTGATCAGCCTCCTGCAAAGAAAGCAAAATCACACTATGACACATTATCAAGTCATCAGTAAGTTAATTATATTTTTATAATTAAAGTATGCATTTATCTGTGCATTTAGCACGCGTATATTTGGTGTGTATTGAGCGCCAGTAAATGTAAAATCTACTCTCTAGGTAGATTAAAATTCACATAAATTTCATTGCATATCATGTTTTTAAATTAATTATTAATTTTAATTTCATTCTTATTGAAATTAATGCATTAAAACAATTGCTGTAACAGTAATACCGTTCTCAGAGGCAACATCGAATGTAACTATTACCGAAGTCACTGATTAAACTAATTGAGTAGTTTCGATTTAAAATAAATATGTAAATTTTTGTATTTAATGAAAATGAATGTTTATTTAATAAAAAATCATCGTTATCTAGAAAAAAAAATCGTTATATTTTTTATTTTATTTTATTGACATTTTTAGTTCCTACCACAATCTGTTCTTTTCTGCATACTACTTTTACGAAATAACGTCGATGTTTCACATCTACCAGGCGTCCCGTGACGGCTCCATTTTTTTTACAAAAACAAATCCTATTCTACCATTTTTTGATTAAGTCACTGTTAAAGTAGTGTGGTTTATAGGAGAATCTTATTATAATCTCACTTTACAAAAATCTTATTGCAATTTAAAATTAGATCACGCCTCGATTTTCAGAATGATTAAGTAGAGGTCTACTTAAAGCTTTCCCTTTCCAAAATTGGGTACACCCCTAACTTCAGTCCCGTGTAATTATAATAGGAGGCAAGCCCTTTGCCATCAAACGAGCACAAACTGAGACTACACTCTAGCCCAACGACATAGACCAAAAGTAATACATTGTTAAAAATAGTTTATTCTTCTAATAAAACTGGCTATTTTCAACACAATAATTTAATCCCAAAATATTTTAATAATTCCATTAAACCATGATTCATTCCCACCGATTACTAGAATATTAAAAAAAAAAAAAATATTATAGATATTTAAAGCCACAGGGTGTGCTCAAAAATTAACGCAATAAATTATTGTCGGAGCCATCGATCAATAACAATGACCACGGCAGCCAAGTTACTTTTTCTACATTTATGTGTCACAAAAAGACGACTGTACATACCTTCCTAATGCTGGATGCCGCCTTGTTTTTTCAAATTTCATTTTGTTAAGTCACACAGAGTGTCATGATAAATCTATTGATGTCGCATTTGTGAAATCAGTTCCATAACATCGTTAAGGCTTCAGGTAATGACAAGTAAATAGATACACAAATATATGTACAACTTATTATGTCTATATCTTTAGCAGTGTAGGTAGGAACGCTCGAAAATACATTGTTAAATTTAGATACAAAAAGCCACAACATGTGCTCAAAAATTCATGCAATAAAATATTATTGGAGCCATCGATTAATTGCCATCAACGCGGCTGCCAAGTACCAAATGCAGTGAAAGCTATGTTTCATGTTGAACTAAGCAATTAATTTTTCAAATGGCTCGAAGGGAGTTCAGTCGTGCGAATGGAGGGGGCGTTGGTAAATCAACAGTCTGTATATAGACATATTTATGTTGGAGTGTCGTGGCTGATTGGGATTTAGTGATTCTGGGTACATTTTGGTTAAATAGTAATAATTTCCGACAAAACCATGAAGAACAGTATACAAGCGATTCGTTATAGCGCCATCGGTATAAGACAAAGACAAAGACAAAGACAAAGACAAAGACAAAGACAAAGATATTTTATTTCAACTAGGCCACAAAGCGGCACTTTTGAACGTTAGTTACATTCAAATTTACAAGGAATAAAAATTGATTCTACCGTGCATTCGGAAAGTAGATTGTTATGGAGAAGAACGCACAAGAAACTCCATACTTACTCCTTTAAAAAAAAAAAAGTTTTTTTTACAATATTTAGGTACATAAGTACATACATTAATAAATTTATATGTGTGAGGACAATGCACCCAGAATCACTACATACTATACTACGTACAGGTACAAAGTATTAAAAGTACTCACACATGTACTGTGCAGTCACATAATAAGCGCTAGAAAAACACTAGCATCCGAAGCAGTTAAGTTAAGACCAATCCCAACTGACGGCGCCCGTTCACGAACATGACGCATGAATCGGCACCACCCAGCTCAACCATCATGAAGGGAACCGAATGATCCAACACACACGCCACCATCAGAGAGACATTTGAGAGAGCATGACACACTCAACTGCCAGGGCAAACACAAGTCAACGAACGACACCAAGGTACAGCAAATGCTAGATTTACAGTTGGGTACATAGTACTCACACACGTGCAGCGCAGTTATACTATACTAAAAGATATTGAGTCTATATAATACAAATATATTCAAACAGTCTTCAGCAGGTCCAACAATTCTACAAAACAATAATGTTCTGCATATCACTTGTTTTTGCGCCCTAGTGGTTGTGGAGCAAGACTAGCATTGAGCCAAGCATTTTTATCAGTGATGTAATCCCCCAACTTATAAAATGCCTGCCTGCATAGTGTGCGTTTTATACAAGTTTTAAATTTCATCTCATTCAGTTCTAGAATGTGGGGAGGAATTTTATTGTAACATTTTGTACAGTACCCCATGAAAGAAGAGGCTACTTTAGCCAGTCTGAAACCTGGTTGAACTAATTGGTCCCTATTTCTAGTAATGTAATTATGTCTATCTCCGTTTTTACTAAAAAGATGTAATTTTTTTCTCACGTACATGATATTTTCATAAATATATTGACAAGGAACCGTCATGATGTTAATGCCCTTAAACAGTTCCCTTAGAGAATCGCGCCGGCGAAGATTGTATATCGCTCTGATGGCTCGTTTTTGCAGAATAAAAATTGACTCAATGTCTGCAGCCCTTCCCCATAGTAAAATACCGTAAGACATTATACTATGAAAGTAACTAAAATAGACCAGCCTCGCGGTATCTACATCACTAAATTGACGAATCTTTCTAACAGCATAAGCTGCCGAACTTAGCCACCCTGCAAGTGATATTAAATGAGGACCCCATTGTAACGTTGAGTCTAGCGTGATCCCCAGGAAAACCGTTTTATCGACGAATTCTAGCTTCTCCTTGTTTAAGATAATGTCACAATCAATACTTTTTACATTCGGCAAGGCAAATTTTACGCACTTGGTTTTTTTACCATTTAAAACTAAATTATTTGCAGTGAACCAATCCTGAACCTGCCGTAGCGCGTTAGTTACGTCGTCAACCTGACAAGTACGTCTATTTATTTTAAAAATTAAAGATGTGTCATCAGCAAATAACACCATGTTTAGTTTGTTTTCCAATAAACGGGGTAAATCGTTTATGTATATTAAAAATAAGAAAGGACCTAATATTGAGCCCTGGGGTACCCCCATTTTCACGTTTAACCCCGACGAATTCACACCGTTTATTTGAACTAATTTCTGTCTATCACTTAAATAAGATTCAACCAAACTTAACGCTGATTGACCTAGCCCGTAATGCTCAAGTTTCAGAAGTAATGTTTCATGATTAACGCAATCAAACGCCTTCGACAGGTCGCAGAAGATACCTATGGCATCCTGCGACTCTTCCCACGCATTAAAGATGTGTTTTAATAGGGTGACACCAGCGTCAGTTGTACAACGTCCTTTGGTGAAACCATACTGTTTATCATGCAAGATGTTATTCGTATTAAAATGAATGAGCATTTGATTAATCATTATCTTCCCAAATACCTTGCTGAAAACCGGCAACACGGATACTGGTCTATAATTATTTGTGTCTTTACTGTCCCCGGATTTAAAAAGTGGTATAACCTTACTATATTTCATTAGATCCGGAAAGACTCCTTGATCCACACACAAATTAAAAATTAATAATGGAGGTCTGAATAATGGAGGTACAAGCTTTGATGGACATTCCCCACAGATCTTCAGTCGGTTTGATCTTGATTTGCTTAAAAGCTTTTATTACTGTTATGGGGTTTATATGTGAAAAGTTAAATACATTCGGGCAGGCTGAAACGTTCGCGTTTAATAATCCAAAAGCAAGCGCGGGCGAAGAATTTAAGGTTTCAGTAGTTTTAATTAGGATGTTGGTAAAGAAATTTACAAATTCTTGCGCAACTTTTTTGTTATCTCTAATAAGTCCGTGTGTGGTCTCAAGCGTGTAATCAGGATTATTTCTTTTATTCCTGTTCGTTTCATTATTTATAATTTTCCAAACCGTCTTGATTTTATTTTCTGCTAATTTAACCTTATTTCTAATATACAAGGCCTTAGCTGCCTTACATGTATTTTTAAAATCTAAATATATGGTGGACATCCCACCGATACGCAATAAATGTTTTGAAAATACTTTAATTATGCGTACAGCTTAGGAGTGGAATTCCCTGCCAGAGTCTGTGTTGCCCGATAGCTACAACCTCGGCGTATTTAAGTCAAGAGTGATTAGGTTACTTCTAGGTAAGCGTGCTACATCATCGACCACATCATTGCTTACCATCAGGTGAGATAGTGGTCAAGCGTGAGCCTATCCATAATAAAAAAGACTCTTGCGTTTCAGTATAGCAATAGCGGTCATTGAAACCACTTTTACTGAAGTTCTTAATTTCAAAAACGGAAATGAAGACAGCAAAATCAGTCGAAATGTAACGCGATTCTAATTATATTTTAGTAATGGAAATACATGTAGTACAAATAAATTTTTGGGTTGCTACGAAGAGTAAATATGGCAGTGACTACTAATGTCGTTCTAAGACGAAACTTCTATAGTATCAGGACTTGATGAAAATTATATATTATAGTTACATGAAAATAGTTTTTAGCCTTAAATATTACTGGCAGACTTAACATATTCCTGATAACACTATTAATCACTCTTATATGACCTATTGTATCCCTCATACATTGTTAGACAACAATGTGAATAATAGCTCAATTTGAATTTCTGCGTTAACTATAATTATTCAATGTGAAACTTTGTTGAATTTAACTACGCATAGCTACGGCGTAGCGGTCTTGCTACGCCGTAGCCGTAATAACTGCTACGCTGATGTTGCAGACAGTGTTAAAAGATACTACTCCTATTTTTAAGGACTTAAAATTAATTCGTTCAAATATTGCTTATGATTTTACTTAAGAATTGCCTGGTCAGGAGCTCAAGTCAATATCAAGCGTAGTGCATAAAAAAACCCTCGATTAAATGAATATCTTAATAAGGGCGATTAAGCACTACATTCGATCCCTGTCCGTGAAACTTTGGATCCGAAGAAGCCGTGGTACTTCTTGTAGTACGCACTATATCTGAATTTTATCCGTCATAATTCAGAACATTTTGAACTCGCAACTCAAATCACGGACACAGATCACGGATACGGACGTGTAGTGCGTAACCGCCCTAAGATCGGCTGCTTGGCTACGGATGAAACATTTCATTATGTTGAGAAGTAATTGAAATGATTTTGTAGTATAGGAGGCCTTCAAGTCAACATCATGCGTATTGCATACAAAAAACACTCGATTAATGACTACAATAAAATACCACCATGAGATACCATTAGATACAAAAACAGTAATTGCCATCATAATATTGCTCAAATTTCTTGCCTCATTTTTTTTTCCTTATCCTACTTAGTTCAACATTTTTGTTTCAAATTAACTTACCACTCCGATCACTTGCGTAATGAAGAAATTGATATATCAACGTCAAAATACCAGCCTACACCCTAATTCTTCACATCATACTATGAACCTTATTGCCTCAGGATAAGTTTGAATTCTCAAGAACAGTAAATCCAGTACTCGTATCCGAATCTTTTTATTAAGTCCCTCGTCTGTTCTATACATTTTCGTTACAATGTCTTACAAGTTCGACAATAGGCAATTAATACTAAGAACAAACTTCGCAGTAACATTGAAATTGAAAGAAAGATAAATTCTCAAAGTTGCTTGGCCGAGAATTGTTCCGTCTCCCCTACAGTTTCTTGAGCCAACAATGCCTTATGACTTTTGATTTATAATTATAAGGTTCTGTTGAGCTAACTCAATTTGCAATCGAAATTAATGAAAGAAAGTTTATTATTGTACTTTTGTAATTTCTAGATAATTAGTTTTGTATTATTTTTAGAATTTAAGCTTCTTTAGTCTTATTGAACTTAGGTTTGTTCTTAGCTATGAACTGAGTGTACTCTTAAATAGATTTGTTTATCTTTTTATCTCTTCGAAATATATTTTGCCAGAAACTTTTTAATTCACTGAATCAAAATCGTTGCAGAAGACCTCAAACAACGCAAATATTACAACCTATTTGGTATTATATGTTTAAGCCGTTTGGGGTTGAAACACTAGGGCCTCAAGATTAAGGTTGTAGCTCACTTACATGACCCCGCTCCAACACCGCTTCCACACAACACCGCCTCAAACGGAGCTGACTGCTTGCTGTCCACACACCAACATCTAGCAGGCAACAAGCTGTCCTCGCCCTTACAGCTAGCTGTCAATTATATTATCCATGAGCCGACCGCTTTCGCTGTGCCGCCTGCCGAGCTCCAAGCGAGCAGCCTACGTGCGTACACCGCGCAGGCCACCCGCTTGAAGCGCGTGGTAAGCACGTATGTATGTAAGCGAGACTTCAGCTGTCGAGTGGTACGATGGCGGTAAGCTCACTTACAGCGACCTGTCTGCTAATTTGTGTTTTCAATTTAAAGTAAGTCTGCAGAGGACGCCCAAAAGTTCACATTTCAATTAAACTTTTTTTGCCGGGTGGGAGCGGTGTCGTATAAGTTAGCTACGACCTTTTTAGTGCTCATCGAGTTTTTTATGTCACCAGCAAGCAGACTTTAATCGGCAAAAGAATCAGAAATCAACGTGGCAATGCTGTCAGTGTTTTGGGCACTTTTCCCATTGACAGCGATCAGGACAATTTTTTTATAGCTAATAAATTCTTCACATACCCCTATTTATACCGCTTCTAGATAATTATTTTCATCAGTCAATTTATTTTTCTGTATACCTGTAAACAAAAACCCCTGGTGACAAAGGAAGACCTCCAAACCAAGATACTTAATAAAATGTTGGGTATCAGATAGCTTCGCTTATATTTTTATCTCCACTAATGGGTTAGCAAACAGACCGATTATACATTACACTTACGAACAAAACAACACTGATAGATTTTCGTTCTCATAAGTAAGTACTACATTTATTTTCCTACCAGTAGGTATAATCTTCAAGTCTTGAGAATGCTTTTAGCGTAGTTTGTGAACGCTTCAAGTCTTGAGTAGGTCTGTGCCAAATATTTTAGGGTTCCGTTGATAAGAAATCATTATATTATACACGAATTTATAAGATTTACGTACTTTAATGACTATGATGTCTGCACCATCGAGAATTGGAGGCGAATTCCTTTTTTTCATAGGCTCGCGTTGATCGCTATCTCACCTGATGATAACTGCAAAGTACTGAGAATTTCTCAACGGGAACAGCAAATAAACATTGCCCAATCCGATGATTGACTCCACCTCAAAAGACACTTAGAACTTGCATCTATCTAGAAATAGAAAAGAAAATAAAGAAGAAGATTGAAAAAGTATTGTTCTACTAAGACAAAGGTAATTTTTATCATTTTCATAGATTTATGGTATAAAATTCAAAGTAGCTACGGAACCACACACGACTACACGGTAAAGTTGCTACAACAGAAAATTTTCTCACTTTTTTATCGAAAACTTTTCTAAAACTTGAGGATTCGTCAGGCATGTGTCACTTGTGACCTTTCGCAAGAGAGAGGATGAAACAAAGAAAGACTTTACGACTTATCTCGCTGGGCTTAAGAGTTTTTTTATACTTTCGGGAAATCATTGTAACTTCCCCCTTGGGAATTAAGTTTTTGAGACGAATGACTTGAGACAAAATAGTGGTCCTTGTAAAGGGGATGAAACAGTTTTATTAGATTATTCAGATGTATATGTTAAAGAAACTGGCTGTCAATATTTTTATGTGATTTTCATTGGAGGTTTTGTTTTCCTTAGCATATTTTTATTGTATCGGAGATATTAAACTGTTTTGTTATAATCTCTGATATATCATTTAGATTCAAGCCACGAAGTTCACTGTTTTTGTTACAAGACCTTTTATTTATTTTGAAGAAATGCTCATGCATACTGCGCTACCACAGGGAGATAGCGCAGTTCTGTGGGACTGTAACCCACTCAAACTCCAGGGTGTCCTCTTGTAAAGCTTATGGCGGGAACACGGGCACGTGTTAGTACTCACTGCGAACCCGCCGCGGCTGTCCGTATTCGGGCCCTCCTCTAGGCACCGGCGCACCAGAATACACTGTACGCCGTGACCATCCCAGGGACCATACCAGCACACGGGCGCCAGACGACCCCGTGTATGGCACCCATAGTCCCCCCTTGACAGTTCAGCACAGTGGCCCCGACATCTACAACTTTTTGGCCACATGGGATAGGGGCATCCCCTGTGGCCCACCGCGGTCGCTATCAGATGGCGGCGACCCCATGCAGGCCGCGTAGGATAGGGAGAACGGCGCACCGTTATACCGAAAATCCTATCCCGCTGCGGCCTCCAACCCGCAGCCGCGATGACTCCGATATATGACATCGCGCTCCGCTCAGTTGCGATGTCGCCCAAGAGACACCGTAACCTACCTGTTGGCCGCTACGTCGTCGGCTTAACGGCAAAAACCCTGACGAGTGGTCCCTCCTCGGGTTCCTCTTCGCTTCACCGTGGCCTGGATGACCAGGCCACTGCTACTGAGCCCCTTCCCCTCGACAAAGAAGGAACCCACCGGGGGGTTTTATTACAAGATTTAGGACCCAGTTACAATGAAAGTGTCATATACCAAGTAAACTCAGTAAAAGCGCGAAAAGTGTGTTATCATCCCAAGGGAACATTATACCGGGATAAAAAGAAGCCTTTTGTGCTATTCCAGACTATAATCTATCTCTGTGCCAAATTTCATCCAGATCCGTTCAGCCGTTCTGACGTGATTGAGTAACAAACATACATCCAAACACACATCTACCCAAACTTTCACATTTATAATATTAGTAAGATTATTAAGACCAGTTTCTGCCCGTGGCTTCGCCCGCATGTTTTTTTTTTGAATAACAAAGAAACACTGCACACTGGGATAAAAAAGTTGCCATATCCTCTTCTTAATTCTTTATTGTAAACAAAATAAGGTTCAAATAAAATGTATGTACAAAGGAAACCTTTACCTAAAGTAGAGTTTTCTACCAGCTAACCTTTGAGTAGCCTATACAAATGCCAAGTTATATCTAAATCCGATGAGCCGGTAAGGCGTGAAAGCGTAACCAAAACAAACTCACATTGGCATTTATAATATAGGAAATTAGGATTAGGTAAGACCTAGCCAAAACCCTACGGTAGAACTAAACCAGCAACGCAATACTGAACCCAAAATGTATCCCTCTAAGTTAATCCATTTAAAACCGAACTGACAAACATTTAAATGCCCAATCCGTGTCACTTGGAGCTCAATAAATAACATTGTTTAAACAATATTGGACAAATAAATATCGTCACGTCAAACCGAGCCACCTTCGCAAATGAAATTCCACTTGATTCACTTATTAATCCAGTGTCGGGACTGAACGCGCAAAATTAATTATTGTAACTTGATTTAACAAATATGGAAGGTAGTACTGTGTAAATTGTTTTGGCGTTTTGGCTACTAGTTGCTGTTGTTAATGGGATTACCTATTGGTTGTTAGATAAGTTTAAACGTAGAATATACTTTATTGTATTCCAAAAAAGTCACTCATCATAAATTGGTAAGAAGTTTCAAGGACTTAGAAAAAAGTCTACATGTGGGTGTATGCAACTCTGCCTACTCTTTTGGGGAATACAGACCTTTTACCGGTGGGTTCCTGCTTTGTCCAGGCTGGGTTCAGTAGCCGTGGTCTGGTCATCAACAGGCTTCGGGGAAGCGAAGAGGAACCCGAGGAGGGGCCGCTCGTCAGGGATTTTGCCGATTTAGCCGACGACGTAGCGGCAACAAGTATGTTGCGCTGCCGCTTGGTAACAGAGACGACATCGCAACTGAGGCGGGCCGCGATGTTGTATGGAGCGTCCCAGGTCCCATACGATATCGCGGCTGAGGGTTGGAGACCGCGCAGGGAGAGTAGTGCCGGTATTACGGTGCACCGTTCTCCTTACCTTCCGCGACCTGGACTGAGTCGCCACCATTTGATGGCGGACGCGGTGGGGCCGCAGGGGCCGCAGAGTAGGTCCCTATCCCCTGAGGCCGATTAGTGGTAGGTGTTGGAGCCCACTGACCTGACCCATCACAGAAGGACCAAGGATGCCTTACACGGGGTCTTAATGTTACAGACAGAGGGTTTAAATTCATCAGTTTTTAGGGTGGGTCAGGTAAAGCTATTACTGACTGTACTAGAACCAAAAAATCGAACATTGTCACATTCCCAACCCGCACTATGATAAAGGCCCACTGTTGAACTATAACCAGCTATGCTCTCCCTACTATATAGAACTTCATAACTGGCGAAAACGAAAAATACATAGATAGATAAAATTTACTGTTTTGTTCACCAGAATAGATGGATGGATTAATTGTAAATCATATAATACAGCACTGTCTGTCCCTTTGGGAAATACAAACGATTTATTACATTTCAGTTTTAGTTCACATGGCAACAATTACAACTGCAACCTCATATATTACAAAACAAATTGCTAAATTTAACTTTAACCAGCTTCACCTGCGTGAAAGTCACGGAATTATCCCTCATGAATGTATTACCGGGTTAATAGTACATTATGGTACAAATGTGTAATGTTGGTGATTACCGCTGAGGCGCCATTGAGACCCGAGCCGTTAGGTGAGGGTCTTAAGAGAGCCGAGGTCGGTAATCATCAATACACACGTGTATCATACAACGTTTTTCAACACACTTGTGAAGAAAATAATACAAAAAAAATCATTTCCAAAAGTGAAAACGAGTTGTGAATTTTTTTCACAATTACGGGCAAAATTAATCAGTTTTCCTATGCGCGCGCATCTAAAAATAGCGATCGGCCATAGACTAAAAAGAATGAGTTTTTTTTTTTGGGTTTGCGCAGATGTCGTATTAGCCACGTACAAAATGGGGAATTTCAAGTTTTCTTTATTACAGACCAAAACAAAAGTTATATTTGAGTGAAAGTTATATTTATTAAACAAAAATTATCTATTTAAATATGAAGTTGCATGAAATGTGTTGCATTTGTACTATTGAGCACGATCTTTTTTGTATCGAAACTTTTTTAAAGTCACTTTGTCAGTATACAGTGACACCACACGGTATTTCAATGCAATGTATCGTCGTATTTTTTTTGTGGCAAAAGAAAAAAATACGTGCCAAATATTTTTACGTTATCTAACTGACGGACTATAGTATATTATGCAACTAGTGAATAAAGGACGGATTTAAAGCGAGGGCCATAGATGAATCACGAGCGAGTGAAGGATTCTAACAACTGAATCACGACCGTAGGGAGTGATTCATGATGATTGAATCACGAGCATAGCGAGTGATTCAAGTGTTAGAATCATGAGCGACGCGAGTGATTCTTGGCCCTCGATATAAATCCGTATTATTCAAGAGTTGCATACTATATTTTATACCATGACTTCGAGAAAAAGAAACATTTAAGCGAAAAGCACAAGAAATATTACGAGTAATAAACAAATAAATGGTTTAACATTCAAAATTTTCAAAAAATGTGCAACCCCTGAGTTAAATAACAGCACCTGTATTTCAGGGGCCAATGACCACCTCCATTACGTTACAAAATAATAATTAATTAAAAAGCATTGCAATTAATATTAGAATTACAATCCAAATAATAATTCAATAAATATCCTAGACTAAAATCAAAATCATCATTAAAATCCTAAATATAAACAAACTCAAAATTAAAATCGAAGAAGAAATTTGAAATTCGAATAGCCTCTGCACAAGAAGTCTGTATCGAGTATTTTTTGCACAAGAAGGTTATATAGCATTGAGATGGAGTTCGAATATATTGGTGTGTTCCTTTGTTCTAAATTCAAACACCAAAACAGTGATTAAAAGTGCTTTTTATTCACTGTTTTCAGTGAATAAAATAAGCTTTTTAGAGGGGGAATGGTATAAAATAGATATTTTTGTCAACTACCCTATTGTTGGATTTTTAGTTTGTCACCTGTCGTTTAGAATAAATAGGACCCACATGCTCTATAGATCTAGACAAAGTGACATGAAAGTGATAAAAGCACAAACGTGTGGGATTGACATAAGCTACAGAAATGTCACGTGATATATATATATAGAGATATAAATATTACATTTTGGCATTTCGAGACAATCGCCATCCCTGATAGAATAACTTTGACTAGAGCCTAATCATCTCGTGTGCCAAATTTCATCGAAATCCGTACAGCCAATAAAGCGTGATTGATTACCAAATATATTTATTGAACAATGACAGTACAATAACCTATTAAATTTCATAAATCTGACGTCTACGTCTGTATGATTCCCCGGTTCAACGTGAACAGCTAAATAACTTTCGTGGTTCGAATTAAAACCTATTGTATTTAGTTTTGGACGAGTTTATTAAGGAAATGTGAATGACATTTTGTAATTAATATGATATAGGCAATATTTATTTGTTGTTGGTAGTATTTGTGGTAAGTGGATTTAGTGCTTTTGCCTATCTACCTAATAGTTATTGTGTCACGTGAATTAAGTTCGATATTTTGTTATTATTGTTATAACACCACTTTTTGTCAGCTGAAAAACTAGCAAGTAATGACTGGCGGGCGTTTTAGGGGACAATCTTTCGTAATTTTTAAATATCAGAAATTCCGTTTTTTTTTTTACCATAAATGTATGCACAGACAGACAAGAAGAAGGAATAGAAAAACAGGTACAAAGGTAAAGCTTATTGTTATTACCATATACTATCTGTTTTTAGGGTTACGTAGTCAACAAGGAACCCTAAAGGTCTACCACACATATCAGGGCCGTGCCCGGAACGTGACAGGGCCGGGCCTAATCATTGAAGCTTTTTCACTGGCCCGTGCACGGACGTGTGTGAACCAGTTCATATAAAATGCACACGACGATATTTTCTGAGCCCCTGACGGGGCAAGGTCCGTCCACGTCCCGGGCACGGCCCTGATATGTGTGGATAGACCTTTATAGTTTCGCCATGTCCGTCTGTCCGTCTGTCCGCAGCTTAGGTCAGAGACAGAAAAAAATCACGGCAGTAGTATATATAACGAAATTAAAAGAAAATTATCACAACTAAATAGGTTTTACAAGTTTTCGAGAAATAATCGATTAACTTATAAAATGTAGTTGGAAGAGTATAAAATTTGTTGATGTATGGGGATGCTTTAATTTTTTATGAACGTTAGTAATTTCACCTATTTATTTTGGAACCCTCTGTGCGCGAGTCAGACACACACTTAGCCGGTATCTTATTACTTAAAAATATTCAATGTAATTGATATCTTCCTTATAGTGTTCGGTTAACAAATTAATGCTAAAAGCACGATTTCTGATTTTATTATTGTTATGTGATGTGTCAAACTCTATTCTAGCCTGAAAACCTATCAAACTATTTGGCATTAAAGGAATTGTAATGTTCTTAACTCCAAATGGCTTATGTATCAAAACGTCAAAATTCGAACTAGTACCGAAACAAAGATATTATTCTGAAACGAATAGCAAACATCAAAAACAAATGAAATCGAGTTTCCAAGCCAATGGCCTTATAGAAAGGCGACATTCCAATACAATATTATAAGTAAGTGTTTCAATCATTTCATGCCGTCTATCGAGACTCGTAAATCAGAATGTTCGACTGATGGACACTTCTTATAATATATATATCTATTCTTTCGTATCATTCATCTTAGTGTTACTATTTTTATCGTCTGCCTCAATAATATTGGGGTCGTATTCCAAATCTGATGACTGAAGTCACAAAATATCTTGTCTGAATTCTCCAAAGGGTTGGGCTGAAGTGACCTTGATACTGACTGTATCTACAACGTTGCTGTGCCCAACAGGGTCCGTAATTGTTTCTGAAACTTATTTTTACCACCTGTATGTACATTATGTATGCCAAATAACTTCAGGTGTAAAGGGTTAAACAGACACATGCTAAAACACAAATTCACTCAATGGCTACTACAACAGGATCGAATACCTCACAACGGAGAATCTTCTCCTCAAATCCACATATGCACACACAGATACGCACATGCTCACTCACTCATACCAACATGCACACACACGAACTCACATACACAACCCATTAAGTAACCTACCCACACTTACTTTATAGAATAACTTTAGCTTAATTATGTAACATCGACACTGTTCCACTTGTTACAGAATGTCAATTATTTACTTTACCCATGTGGCTGAACCCTATCTCATAAGATACAGGCTAGAGGGATATAGTCTATATAATTTGTGCTTATATTGTGACAGATGTAAAATTTATAATCTACAATGTATACGGTGCAATGTGCTCATCTTCATCATCATATCAGCCGAAAGACGTCCACTGTTGGACATATGACTCTCCCCCAGCGTTGCCACATTGATCGGTCGCGTGCGTCTCGCATCCAGCGGATCCCCGCAACCTTCACCAGGTCATCGGTCCTCCTGGTGGTAGGCCTTCCGATTCGCGGTCTACACTCCAGAACCTTTCTGCCCCCCCCGGCCATACGTTCTGCGAGCAATGTACTCTGCCCACTGCCACTTAAGTTTTGCGATTCTTCGGGCTATTTCGGTATTGTGTATGGTTCTCTTGTGGATCTCTACTTCCTGATGGGCAATGTGCTCTTGTTTTATGAAATAAATATTTAATTATTATTATTTAATCGCCATAACCCAGTAATAACTGGGCAACATGCAATCTTGTGATTGATGTCATATTAAATTTTCAGACTTCTAACTACCCCGTATCGACTGACAAAGATCATGAAATAAATTAATTAAAAGTGTTTTCCGAGACACTGTAGCGTTACGTAAGCTCCGGGGAGCTAACGTTAGCTACGTTAATATAATAATTAATTATGAACTAAAAAATTAAGAAAAAGGATATAGATAATATAAAAACTATGAGCCGGCTTCGCACGACGTTAGTTGCTTGCGATCGACAGATAGGCAGGCAGCAGCTCGGGCAGGAAGTCGTGGAATACCCGAGGTAGGCAGGTGAGCGGGCACCACGGACAAGCAGACGGGTGGTGGCCAGATAAGCGGGTAATTGGGCAGGTAGGCAGTGCAGCAGAACGGAAGAAGGACGGATAGATCAGGCAATCGGGCAAGTAAGTAGACAGCAAGAGTTATGCAGGCCAGGCTATGATTAAATACGTCAAACAGTGAGCCCCTTGATAAGTTGTGATGGCCGAAGAGGATTATGTACCAGTAAAATGCACACACATAAGCATCACACTCAATAAACTATAATTATTGAACTTCAAAGATTTGTTAACATACACAAGCCGTATACATCACAGTTTAAAATATTTAGATACGATAGAACACTTGGTAGTCTCAAGGAATCCACCGACTTTCGGCGTTCAGTCCAGATTTCCAACTCCAAAAACTGACGCCCGTTTTTTATCGTTCTGTGTCAAATATCTACATTTTAAATTCAAATTTCTATTAAGAAATAAAGACCAGAACGAATAAAAACGGTTCACAAAGGGGGTCAGTCTACGCTACCCTTATAATAATGTACACCTAGCTTAAAGGAGGTCTAGTCCATGGTACCTATGTTACGGTCTATGGTTTAAGAAAAATAAAATAGACAGACAGATGTCATGTCAGATGAAAATGTCACAGTAGAAAAATATTTCAAGAATTACAAATTATCAATATAATTTAAGTTTCAGATATTAAAACAATCAGGTATAACTAAAAAGTATGCTTTTCAGATGATAACAATAGAAAGAAAACATAAAAATGAATTACAAAAGTTGATAAAATATCAACAGAACAGATATGAAGGTATGGTTTGTATAGTGTTATGAATTGTAAATAGACTTAAAAATATGTGGTTCTGTTTAGCAGAATACCACAACACGGAGGCCGGTATGTAAGACATGGTCAGTTGGTTACCCTCCCTTGGACCAATCTCGGATAACTCTACTTAACCTTGAAGTTATAAAAAGTTAGTTTAAATAGTGTTCGTTAGTTTTGTTAAAAATGAAATAAAATTATCACTTTTCTTTTCACAGTATATTTAAATAACGAATTATATTCGAAACTGGTACATAACTTCCCCTACCCCTCCACATTGTCGGCGCTTTCAAAGCGTAACAGAAGCCTATAAAGTACGACGGCACATATTGATTCGAAATTCAAATTGAAATTTGAATCTGGCCGTTGATTAGAATCGGAATGGGCAGCCGAGCTGTGACTCGAATACATAATCGATTCAAAATCAAATGATTTAATCGAGTATCGATACATTCGTTGAGTCCCGTCGTATCGAAATGAACGAATCTGATATTTTTTCGTGATTATTTTCGTATGGATTCAGATAAAGTATGTAGCTTTTATGTTATTTTTTTTGTTCTGTATGTTTTATCATAACAAAATAAGTTTTGTTTTACTGTATTTCCTATATTCTGTTTCGAATAAAAAACATTTTAACTATTCTATTTATGTTTTATTTAACGGGGTTTTTTCTTCAATAAACTGTTTTCATTTCATTAAACTGAAAATGGCACAATGAGACTCATAACCGAATTGCACAATTTGATTCCACCAATCCGGTGCTCCATAATCGAACAACAAGAGACATATACGGCAATGCGCTATTGTCGCACAAGACGTTTTGGAATACTTTTATTGAACGTACAGTAAAGATTTTTTGTTGCCTGATATAGGTTACTTCTATACTAGGCAAGCGTGTACCATCGTCGACCACATCATTGCTTGCTAGCAAGCCTATTAATAATAAAGAAAGTTAAATAAACAAATCAAAATCCCGACTGCTTCAGAAGCGAACTAAAAAGACGTAAAAAAGAAGAAAATCATGCTGTGCAGTCGGAGGATACATATTTGCGAGCTGGCTAACCAACGCCAGATATATTTTTGATGTAACTTTATAGTTAACTTTTTTCGAATTAGGTACATTTAAACATATTATAAGTAATATATTTTATTGAAATCACTTCTTAAAAACGTTTGTTTACATACCCCACACGATGGATTAGGAAGAAAAGAAATCTAATATTTCTTCTGAGAATATTTTCTAATTTTAATGTAGCCAGGGACACTAGCCAGGTTAAGACGAATCGACTGAAGTAAGAATCATCAAAATCGGCTAACGCGTTGGGTCTCTAGAACGCCACATAGGAATAAACGTACATACATACATATACTGATAAACACATTACCCTCCTTCGGCAGTCGGGTAATAAAAAACCATGCTCATTTCCATTTGCTCAGCTCCAATGATTCAATCAAAATCAAGGATACATGTAAGGAATAATAAATATCCCTTAATAATTCACTGAAATTATTGAAATATCGAATAAAAATGTGTAAAGCGTAAACAAATAATGAATAATTCATTCTGTTATATAATTGTAATGCATATTGAATGAATTTCGTTAATAATTTTTCGAGCTTCTTGCTT
The DNA here is from genome assembly GCA_964057195.1 of Orthosia cruda. NCBI lineage: Eukaryota > Metazoa > Arthropoda > Insecta > Lepidoptera > Noctuidae > Orthosia > Orthosia cruda. Next base: position 49,660,019 of record OZ059826.1, on the reverse strand, counting down.
AAGATTAAGTCATTAAGTACCTACTCATAACCGGCGTGTGTGTATGACTAGATGTATGAATGTGAGTGAAACAAAAGAAGTATGTAAGGCATAGCACGCACAGCGATTTTGATTCGCGCGAATTATTTTCCGGGCGAATTTTTTAGTACTATTTGAGCGCGATTTTTTTTCCGCAGTGCGTGCTGCTTCATACAACTCCATAGGCCACAGAACGCGCGGAAAAAAAATCGCGCGAATAAAAATCGCAGTGCGTGCTAACCCTAAGGATCGTAGCAGGTGGCGTTCTGTAGTGTCTGCTTTGCCATGCCTTGCCATGGTAAAAAGGTTTGAGTTTATGTATGTATAAAATACCCGAAAATGAAAAGTATTTGGATAAGTCTAGAACAGGGATTCCCAAAGCGGTCAATATCGACTCCGTTAGTTGCAGTTGTGTTATGTGTAACTTGATATAAGTTTGCCTGATATTTTAATAGGAAGTATGATTGTTGTACTTTTAAAAAACTCAACAAGTCGATAAGCGTGCACGATAGTTCGTACAAGATGGAAAACATAGCAAGTCAATAAGCGGATTTTTAAGGTAATTTGTCTATGGGGGTATGACACTGACCTCTAATATACAAGTACGCTGGACTAAACATACTATAAGAAATGACAGTTGATTTTTGTGCTGATTCAAAGCGCCCCGCTCGAGCATCTCAGGTACTAATATTGACACATTTAGTGATAAGTTAATACCGATATTTCTCACGATTAGGTAATACTAATATATTCGCCTGGAAATATTATAATATTGTCAGATTTGTAACTAATATATCAGTATTGGTGATATTTTAAATTACACTAATATCAATATACTTGGTAAGGCGTATCACTCTTGCGCGGCGGCAAGTATTGACTTCTCGTAGTATGTTGCAACAAAATATGTCAAATTGGTATTGGGGATGAATTTTATATTAATGCCTAATAATCAGTTATAATCTGTTCAAAAACAATGTGTAGTACTAAACTCTGAAGTCATCATCATGATCAACCACAGCCCAATTTCGCCCACTGCTGAGCATAGGCCTCTCTCTTCTTGTACCAATCATATCATGATAATTATAATTCTATTAAAAAATGTTTTGACGTCAAACAATTTATTATCTGCATCTGAAACAGAGTTGAAAACTGATATAAGTCTTCATCTCGCTGGAATGCGATGTCACTCTTAATTGCACCTTAACACTATAAAGACAGGATCTCAGCGATTAGAGCGAGAAATACGTCCGTTGTAAATTATTATCCAGCTCATTCGTAGGCAAATATTTGTGTTATATGTATATGTTCCCTTCACGAATCCGATGGGCGCCAACCGAGTGAATCCGAACTATTGTAATTATTAACTAACTAGTGTATTTGAGCGAGGAGATAGTTGCTCAAATATACTAGTTTTAAGGATAAGTTGTTAGCCTATCCCCATATTTAAATCTGACTGATCTGACAGTAATGCGCTATAACTTTACTATCACGCTATCCACTAGTTTATAGCTTGCAATCTGACTGAAAATATTTTTCAGATAACCTTTATAGCAATTATTCTATTACTCAAAAATTTATCATAATAAAAATACCTGGTTTTTTTTTCTCTTGCCTTTTAAATTATTCTTACGACCATAAAACATTTTTTTTTTATCGAAGGCTGTGTCCCATCTCTAATATTAGTTCCGTGGACGCTCACGTTAAGTTGCTATCAGCGCCAAAATGGCGAAAAGTACTTGTATGTTAGAGGTAGTGGGGTATGAGGTATCAGTTCATTTTGGAAACGGAGTCTCTTGCCAAAAATAGTTTGGGAATCCCTGGTCTAGAACTACTTGTCTATGTGTCAGTTAGATAGTGGCAACCAAGGAGGATGATTACTGTGTACGTCCTCTAACTAAGCTAGGGGACATAGAATCTTAAGTCAAGTAAGTCAACACAAGTCAAGCCAAATTCCTTTCTTTAGCAGCCAAATCTTCTAACAGATATAATATTGGTTTGGCCGTGATAACACGATATCCCGCAAAACTGGTGTCTGATTTCCTGCTTCCAATTACCCGTAACAACGTCAAAGAACTTCAAATGACAGCCGGGATCAACAGCATAACGTACTTTCCGACAAAACACACATTTATATATAAATCACACTAATATTAAAAAGGCGAAAGTTTGTGAGTGTATGTTTTTTTGTTTGTTACCTCTTCAAGCTCAAACGGCCAGACCGATCTACATGAAATTTGGTACCGAGATAGATTATAGTCAGGAATAGCACTTAGGATACTTTTTATCCCGAGAATATCTTACACCGGGATAATTCTCGACTTTCACGCGGGCGAAGCCGCTGACCGAAGCCAGTAATTCATAGATGCGACAAGCACCCACTTAGCTAAAGTGCTGTATTATATTACAATAGCATTATTTTAATTCCCCAAAGAATATTTATGTTAGGACTTGACGGGTGCTTAATTCATGGACATTAATTTCTTTCTCATTAGCCTGATGGAGTAATGTAATGGATAAGCTAGACACTAGGGTGTCTTTGTCTTAGTTAAACGCTGTAAGTAATTTGTAGATGTATTTTACTCAGAACTTTGGCAATTATAAGTACTGTCGTATTTATGTGAAAAGAATAGATGTGCCACGTTGTGAAGAAAATGTGAGCAATCCACGGAACAATTATTACAGGTAATATTTATAAAATTAAAATTGAGGAAAGGTCATTGGTCATGTTAATATTATTGTGACAGAGTTGCTGACAAGCGCACAGAAACTTCTATACTGGTTCAAACAAACACATTATCTCAACTTAGTGGTGTTTCTATAGGTACTAGAACTACATGAGTCTTATCTAATTACAGTGCCTAGGTACAAGTCTAGCTTACCTAGAAGTGCTTAATCGGAAATAACAAGGTTTCTGACCACTTATTTGAGGAAAATGTGTGTGTATTAACCGTTCCAGGGTGAGATATTACTATCCCTAGCTATGTACTTTTGTTATATATTGTTTTTCAGCCATAGACATTAACAAAAAAAGTGTGTGAAATGAAGCAACACGATTAGTGCGCGAACGGGACGCACATGCCACTCCTTGTTTCCCCGTTTTTATATGGGTCTAGAAGAAAAAAAAATACTTATGCTATTACATACATATCTTATGCTAGTATATAAGCTATGTGACGCCTCGTCACGAACAATTTCTTTAGTTTAAAACTATTTTAATTATTGTCCACTATTCGCATAGTGGGAGAGATTATACCCAATGACCTTTGGTAGAAAGTTAGTTGCACGACATAAAATCGACAAAGTATATATTATGTCGATGTCGATGGTAAATACCACCTTATTAAAGTTAATTTCCCTGACTTCTCCTTAGTACTGTAGCGTTACGTAAGCTCAGACGAGCTTAACGTAAGCCACGTTAATATTAAAGATAGAAATAAGAGGCGGCTTTGTACGACGTGCCGTTGTATGAGGTCAGGCCGTCTAGGCAGGCAGCAGGATGGGCAGGAAGTCTTCAAAGTGGTAAGGAGCAATCGCAGACCAGGGCAGCATGGCACGGTGCGATGGCACGGCCGGTGGAGCATTACCGCCACATGTGGGCCCTCGTGTTCAGCGTGCGCACCCTGCGCGTACTGCTGGAGGGCGCGCGCGGCCTCAGCGAGGATACCGCTGCGCCGCTGAGGTCCTGTCTGCCGCAGTTCATACTCCACGTGCCAGACTGGCACATCTTGTTATTAAGCAGTAAAAAGTTCTTTTGAGAGAATAATTGATTTATTCGTAAGCTTCTGGAATTTATAACACTGATTCACAAACTGATAACATTATAATTTTGTTAGAGCTTTGTAGAAAGGAATATCTTTGTGATTCAAGGCTAAAACATGTCCTTCAAATTTTGCAACCAAAACCAAACTAAAAAGCTGACGCCCATTTTTCATTGTTCTGTGTCATATCTTCTGAATTTCAAATTCAAATCTCAATTAAGAAATCAAGACCAGAACGAATAAAAATCGATTTACAGAAGGAGGGGGCGTCTGCCGCTACCCTTATAATAATGTACAACTAGCTTAAGGAAGGTTTAGGTAGTCCATGGTATGTTATGTCTATGGCTTAAGAAAATAAAATAGACAGACAGACGTCAGATCAGATGAAAATGTCATAGTATAAAATATTCCAAGATTTACAAATTATCAGTAAAATTATGTTGCAGAAGTTAAAAAACAATCAGAGATAACTAAAGATATGCTTTCAGGTGCTAAACAGTATCAAGGAATATATAAAAGTGAGTAACATGAGTTGATACAATATCAAAAGATAAAAAATGTGGTTTGTATAGTGTTATAAAACGTAAATCGACTGAAACATGTTGAATGAATACCACATTACAGTAAATAAACTATAAGATATTATCTTTATATTATAAAAAACTACAATGCTTGTGACACGTTTTACCAGAAACATTTCACGATACATTAAAGTTGGACACCAAACAAAAAAAACTAGCCAAGTGCGTGTCGGACTTCGCAAATTTAAAGATCAAGTTGGTCGTAATAGGAAAAATGAGGGAATTTCAAAGAAAAATCAGATTTATCAATATATTGATATTTGTAAGTAAATTATACGTAATAATAAACATTATTACCAAAAATCATTTTCAAATTAAAAAAAGCTAACTTTGGTGGCTTCTCATTCCTTTGTTATCCAATATTTTTCTAAACAAAAAATACTGCATTTATCTACTATGATGTCCCACTCAATGGGATAGGTAATTTTTTTTCTCGCGGCCCTCCTTTGCCGTTTTTTTTTTTTAATTTTCAAATTTTTTTTTGACAATTTCTCAGGAAGATGCTTATACTATGAAAATTTTGAAGACTGTAGCTACAACCGTTTGGCTGTAAAACTTGCGTGACAGACGACGGATATACAAACGGACATGTAAGTGACAGCAATAGAGCTCTGTTTGGACCCTTCGGTACGGAACCCTAAAAATGGACAATTGGTCCATTTTTAGGGTTCCGTACCGAAGGGTTATTTAAGAAGGCTATTTAGTAAGTTACCGCAAAACACTTTCTTCACTTATGTTCATACAATCGTGTTATAATAATCACAACGGATCTTTGTGTGTCTGAAGTTAGTTCTGTCAACTATTGCGCAAGAAACAGTTTAACTGCATAGAGTAAGCGAGATAGGATAATACGACAAACGTAAGCGAGTGAAAGAGACAGTTATACAATGCTATCTTCACTTTCAATATTGACACAAAAATAGCTACTGCGTTGGCTCTTGCAGCCAATTCAGAAACACAAAGATCCGTTGTGAGTATTATACTATATTCTGATACGCTCTATAATGTATTTCTTACTGAATAGGCTTAGCAGCTCGGAATCGAGGAAGATGCTAGATAAGATCTACGGACTTGTTGATTTTGATTTTATTTCCTTTCAAGGGCTAACTTGTACTATTATTGTGAATTTCCACTTAGTGTTTTACTTTTGGTTTTGAGTTTGAACACTTGATATGTAAGAGTTCTCAGAGATAGATATTTGGATTCTTTTAAATTTAACTGATGTATTGTAGATACCTCGAATAAGAATTGATGTACTTTTTATCTGCCTGGGACGGTAGTATGTTGATGGTTACACAATGTTATTTTATTTCTAGTTTAATCTGTTTAATATATTATCTGTTGTAAGGAACTGACAAGTCTCTTATTACTTCCTGTGGTGGATGACCAACACGTATTCATGTGAGTTATAGTAAATAATTAATAAAACAAGCAAATTGTATCAATTACCAGCCTACATCTTAAACAGTCCATTTAAAAAGAAAATAAAAAGCTAAATCCAAATTTAAGTTTTTAACATTTGTTGATTTTAAAACTCTCGACCAATACAAAATCATGATATCAGAGATGTAATTCGCGATATTTGTTAGCAGAGAAAACAATTTCTTGTGACGATTGCCATTAAAACAAAATTATACAAACAAAATAATAAATAATGTATCTCAACACTATCAGTCCCTTATAACAAGAAGTGGAAGCAAAAACAGTCAATATAGGTAGATATTGGATATTATGTACTACCATTGTTAGTTATATAATAGTTAAGATGCATAAAGAAAAACTTTTTAACAAAAAATCAAACTCAAAATCAAAAAGTCGGTGTCGAAAATTCGAAAACACTAGGTACCAAAGACACCGACTTCGGAAAAGAAAGTTATTTTTCGCTTTGAAGTGTTTTGATTTGGTAGTCGGTGATTTGTTAAAAAGATTTTTATTGTAAAAATGCATTTTACAATAAATATTAACATGAAAATATTTTTTAGCCAAAGTACATCATAGGAAGCTTCCAATAAGCGCAAACACGGTTACATTGTTTAAATTCGGAGTTCCAGTGCCTACCTTCCGGCTTCATCATCAGATCAGTGCGATGGTACCATTTTCATCAGTACCATGTATAGTATTTGCTTCATCATAGTCGGTTAACTATTCGAGATATCTTATACCCGTGACATCTTTATCGTGGCCATCTGTGGTCTTCTTCATCAGTTTCACTCCACCAAATGATAGGTACTTTCTGAGTGCAAATTATTGCATTGTTGATGAAAATACTAATATCGTGCCTATTATATTTGAGGAGTTCCCTCGATTTCTCCAGGATCCCATCACCAGATCCTGACCTGATGGACATGGTACTACCTGGGAAGTATACCCTTTCAAACTAAATAAGAATTTAAAATCGGTCCAGGCGTCTTTGAGTAATCGGGGAAAATACATTAAGAAAAAACGATTTCGACGAATTGAGAACCTTCTCCTTTCTTGAAGTCGGTTAAAAATATTACATCATCATCATCAGCCTTTTTACTGTTCCCACTGCTGGGATACAGGCCTATCATATCATCCAGCTATCCACCACGCGGGCCCAGTGCGGCTTGGTAGATGTCATATGTCTTCGGATTTTTGGTTCTAGGACATGCTGGTTCCCTCACGATGTTTTCCTTCACCGTTTTGAGAGCAGTGATGATAAAATAATTTACACAAAGTAAAGCGCCTGCCTGGGTTCCAACCCATGCAACCCATGACTTACAACTTGTAAGTCACGGCCGATACCACTGGGCACGTGACACAATAAGCCGTTTAACGTGCTACAATAAAAACACTAAATAAACAAACACGTCCACAATTCCACAGTCAGATATCATCAAAACCACATTAAAATTTCACCCGCGCCCCACAACTTATAATTGGCACCGCAAAAATCCTCAACTACCAAGAGTACGAAGGTAAAACATTTAAGTAACTCGTCTCGTCGGCAGAATTCAATTAAAGTACTGAAAATGAGCGAGCTGGCTCCACGCAGAACCATTTATTGATTGACATCTATAATGAAAACGAACCTTTTTGGCCTCTAGTTATATTAATTCGTTGATGGACATTCTTTGTTAAGTTTTTTATTAGTAATATAATAGCATATCATCGTATTCTTCTTACTCCAATAGTAACTTGATAATTACAATGTGAAATAATAATTTTCAACAATATAACTGACTTTAACACGTGTGTGAAGTTAGCATCTTAAATGTAAGCATTTTACAAATAAACACCACATATAATGGCATCGCACATAGTAATAATAATAAATAATAAAATAAATTTATTCATGAACTAAGGACTAGATACATTGCATGGTTAAGTGACATAGGCATTAGAGATCTTAATCTAGTTAGTGGGTGCAGTACTGTTCTTCTAGATAGGTGACAAAGTCACCTTTGTTTAAAAGAATCATTTGCTATCCCCTTTCGTAAAAAATACGGATTGACTTTTAGCAAGAACATGTTGTCAAAATTACATTGTTAAAATCAATCAAATACAAAAAGAAACAAAAAATACTTTAAAAACAATAAAAATTAAAATTGTACTAAATCGAACGTCAAAATAGGAAATAATAATAACCAAATCAACAAAAATTATAAAAAATATATGTTCAGTATGTTTGTGTTATTGTAATGTGTGTTAGTTTTCTATGTTGTGTGATGCATGTTTGTGTTAGTGTGATCACTTCTTTAGGAGTTCTTCTGTTTCATTGTAGTTTAGGTTCAGTAAGTAGGAGCGAACAGTCTTTTTGCAAATACGACATCTTAATCCGTAAATTGGGACTATTGCATTAATTTTATTGTAAATTGATGGACCAAGATAGAGTGCGAATTTTTTGAAAATGTTGTGGTTGGTGGTGGGATTGTGCAGATGAGGTCTTTTCGGCGTTTAGAAATTTTCTTAAAAGGTGTTCTCTTGTGTTGTAGTAGGATTATTTGCAAGAAGTATTGTTGTCTAACATTCAGAAGTTCGCATGCTTTATAGAGTTCTGCGGTTGGGAAGATAATCGGTCTGAACGTAGCCACTTTTAGAATAGCTCTGTGGGCTGTCTCCAGAGGCTTGAGTATGGTCTTTGCGGCACCACCCCAGCAAGACATACAATAAATGAGGATTGACTGGCAAAGAGCAAAGTATACATTTCTAATAATAAAAGGGTTGGCTACATGACGCAAAGTTTTAAAAATATAAATAAGCTTGCGTATGCGACCAGTAAGGATGTTAATGTGTGACCTGAAATTAAGGTTTTTGTCCAGAACTACTCCAAGATATTTAACTTGTTCCACTGAGGTTATAGTAGGACACTGACAATTAAGTTGAGATTGTGTGAAACAAGAATGGGCTTGTATACAGATCGAGGTTTTGGTTGGGAAGTGTTTGTGATAGAAAAAGTAACGAAATTAGTTTTATTGGCATTAAGAGTCAGAGAGTGAGAGGAAAGCCATTTCAGGGCAGAATTAAAGCCGTCTTGTGCAGTTGCTTGGAGGTCCGACCAAGAGTTTGCGGCGAAAGTGATGGCAGTATCATCTGCAAATGAAACTATTGAGGCATTTGAAATTTGAAGGTTGCAGAGGTCATTAATAAAAACAAGAAACAGGGTGGGCCCCAAAATGCTTCCCTGAGGCACGCCGTACTGAATAGGTAGCTTAATACTTTTGTGATTCCCTATAGTAACAAATTGTGAGCGGTTGGTAAGATAGCTCTTGAAGAGATCCAATGGGGCCCCCCTGACACCCAAACTTTCAAGCTTGAGTAGAAGAGTGGAGACGGGAACTGTGTCAAATGCTTTCGCAAGATCCAGAAAAATAGTAAGAACTTTTTTGTTAGCATTTATGTTTTCCACTATATTATTGACTAACAAGTGGACAGCATTACAAGTGGATTTATTCCTGCGGAAGCCAAACTACTGTGGTGACAACAGTTTGAAGTGCTCGAGGTAGTGGACCAGGCGCCTGTTTAAGAGGCGTTCAAGCACCTTAGACAAGGCACCAAGAACCGCTATTGGGCGATAATTGTTTGGCAAGCTCCCGTCACCACCCTTGAAGATGGGATGAATAATTGCCTTTTTAAAAGAAGTGGGGAAGGTAGCAGATTCAAAGCAACGGTTAAAAATGTGGCTTAGTACGGGTGCGAGAGTCGGAGCATATCTTTTTAAGAAGGTTTGAGGTATGCCATCCCATCCAGCGGCCGCATTGACCCTCAGCTGGTTAATGGTACTTATAACTTCATCAGGATCTGTTTGTTCTAAGACAAAAGATTTACTAGATGTTGAGGTATGTGTGGGAGGTGCATGGTTTTGGACATTGCGAATATTTTCTGCGAGTTTTTTCCCAATGCTGACGAAGAATTCATTTACCGCATTGCAAGACTGACCAGGCGAATAAGAGTGATTTAGAAGTTGGTTGGAAGGGTTTTTCTTTTTTTGTGTATTTGTGATTGTTTTTATAGTGTCCCATAGTTTTTTAGGATTTTGAGATGCCTTATTTAATTCCTCAGAATCGTATTTTCTTTTTATTTTTCTCAATAAGTTTGTACAAAAATTTCTGTATCGTTTGAATGTGATTTTTAACGTTTCATTGCCTGGAGATTGTTTGACTTTCTTGTGCAGGGAGTCTCGGTTCCGGATACAACGCAGCAAGCCTGGCGTAATACACGGTTTCAGAGTAATTTTACTTGCTGGGACTTTGACAATTGTCGTGCATTCGCTTATTGCATTTTTGTCATTTGTGTAAGTTTGTCTATAGCATCATTAGGGTCAGACATAAGGAAAAGGGGGGTAAAATCTGTGTTTCTCATGTTGATGTCAAGTTCCTCGTAATTCACCCTGAATAACGTTTTCTGGGCAGTTGTTTTGGGTTTTTTATTATTTATACATAGAAGGGAGGAGCAATGATCAGTGACCGTTGTGTCGTAGATTAGAGTAAGTATCGTAGCCCTTGATCGGATCATGATATGATCTAAGCAGTTTTTGCCTCTAGTAGGCAGTGTGTGCGCTGGTAGGAATCCGTGATACGCCATGGTGCTGAGATATTCGTGGGATCGTGAGTCTTGGTTGGTGGGTTTAATATCCAAGTTAATGTCTCCAGTTACGATAACTGATTTGTATGAAGTGAGGAGTGGCAGAATATTATTGAGTGCTATAAGGAATGTATGAATATTTTCCTTTGACGGAGAGCGGTAGACACAAAGTATAGCAATGCCCGAATTTAAGGTCACGAGTAGGCCCGAGGCTGATCCAAGAAAGTCAGGCTCTTCGCATGTGGCTATGTTATCTGACTTAGCATACACGACTACCCCGTCACTCTGATTAAGGTGTTTGGTTGTTTTGTATGTTACATATTTATGTAGAGTGGGAATAGAGGAGTAGCTAGAGCACAGCAGCCAGTATTCTGTAAGAACAAGGAGATCACATTCAATATTCATACGGTGTATTAGCGTTTGAAGATCTAAGTAATTACAGTTGATGGACCGAATATTCTGCATTAGAATGGTAAAGAAAGAGCTTCCATTTTTCACATAAGATTAAGTATCTTCAGGGGCACATATGTAATTCTCGGATACAGAAAATTGGTCAAGATTTGTCATTATATCATTTATGTTATTAGACATAGTTGTTCGAAATGAAGGGCAAACCAATGCAAAAAATAAGGCCATATAAATGAGGCAGTAACAACTTAGGGACTTTTATTGTCTGTGATGGTGAGTCAGGTGTACTGTTAACGTTAATAAATATGCGTATGTATAAAGTGTGGGTGATTGAAGTGTTAAATGTGCAGTAGTCAACATTAAACAGCTTAAATACAGTGCAAGAATAAGTTTCAACAAAACAAAATACAGCGAACATAGAACAAGCTGAATCAAGAACCGGTAACAGAAAAGGAGAGACTATTAAAAGGTGAACCAGTCATGGATTGTTTGCAACAGTCGTTGCTGACATCCCCTGAATTTGCAGTTCACTTTTAATAACAATAGAGGGGCTGTCAGGATTCTTCTTCATCATGATACGACCGTCGACGGTCCAGCAAAACATGTACTGGTTCATCTTAGCATAGTTTCGTGCCAGATAGAAAAGTCGCTTAGAGATGAAAGTCAACCGTTCCGCAGCATAAATAGGCGCTTTTGGAGCTGCTATGCCCAAGTGAGTAGAGTTCAGTTTGTTGTTAGGATTCTGCTTGTTGAGGTCCTTAACAGCTGCCAAAAAGTTGGTTTTTGTTAGGGTATTAGTAAATTCGACTGTGATGGTAGAATTTGGACTTTCCTTCTTTGACGGCTGTCGAGAAACGTCGCGTATGTCTGATACTTCTAACCTTAATTCAAATTGCTTTGATAGCTTCAATAAAGCGTCATATAACATCTTTTTGGATTCCTTAGTTCTCTTGGGTACGTTGCGAAGCTCAATGCATGTCTTCACTAAGGAACGGTCGAATGACTCCACTTTTTCTTCTAGCGCAGTTAATTTTGAAACCATGGAGTTGCGTTCTTTTTCCAAGCCAATAATTTTTGTATCGAGTGATGTTAACTGGTCCGATACATAGTTCATTGACTTTTCTATATCGGTGAATGTTTCCTCTATTTTCGAGTTAGAAGTTTTTATTTCGATAAAATAATTCTCCAGCTTATCCATACGGGTGTTTTGCAAACAAGACATATTATTATGTATCATGTCTCTCATTTCTGCTATTTCGCTCCTGAACTCGGCCAAGTAGTTACTATCATTATTGGCATCACCTGACAGACATCCTCCATCGTCGTTATCATTGCCTGACATACATCGCCGCTTATTTGTTCTTTTGGTAATATTTTTATTTTTATTACTGCTGTTGGTTGATTCGTCATCCGCGAACAATTTTCTAGTTTCTGCTGCCGAACGTGAAGGTAGGTTTGGTGGTGTTGTTGTCATAGGCTTCGACATATTTAGCGCGTTACTAGAGATACTTGACAAATAACCGACCCAACAATTATTTAAATCACAAAAAGTGCCGGGCGGGCCGCTTGCTGATTTGAACCTCCGACCTGCGGCACACTTATTAGCCAGAGCTCTTATCCAACGCGCCAAGGGAACAGTCAATCAATGCAGCTAAATAGCTGATCGCTTTTAACTTCTGCGCCAAACAGTGAAAGGACAGTGACAATAGTTAAGATCTAGAGGGTATGTCACTACAAACAAACGTCGAACACTTTTGACGATTTTTTTTCTTTATAAAACTAAGGTCACAAAAATAGTACTAGCGTTCTAGATAAGTTTTAATAATAGTGCCGTCGATTTCACTATAAAAATCGCATTTTGGAAAATGAGATGATAACTTCGCAATACATACTCGTATCAAAGCATCTCATTTCTCAAAATTTATCTTATATGAGTCGGAAGCAAAAGTGTTCTGCATCCTAAACCTATTCTGTCGATAGTTCTATCGGTTAAATCAAATTTAAATCACAAAAAAATGTTATAAACTAAATATCTGGACAGTAGTGAGATGTTGAGGTATAACTGAGAGTTTTGGGTTGTAAAAGGCATTTATACGACAAGTCTAGGTCCCTCACACAAGCCTAGAAAGAGTCGGCATCTCCTGGGTATCCAATACTACCATAAATAGACTTTGAAAAAGTATGATACAGAAAGCGAGAACTCTCGCAAAAGTATCCACAGAGCCTGGTTGAAGATTTAGTTTAGAAAAATCAAGAAATATTGTAGAGTTCATAATAGAATAAAATGTTAACAGGTACTGAGGGCTGGCATCTCCTCGGTTTCTACTACTCCGCTCTATAAATGGACTTTAAAAAACTATGCTATAGAATGCGAGATCAGCAGAGCATGGTTAAAGACTGAGATTAGCAAAAATCAAGGAAATATGAATGGGTCGCAAAAAAAAAATGTTAAGCGGTACCGAGGGTGGCATCTCATTTTTAGTGATTTAAATTTGATTCAGCCAATAGAATTATCAACAAAATAGGTTTAGGATGCAGAGCTATTTTGCTTCCAACTCCGACAAGGTCAATTTTGAGAAATTCGGTGAGATGTTATGATATGTTTTGCGAAATTAGCATCTCATTTTTCAAAATGCGATTTTAGTAGTAAAATCGACGGAACTATTATTAAAACTTATCAAGAACTGTAGAACTATGCGGGATGCAATTATACGTGGTGTTTATTTGTGAGATGTTAACATATATTTGAGATGCTAAGTTCACACACACGTGACTTAAACGATTAAAATAGAGAGTTTGTGTGCGACTCGTATCTTTGTTTATTTTTACAATAGTAATATAATAAGCATATCATCGTATTCGCTTCCATTACAATGTGCAATTTAATTTTCAACAATATAACTGATTTTAACGAACAAAATCGAGGAGAGTTTGTGTGCGACACATATCTCGGCCTCGCCCCTCAGTACATCAGCAGAGAACGCGACAGGAGCGCGCGTCTCCTGCTTCGGTCGCGCACCTCGGTCTCCCGTTACGGTCGCGGCGCGAACTTGCACCTTTACAGAAAAGAAGGATTTATAAAGAAAACAGTACATAGGGTTACACAATAGGCAGCAAAACATGCTACAATAAAAACACAAAATAAACAAACACGTTCACAATTCCATAGTCAGACATCATCAAAACCACATTAAAATTTCACCCGCGCCTCACAACTTGTAATTGGCACCGCAATAATTCTCCTCACCAAGAGTACGAAGGTAAAACAGCTTATGTATTCCGAGCTCGTCGGCAGGATTCAATTAATGTCCTGGTAATGAGCGTCCTGGCTCCACGCCAGCTCTTGACTCTAAAGATCTGACTTTTTGTCTAGATTTTTGCAGTTGTTACACTGTAATCACTTCTTTGTTCTATTAAGTCCAAAGCTTCACAGTGAAACACACTGGCCGAGAATTTTAAGCGAGGTAAAGCTACCAGCGCAGATATAATTCTAACTAGATGACGCAAATGTCGCGAAGATCGCCTGTAAAAAAAGCAAGTAAAAGTGAGAACACTGCTCTGACTGATCAGCACCCGTACTATGAAGTGTCAAAATATTATAGTTGGACTGTGAATAAAGGGACAGATGTATACAAGTCAGATACATCTGTTCCTTTACACACACTAAAAATAACCTTGTTCAAAGAGCTTATGGTCACCCCCCTGGGGTGCTATTCTGTAAAACTTATACCGTGATGACTGGTGTAGTGAGCTGGAAGTGTGCTCAATCCATCTATCATCGGTTGCAATGACAGCTCATTTCAAGATCATTTCACCTAAACACGGGGTCCCAGCTCTAAGAAAGAAAATTTGGTTCAAATAAATCTCACTAGATGGCGCGACGGCGACCGCGCTGTTATTGAATTGTGTGTAAAATTAACATTGTCTGGAATTAAACATAAAATTATATGTTCTTGTTCAATCAACTCTCCTATTGAACGGATCTTTGAACGGAAAAAATATTAGAACGGATCATTTAATATTGATGCTATGGCAGATGGCGCGGTTTTAAATGTCTGAGGCATTCCACTCGATTGTTTAAATTTGTATTGTAACACATTTGGTGCAATGAAACTGTAAAAACGTGCAAAAAATACTATAAAACCAATCTTCTCTTTATTTATACAAAAAATATTCATGCTTGAGTAAACCCTTTTCCTTGTAAGTCGCTATTAACACCATCTATCTATCGCCATTGAACGAAACCGAAAGCGAACGATTTACAAAATAATATCGGTTTAATCAGACGAAAAACGCTAGTTACTTCGGCACGGTTTCTTTGTATGGGATGAGGCATCTGTATGCTAGTATTATATTATCTGTGACAACAGTGTGGAGTCATCACGGTGAAATGACCAAAGAATCGACTGGCTGTTTCATTTAGCGTAATCGACACCGGTCATCAATCGGAATCCAGAAAAAAATACGCCGTATTGAGCTATAAAAACTGTACAAAGTTACTGGCCGAGACACTGGCAATATTTTATTTTCTCGGTAAGTAAAGTTCTTAAATTGTGTGTGAAAAAGTGGCACGTTTGGTTTTCATACGATATCGATAGAGAGCCTTGCGGTATCTAGTTGAATTGATGTCCGTGGTTACAAGGTTTTTACAAAATGTTTTTCGTTTAGTATTCTAAACGTAGGTTAACCCGGTTAACCCAGTTAACCTCGGTCTGTTGAGGTGAAATCAAAACACCAATATACATCATCCGCCCGCTGCTGGATTTAGAAATATATTGGATTTTCACGGATTTGTTGGTTCGTTGGATACGGCGCGGTGAGTAGACCGTTGGAGTTTTAGTTAGGATAAGATTGCCTCGGCAATCTTTGAAGAAATATCTGATAAAGTTTTTTTTTCTAAGCACTTCTGCTCTAGTGCTTAATGTCGTGAGTTCAAATTTATAATTACATACATAAACTCACGCCTTTTTCCCATGGGGGTAGGCATAAAATTTGATAATAATAAAATAATAATAATTAAATTCATAATTGTATGTACTTTTTCCCTCTTATTAATAAACACAGAATAAAGTTATACCAAGTTTAAACCTATGAAAATGTATGGGTATTCCTTTGTTATAACTGGTATAACTTTATTCCGAGTTTATTAATAAGAGGGTTTAAGTTTATCTTGGACATCGCTGACGAAGGAAAAAATCGTTATGAAACCTGGACTTATCATTAATACATATAATAAATCTGTAGAAAATAAAAAATAATAATTCAATTTTTTATTTTTTTTTATTTTTTTTATTTATACAAACAAGTTGTCCTTAGGATTACACAAAGCACACCATTAGACCCCTGGGGTCTGAAATAAATACTACCGACTTCCAAATAAAAAAACTAAAAAGTGAAAACGTCCATAAGGAAAAATATTGGTACCAACCAAAGACACCGACTTTGGTTGGTACCAATATTTTTCAAAAAGAAAGTAATTTTTCACTTTGTAGTGTTTTTATTTGGCAAGTCGGTAGTATGTTTAGAAAAAAAAACGTTATTTTATGTTTTCGTTTTGGTGTGGTGTTCTGGAGTGCTACTAGATGGCGCACAGCAAATCCATCCTTATTTTTATTGTATGAATTCAATATTTTTCTCTCTAGAGTAAGTAGATATAGATACAGGTAGATAGGTAAGTAGGGTAGGTACAGGTAGGTAGGTAAGTAGGGTAGGATAGGCAGTTAACGGGAGCGAAGCCGCGGGCACAGCTAGTAGTTAATATGATTCTGAAATCGCCAACCAGCTTAGCCCTGCACTGGGACAGGCTGGTATTTTTATTATACCTCTTTACATAATACCAACACAAATATCGAAATATATTTCCCTAAAATAAATCTACTTATTAAGGAAAATATTCCGTGATCTTTTGCATCTATCTATGTAAAAATGATGAATAAACTAAAGAAGTAATTCAATTAATATTGATCAATGAAGTGCCAGTCCCAGACTTCGTTTCAATCCCAGGTTCAAGTAAATTGATATTACGTTTTCCACTAATATTTTCTTAGTACCAACCCTGATACTAAATTTATAACTGGGCGATGATACTTGGCTCGTCCCCGATCACATGGGACTGCATATCAGGAGAATTTCATCAAAGGAAATAAACGCGATCAGTAAACCAACTTGAAGTGTAATCATTGCTAGAGAATGTTGATTGGTGTTGGAGAAATTGGACTTTATAATTGTTTTTTGGGACAATCCCACCACACTATTCCCAAACCACTGCAACACCTGAAAGCCAGAATCAACAGTGGCGACCACTAGAAAAGCGCCGAGGCAATGAAGCTCGACAAAGTCCCGGCGAATGAATTTAACTGTCTTGGTTCCCGCAACGAAATCAATCAGAAAAGAATAACGGAGGAGTAGGAAAACAAAACATAATTTCCACTTACCTCCATATCAAGCAGAAGAGAAAACAAACAAGGTCAATAGGCACAAAGGGTCGTTTACAACTGGGATAAGCCCAGTTGCCTAGCACCACGAATAAAAATTAACACAAGTTGCACAATGGTGAGATTTTATATTTGATTCCAATAATAGGTATGGTAAAAACGCTTGAACGTACGGCAATTTGTTCTTGTTTCCACAACCTTATAATACCATTACATTTACCTTATAACCTTATAATTACGAAATTTTTATGTTTCATAAAGCCATCTCTTTATCTTTCATAATAACTTTGCCATTCCATCTGGAAAATACAACCGTAATGTTATATTATATTACTTCCCCTTCAAACGAACTATAAACCCCCAACACGAATCTGAACAAGTGAATATCCTGCCCTAACATAATTACGAGCGTCTAGTCACAATAGCTCTCATCTAACTATCCCGAGCAATTACTGTAGGTGTCTCCTTTTGCTTTGCTGTGGGGGGACCACTGTCATAGGTGGAGCGGGCATGCAATATTCCTTTAATAGATTTTCGCAATAATGAGTTTTGGAGACCAGAAGCTAAAGACAATGTGACTTTCTATCGGCGAAAACGATCGATAGGCATGTGAAATATTGGTTATCTGCTGCATCTATTTTACGAAGCCAACCCAAATATTTGTGAAAAAGCAAGAGATATGACGATGATTTATACAGCAGTATATAGCACGTATAGGAGCTCTGCGAAGAAGGTATAGGTAGGTATAGTGCCATCCCAACAAGCAAAATAGAACTATCAGTATATCAGCGCAGTGTTATTTTCTTTTAAATATCGCTGCACTTGCTGAGGTAGGAGCGATTTGGTTTGTTATTATTGAATTTTTGTGTTATTGCTTATCTCGTGTCTCCATGCGAGTCACAAATAATTAGTTTTTCTTTCTTTCTTTCTCTTTCAGAATACGGTTTTATAACCCAAAAAGCATCGCTTTGTCAGGACTATAAGGGATTAAGAAGCGCTTACAAGTCCGTAAAAGGGCCGACAATAAGTCTATTTGCACTTTTAAGACATTTCTAATGGTCCGTTGAAATGCCAATTACGTCAATAGTAATCCTATAATAGAATAACGTTAATCTTCTGCCAAACTTACTTTAAATGTTTAAGTACTTAAATTCGTTCACAGCTCTTGTTTGGTTTTTACATTATTCTTATAGTGAGTAAAGTGAAAAGATTTAAGTTTCACATATAAAAGATTTATAATAGACGATTCGGAGGAGCTACCTTCACCGACGGGTGTTTAATAGATTAAAAAGCATTTTATATAAAATATAATATGGTTTCGTTATGTTCCGTATGGTGCTGGACGTAATGAATTTCACCATCCCATGTCTTCCCGTGGGTGTCGTAAGAGGCGACTAAGGGACAAACCAGAGAATGTGCAGCAGCGTTCTCTGTGCTTCTATAACAACCATACTGCGATAGCCAACCCGCCTGCCAAGCGTGGCGATTATGGCAAAACCCCCAATGAATAGCACAAATAAAAAATGGCCCCTAGTACCCGGCTACTTGCCTACCCTCGAATACGGTAGCGGTCGAGGCTACGGCATGGCAAGGGGTGCTAAGAATCTTCGGACGAGATCCGGCTACCCCAACAGTAACCGTCGACTGGACCTGGCAACGTACAACACGCGCACACTTCGGACCGATGAGAAGATAGCCGAACTCGAAGAGGAATTGAGCAGCTTGCGACGGAGTATTATTATATCTGGTAACCTGCTTCATTTCCGAGAGGGTGACCGGCAGTCTCAGGGTGGTGTCGGGTATATCGTCCACAAGTCCCTTGTGAACAACGTGGTGAAGATCGAGAGTGTGTCGACCAGGGTGGCGTACCTTATACTCAGAATATCCTAAACACTCCTACTGGCCAGTTTTATGGAGAAGGTGGGCCTCTTTATGATGAACTCCTTCTTCAAAAAGCGTGAACACAGGAAGTGGACCTGGCAGAGCCCCGATGGTGCAACAAAAATAAGATCGACTTCATCATGTCAGCCAAGAAGCAAATGTTCAATGATGTCTCTATGATCAATTCGGTAAAAACCGGGAGCGATCACCGCATGGTAAGAGGCACATTGAACATTAATATTATGCTTGAAAGGTCTCGACTGATAAAGTCCACGCTCCGTCCAGCACAGATCCAGGTCCAAAACCCCGAGAGCTTTCAGCTCGAACTCCAGAATCGTTTCGAGTGCCTAGGGAGATCCGTGGATGAATACAGCAACGGGTTCGTGGAAGCTGTCCATACGGTCGGGTCTAAGCTTTTCAAGACCCGTCGTACAGATAGAAATAAAAAGTTCCCTGATGCTACCTTCAAGCTTATGAAGTAGAGGCGTGAGATGATCCTGCAGTCTTCAGATGAGGCGTACAAATACCGGCAGCTCAATAGATAGATCTCTTAATCCTTGAAAAGAGACCTCCGCCGCTTTGATACCGAGCGTGTTAAAGACGCGATCGAGCGAAATAAAGGCTCCAAGGTGTTATCAAGGGATCTGGCTATTGGGCAGAGCCAACTCACGAAACTGAAGACCGACGATGGCAGACCGGAGCTTCTGAGGGAGATCGAGATATTCTATGGGCAGTTGTACACATCAATCAGCAAGCCCGTTGCGAGTCTAGCAAGCGACCCAAGACTGACCCGACACTATACCGAATATATCCCCGACGTCAGCTTGTACGAGATTAGGATGGCTTTGAAACAGCTCAACAAAAACAAGGCGCCGGGTGATGACGGAATTACGGCCGAACTCCTGAAGGCGGGTGGAAAACCGGTCCTTAGGGCCCTTCAGAAGCTGTTTGATTCCGTAATAATCGAGGGCAAAACGCTACAGGCATGGTGCAGGGGTGTGGTGGTACTTTTCTTCAAGAAGGGCGACAATGCCCGGCTGAAGAACTATAAGCCCATCTCACTTCTTAGCCATGTCTACAAGTTTTTTTCAAGAGTCATCATGAATTGTCTCGCGCGCAGGTTTGACGATTTTCAGCCCCCCGAACAAGCCGGATTCCGAAAAGGCTTTAGCACCATAGACCACATACATACGCTGCGGCAGGTTATACAGAAGACCGAAGAGTATAACCTGCCTCTCTGTTTAGCGTTTGTGGACTACTAAAAAGCCTTCGATTCGATCGAGACTTGGGCTGTACTGCAGTCTCTCCAACGGTGCCAGATCGACTACCGGTACAAAAACGCCACCATGTCAGTCCGTCTTCAGGATCAGACCTCGAAACCAATCCTTCTCCAGCATGGTGTGAGACAGGGAGACGTAATTTCTCCGAAACTGTTCACTGCTGCGAAGGAGGATGTCTTCAAGGTCTGGACTGGAGGGGGCTTGGCATCAACGTTAATGGCGAGTACATGACTCACTTTCGGTTTGCTGACGACATAGTGGTCATGGCTGAGACAATGGAGTGCCTCAGTAAAATGCTCTATGACCTCAGTAGAGCTTCCGAAAGAGTGGGTCTTAAAATGAACATGGACAAAACTAAGGTCATGGTGAATACCCATGTAACACCCACTCCTGTCAAGGTCGGAGACTCTACACTCCAAGTTGTAGACGATTATATCTACCTGGGACCAACGGTTCAGTTGGGTAGGTCCAATTTCGAGAAAGAGGTCAACCGTCGAATCCGACTCGGCTGGGCGGCGTTCGGGAAGTTGCGTGGATTCTTCTCATTCAATTTACCGCAGTGTCTCAAGACAAAAGTCTATGACCAGTGTGTGTTGCCAGTGATCACCTATGGGACCGAGACGTGGTCGCTCACAATGGGCCTTATCAGAAAGCTCAAAGTCACCCAAAGGGCAATGTAGTGGTCTATGCTCGGAATTTCCTTGCGCGATCACGTCAGACATGATGATATCCGCAGGAGAACCAAAGTTACCGACATAGCCCGAAGAATTGCCAAACTTAAGTGGCAGTGGGCAGGGCACATTGCTTGCAGAACGGATGGCCGATGGGATCGAAAAGTTCTGGAATGGCGACCGCGAACGTTCTGGAAGACGATACGTTGGAAGGCCTCCCACTAGGTGGACTGATGACTTGATTAAGGTTGCGGGAAGGAGTTGGATGCGAGACGCACGGGATCGGTCAATGTGGCGACGCCTTGGGGAGGCCTATGTCCAGCATTGGACGTCTTTCGGCTAAAATGATGATGATGATGAATATGGTGAAGGTTCACAGGTTCCTTCACCATATTAAATTTAATATAAAATGCTCTCCTTCCTAATATGAATCCTTATTGATTTGTTATGATTTAGTAAGTTCTGAGATCTTAGACCATAACAAATTTTTGTCTACATTTAACTTTTCTCGTAACTCACATCACTAAGGTAGAGTCCTAACGTAGTGCGCCGCATTCTCTCGTGTGATATTATGTCTCATTGTAACTCGCGCTGAACAACAATGCAGATGAAACTGCTTAATTTCACTGTAATAGTTTAAACCAATCCGCAAACGAATGATACATATGGCAAGTTTAATTGAATCTTCGTTATTTATTTATCCTGTAAATGAATCCAGCTCTGATAAATTTATTATTACTTTAAAGACACAGAATGAGAGTGTTTGTGCGAAACAGAGGCGGTCATGTGGAACAGGACTTGTAAAAATAACAATAAATGTTGTTTTATAACTATTTGGATTGTTTTATTTCATTTTCTGACCCAGGTGATAAGTTTGATCTTAAGTCCCATTTTTTCATTTTTTGTCTCTACCTGTGAGCTTTTTATTAAAGTTTTTTCTAAGAATTGTGATAAGACCCCTAGCTTGTTATACCTTGTTGGATAGCTAATAGAACAAAGATATTATTTAGCATATCTGCAGCACAACTGCCATACATTTTTTTAAAAATTTCGCTAAAAGAAAAAAAAAAGTATACATTTATTTATTTTTTACACTTTCAGTCCTCTACTATGACTCCTATGGTTCAGATATTTGGACTTTTTGCATTTAAAATAATAAACGAACTTCTCTAGTACTCAAAAATCGGAATGAGAAAAAAAATAAGGCCATAGAAGACAAAAAAAATGCCAATTCTTAAGAAATTAGCATATTTTTTTAAAAAACCTTCTAAGTCCAATATCTCAAAAACGGTTAGGTTTAGGCTGGGGTGTTTTATAGTCAAATTAGTCAGAAATGATGGGAACTATAACCTCTTAATGGATCTAGGTCGACTTATCCAGTAACCCTGTATATTGATGAAAATCAAATATATTGATCAAAAATATTGATCCTTAAATGTTATCGTGCTTGCTTCATACCATTATGTACAAATACTATAAAAAAATCCCCATTATATGTGAATCGCGCAATAGCCAAGTACCTAGCAATCTGTACTCACTAAAGTTTTGAGAAATGTTCTATTTCTTACTAGATTCCAACTAGAATGTGTTTATTATTATGTTATCTTGTTCTAATTTAGTATTAGATTCGTATTAATATCTTACTTTGATCATTAATTAAAGTAAATTAAGTAAATTTTTATGGGAACTTTCGTGCAAAGTTAACATTGTTGTATAATTACGTAACATGAAAACATGTTTTTTTGTTTATAGAGATATATTCATTATTTTATTCTTAAATGGTAGATATAGACGTAAAACTAATATAACTGTTTGAATTGTGAAAATCGGTCAACGCATTTAAAAGATATTTACCGAAGAATTAGTGTAAAAAAATCTACCAAGTTAATAATTTCACGTTTTTGTTCTACAAAGTTTTTTAGTGTTTGTAAATATATAATATAGATATTAGTGTTTAATATTATTAAGAGATATGAAAATAATGGTAATTACCGAACATTTTAAGGATTTTGTGCAAAAAATAAATATAAATAAAGGCTGCACAGATTTCGGGTTGTATCATATTTAGTGGTATTTAATGAAGTTTTTTGATATCCAAAGTCGCACCAGTCGTGTTTGTTTACTTTTTATTTTACACCAATATCACCTACCCATATGTGAAAACGTTTACGTTATGACAATTCTGTTTCTAAATGTACCTGGTAAAGAACAATAACAAACACTGGTCCACTAACACGTAATATTCATTACTACTTTATTTATGCTCAAAACTGACAAATCGTCCATCAGGTGGGTATATTATCGAAATCAGCCTTTAATAATCCTTTATCACACATGACTAAATAAAATTTGCTGTTATTACTAATATTTTTTGCACAAATTTTCGGATATTTTAGTTAATTCACGTGTAGTTGACACTGTAGCACAAAATTCCTTGAACGTTATGACGTCACCAACATGGCGACCAATCATGGCTCGTTCGTAGACAGGTGGTTCTTTTGAAAATTTTATGAATTTTCAATTGCTTATAATAAATTGAAAAAATATTTAAGAGAATTTTGCAACGACAATATAATTTATGATATGTAAAGTTTCAAAAAAAATAATTAAAAATCGTATTTTTTTTGAAATTCAACAACCCAATTGCCTTCCGAAATTTGTGTCAGGACCACAAAGTTGCATTGAAGGAGGCACGGCACACAAATTTGCAAACATTTGTTTTTTTTGTCATATTTTTTTTATCATTAAATATTGTGTATTACATTATTTATTCTGTGGTATAAAATCGTCTTGGAATACTGTAAGATATTAACTTTAAAACTTTTGCGTTTCATAATTGAAAAACAACGAGAAATCAATCAAAATCATCGCGTTCAATTCCCGTGATATACTGTTTTTCAATACTGGAAGATGTTGTACTTATTGGGGTGAAATAAATAAATATATTTATTGCTTCCACATGTGAACTTAGATGGTACCTAGGTTACAAATGTAGACCATTGTGGAGCCTATCGAGCACTGCAAAAGTAGGAGAGAGGAAGAGGGCTTTTATTTTACAAAGTATTAGTATTCAGGTGGGATAGTGTCAAGCGCGAGCTTAACAATAATATTTTTTTTTATAAAATATCTTGTTGATAGAGTGACGCAGCGGTGGAAAGGTGGAAACGTACTTTTAAATAATAAACTTTTAAATTGAGTTTATAACGTTACGAAGGCGATACAATACTTCCATTTGCCAGTCTGTGCAACTAAATCTTAGTAATGTTTAGAAAAGAAAGATTTTTTGAGATTGAAGATAATAAAAAGAAAACACTGGTCAAAGTTTAAAGTAAGCCCCTGATAGCAATTCAAAGGATCTTCTGCCATAACCAGGATTTATACCAAGGATTTGCGCTCACCATGAAGAAAACGTTTTCCTTAACAAAACTACTAATTCAAACTAATAAAAAACAATTGCCAAACTTATACACAATTAAAAAACAAAACAGTTTCCTACAAATTGTACGCTTGGGAGTAAAATTCTTTACAACTCATACCTCCTTAAGGAACCCTTACAAAAGTTGGGGATGAACGTGAAAAATATCATTGTTAATTCTAAAGTTTTGGAGGATATCACACGGGGGACTGATGGTACGCACTATGGAGATAAGTACAGAAGATTAACTTTATAAAACTTACCACCCATTGAAACGAGACTGCCTCGATATCGCAACCGCAAAGCAGATAAAGTGGTTTTGGGTTCGATTCTCGGATTGAGCAGTGTTATTGATTTTTCCATTTGGTTTTAGTGGGCCCTAGTCAACAAGGAACCCTTATAGTTTCGCCATGTCCGTCTGTCAGACCGTAGCTTAGCTCAGAGACTCTTAATACTGGAAAACTATAATTTGGCATGGATATACATACATTTAGATATTAATCGCGCCGACAAAAAAAAACATGTTTTTTTTTTTGCTTTCCTCCCGTACACGTAAAGTGAAGATGGTTTTTTCTCCTCTATCCCATGCTGTGGGTATCGTTGGATAGGCCATTCAAAAATATGAGTGCTGACTCGTAGTCACACCAGGTTATCACACCAGTGTGACAAACAGGATTTTTTTTCTTGTTTGTCACACCACTGCTTTTTCCACACCATTTATTCCTAACTAGTGCTGTCCTAGTTATACTAAAGGGTTATTCAACCTTGCCGACTCGTAGTCACACCAGATTATCACACAGTGTGATAAACAGGATTTTTTTCTCTCGATTTTTTTCAATAAGGGCGGGTAGATGTTGAAATGAAATAAAAGAAGCTGTGGTATTAACAAAATTCTTTTTTTATTTGAAAGGCACACTTGTGCCATTAAGTGTGGAATATCATATGACATCGTTCAAATGCCCGCCTCAGCTATTTACAGTGGCACGGATCCGAGTGGTCCAATTTTCAATGACTCTTCTGTATATCTATAGCCGGATCTCCGGCTGAATTTGAGCAAAGGCCTGTGTCTGTTCACCTTTAGGGCATCGGTCGATTGTGGTTTGTCTGCATAGACCTGCGACTTCAAAAAACCCTACAAGAAAAGGTCTAGCGGTGTCAAATCGCATGACCTTTGTGGCCAATTCACATCACCCCTACGAGAGAAAACCATACGCTCAAATCGCTCATGCAGATTTTTTATCATTTGAACGTGCTGTTCAATCGTGTAACTTGCCGTAGTGATTCGGCATAAGTAACTGAATAATAAATTTTTAACAGTATTATTCAATCAAAAGAACATTGATATCGAAAAAAAAGAAGGGTCTACCATTTCCTTGAAACATTGCGTTAAAAACGGAATAAAAAAACTAAAATCATCATCATCAGCAGATCGACTTTATTAGAATATATAGGTACTGCACTAGCAATTATCGTATACATGGTGTGGAAAAATCAGTGGTGTGACAAATGAGAAAAAAAATCCTGTTTGTCACACTGGTGTGATAACCTGGTGTGACTACGAGTCAGCAACGAAAAATGAGTCATTACGAATCTGTAAAACCATTTTTCGATTCAGGGATCCGTTTGCGTAAATTTAAGATTTATATGGCAATTTCTTGTTAGAGTCAGGTGTCCCCCACCCCCTGCTACTACCACTAGCTGCTAGCTACATGGTTACGAATGTGAAAAAAAATCACGGTAATCTATACCAATATTATAAAGCTGAAGAGTTAGTTTGTTTGTTTGTCTGAACGCGCTAATCTCAGGAACTACTGGTTGGAATTGAAAAAATCTTTTTGTGTTGGGTAGTCCATTTATCAAGGAAGGTTATAGGCTATATAACATCACGCGACGACCAAAAGGAGCGGAGCATAAATGAAAAATGTTGCAAAAACGGGAAAAAAATTTTCCTATTTAACCGACTTCGCAAAAAGGAGGAGGTTTTTAATTCGGCTGTATTATTTTTTATTTGTGTTACCTCAGAACTTTTTACTGGATGGACCGATTTTGATGAATCTTTTTTCATTTGAAAGCTGGTGCTTGTCATGTGGTCCCGTTTCTGATCAAGATCTGATGAAGAACTTCGGAGATATACATCGGAACTCTTCAATAAAGGTCGGCATCAATCGGATGTCTGTTTATTGTTTACATTATTTCATAACATAACATCACACTGTAACGCTCTAAATGGGTACGCAGGTTGAACAGTTCACCCTGGTATACTCTAATTCCACTGTTTTTGTCCAAGTTGCATGTTTCTGGGTTAATCTATTCTGGCTTCACTTTGGAGAATTGGTCCATTATGAACCACAACTAAAAAGTGAAAAATAAAAAAACTTTTTAACAAAAAATACAACCGTCTTCCAAATAAAAACACTACAAAGTGAAAAATAACTTCAATTTCGGAAGTCGGTGTCAAAAAACGAAGATCCCAAAACGGGAACACCGACATCCAAAATTAAAGTCTTTTTCACTTTGTAGTGTTTTTATTTGGAAGTCGGTTGTATTTTTTGTTAAATAGTTTTTTGAGAGCTTCCGTTGCGTGCGCTGCGTAAACGGTTAAAGTTACGCAACAATCATGTATGTAGGGTAGGTGGGTAGGTAGCCAGTTGACGGGAGCTAAGTCACGTGGGACAGCTATTAGTATATATAACGAAATTAAAAGGAAAACTATCACAGCTAAGACTTTACAAGTTTCCGAGTAATAATCGACCAACTTTTAAAATGTAAAAATAATTTATATTGATTTATGGGGACAACAGTTTTCGAACGGGGAAGTTAATTTTGTCCCTTCCTTAGAACTTTCAGTGCTTTCATTGTTTATGAATGTTAGTAATGTAACCTATTTATTTTGGTGAATATAGCTGTTTATACAGAACCCCGGTTTTTCTCAATAGCTTCCCGCGTATTTGTTGTGGTTTTGTGCCCGATTGAACGCAAAATTCAATCCTTTGAGGAATACAGGGTTGATGACACATTATTTCACACAAAACGCTTCACAAACAGCGAGTGAGAGCCCTCTCGCAACTTCATCCTTTGAGACAGTTTAATAATTTCACCGTTCGTCTACAAGTATACAAGTTGTAATATTGAAATAACTGATAACCAATTAGGGGTATTGTACTCATCAACATAAACTTCTTTTACTAAGGGACCAAACCCTGATAAAGCTAAAAAAATCAGTAGTCGCATTGTCATGTATCAAAATCGAATAGTTTATGTCAAATAAACCTCAGAGGTACTTTTGAATTGAAAACAAAAAAAAAAGGTGACTCTAGTTGCAAATTCGCAAGCGTGAGTAGATCTCAATGGAGAAAAATTTTCAAGAATCTCCACGGACGCTCTCTTCCATTGTTAAGTATTGCCTACCTACGGTGGCCTTTATGCAACTATAAGAGTATAGGGGCAAATCAGGGTTGATGCCATTCCCAAAATTGCGATTTTTAAGCAGCCAACCTTCTGAACGTTTCTATATTATACCGATGGAGACTGAATGAACAAGTTGGGGTATAAGTATTATCTGTAGAGTATGTCATTAAATGTTTGGAGTGAGGGTAGTCAGTTATTGTACAGTGAGATAAGTGGAGAATTTATGGAACGCGAGTTTTTATGGCGTATGCTTAGTGTTGTACTTGTGTCGTGTTTTGTGTCGAAGATTGTTGCGTTTATGTCTTTTTGAGTTTTATGTCTTTTACAATGTGTTGTAACGGTAAGCTGAAAGAAATGCCGACTTTCAAAACCACGTTGATGTTGTAAAATGTCTATCTAAACTCAGTAATCCTTTAAATTGCAACAGGAGGCGTGCTCAAACTGATCTAGACATGCGGCAGCATGTCAAGCCAAGTTTAAGCAAAAAAGGAACTGGCGACGCAGCTGCTGAACATTATAGAAATAAAGAAAAGAAAGAAAGAAAAAAGGAACACATTTCTCAAAAGAGTCCAGGGATTTACTTCACAAAATAAGCTCGATTACGAAATCAGTCTCTTCTAAGACTCGGGCGACTGAAAACAGTCGAGGGGAAAGGGTTATGGAGCTGGAGATGATTCTGAGGCGTGGAAACAGTACTGCCAGTCTTTGTACGAGGACCCTCTATTGTGATAGAGGGTCCTCGTACAAAGACTCCGTCTGTGCGTGCATATGTGTGTATATGTGGATTGTGCGATTATATTTTTACGAGATGTATGCTAGGAGATTCTCCGTTGTGAGGTATTCCTGTTGTAGTAGCCATTCAGTGATTTTGTGTTTTAGCATGTGTCTGTCTAACCCTTTACACTCGAAGTTATTTGGCATACATAATGTACTTACAGGTGGTAAACATAAGTTACAGAAACAATTATGGACCCTGTCAGGCACAGCAACATTCTAGATACAGTCAATATCTAGGTCACTTCTGCCCAACCCGTCGCAGAATTCAGACGAGATATTTTGTGATATCAGTCGTCAGATTTGGAATACGACCCCAATACTATTGAGGCAGACGATAATAATAGTAACACTAAGATGAATGATATGAAAGAATAGATATATATTATAACAGAAGTGTCTATCAGTCGAGCATTCTGATTTACGAGTCTCGATAGACGGTATGAAATGATTGAAACACTTATAATATTGTATTGGAATGTTGCCTTTCTATACGGCCATTGGCTTGGACACTCGATTTCATTTGTTTTTGATGTTTGCTATTTGTTTCTGAATAATATCTTTGTTTCGATACTAGTTTGAATTTTGACTTTGTCTATGTATTTGATACATAGGCCGGTTTCTGAACTGAGTATTTAGAGTTAAGAACGTTTCAATTTCTTTGATGCCAACATTTGATAGGTTTTCGGGCTAGAATAGATTTCGACACATATTCAAATTACTATATAAAAATTCAGAAATCGGAATTTTACAGGCCCATCAGTCTATCATCCTTTCTCTTAAAGGCTCAAACTGGTGAATAGGCACCTAAGAAAGGGACCACTTAAAGTATTCCCACTGCATAAACTACAGTGCACCTACAGCCCTGGCAAATCTACGGAAACGGCATTACATTATGTTGCGAGTCGAGACGAGGCTGCGCTAGAGGGGCAAGAGATCTGTGTCGGAGCTTTCCTCGACATAGAGGGAGCCGTCGACAAGACAACATCTGAATCCATACGCATTGCTGCAAAAAAATTTGAACACAAGATTTTTAAAGTATTCTTTGTAAAGTTTCGTCATCACTAAACTAATATCCTTTTCACAGAAGATTTAAATAACGAATAATATTCGAATTTGGTACATAACTTCTCTTGCCCCTCCATATTGTAGGCGCTCTCAAAGCGTAACAGAAGCCTATAAAGTACGGCGGCACATATTGATACGAAATTCAAATAAAAATTTGAATCTGGCCGTTGATTAGAATCAGAATGGGCAGCCGAGCTGTGACTCGAATACATTATCGATTCAAAATCGAATGATTTAATCGAGTATCAATACATTCGTCGAGTCCCGACGTCACGAAATGAACGAATCTGATATTTTTTCGTGATTATTTTCGTATGGATTCGGATAATGTATGTGCTTTTCGTTAACTTTTTGTTCTGTACGTTATAAATAACAAAATAAGGTTTGTTTTCCTGTATTACCAATATTCTTTTTCGAACAACAAACATTTTAACTATTCCATTTATTTTTTATTCTACGGGGATGTTTTTTCAGTGTACTGTTTTCATTTCAGTAAACTGTAAATGGCACAATCAGACTCATAACCGAATTGCACAATTTGATTCCACCAATACCATTCCATAATCGAACAACAAGAGTCCTACACGGCAATGCGCTGTCATCGCACAAGACGTTTTGGAATACTTTTATTGTGCGTACAATAAAGAGTGGATTTTTTGTTGCCTGATAACTATAATCTGGGGGTCTTTAGGTCAAAAATGAATCATTTACTTATATACTAGGCAGGCGTGTACCATCGTCGATCACATCATTGCGTACTCACCAACCTATTAATATTAAAAATATACCTAATTCGAAAAAAAGTTATAAATAAAAAAGTTAATTCAAAAAGTCAAAAAGCCCAACTGCTTATGAAGCGAACTAAAATTATGTTTTTTTCGAAGTAGGTACATTTAAATATATAAGTGTATATTTTTGAAATTACCTCTTAATATTTTGATACCCCACACGATGGGTTAGGAAGAAAATAAATATTGGGCCCCACAATATGGCGACCACAATTTTTCTATTTTCTAATTTGAATGTAGTCAGTGACACTCAAAATCATCAAAATCTACTAACCCGTTTGGTCTCCAGAACGCCACATAGGAACAAACGTACAAACATACATGGATTGATAAATACTTTACCTTTCTTCGGCAGTCGGGTAACAAAAAAGCATTCTCATTACCATTTGCTTGGCTTCAATGATTCAATTAAAATCAAGTATACATGTAAGGAATAATAAATATCCCTTAATAATTCACTGAAATCATAAAAATATCGAATAAAAATGTGTAAAGCGTAAACAAATACTGAATAATTCATTCCATCATATAATTGTAATGCATATTGAATGAACTGTGTTATTCATATTTCGAGCTTCTTGGTTAAGGTATAAAGAGATTTTATAAAATACCCGAAAGGAAAAAGGATTTGGATTAGTCTAGAATAGGGATTCCCAAAGTGGTCGACGTAGTCTAAAATCGACCTATTAATTAACACAAGTTGTTATTTGCAACTTTCAAGATACTGTATAAGTTGTGTTACGTGTAACTTGTTATACCTGCGACCGAGCTCAGCTCGGGTGAAAATAGAGAAAACAACGTTTTCTAAAATTTAAACTTATTAGCTAGATCGATTTATTGCCCCCGAAACCCCCTGCATACTAAATTTCATGAAAATCGTTGCAGCCGTTTCCGAGATTCAGATAATTTATATACAAGAATTGCTCGTTTAAAAGTATTAGTTATGAATGCCTAATATTTTAGTAGGGAGTATCATTCTTGTACTTTTAAAAACTTAACAAGACGATAAGCGTGCACAAGTTCTTACAAGATGAGAAACACGGTAAGTCAATAAGCAGACTCTTAAAGTAATTTGACTATGGGGGTCTGACGTATCAGTTCATTTTGGAAAAGGGGTCTCTTGCCAAAACAGTTTGGGAATCCCTGGTCTCGAACTACTTGTATATGTCTATGTGTCAGTTAGTTAGTGGCAACCAAGGAGGAGGACTACTGTGGACACCCTCTGCTTAAGCTAGAGGATATAGGATCTTAAGTCAAGTAAGTCCATACAAGTCAAGCCAAGTTCCTATCTCTCGCAGCCAAATCTACTAACAGATATATTATTGGGTTGGCCGTAAATGGATAACACCATACCCGGCAAGATTGGTGACAGATTTTCTACCTGCCAACTACCCGTCACGACTCTCAAATATCTTCAAATGACAGCCGGGACCAACAGCAAAACGTACATTCCGACGAAACACACACTTATATATAAATCACACTAATATTATAAAGGCGAAAGTTTGTGTGTGTGTGTGTGTTTGTATGTTTGTTACCTCTACACGCTCAAACGGCTGGACGGATCTAGATGAAATTTGGCACAGAAATAGATTATAGTCAGGAATAGCACTGAGGATACTTTCTACCCCAGGAATATGTTTCCCCGGGATAATTTTCGACTTTCACGCGGGCGAAGCCGCTGTTTTTTTTTTTTTTTTTTTCTACATTGTGTCTCACAGTTCGGTCAAAGTGACCGTCCACTGCTTAACCGGGCTAGCCTGTGGAGACTAAGCTATATAGCCTCCAGCCAGGCACAAATTACTAAACCTAAGCGACTGCGCTAAGGGCTACCCCAGGTGGGGTCGGACCTCGGCTCAGGCCGTCGCTGGGGGGACAACACTATGGCTGGATCTTATTAAAAGTGACTCTACCATTCGTTCGGAAAAGCCTACGTGAAGAAGAACGAATAAGAAACTCCAATTATCTAACTATAATTTAACTAAGGCACAGCTCGCGGGCTGGCTTGCGTATCCTGTCGGGGACGTCGCGGCGGGCCTCGGCGGCGAGGGCGGAACGAAGGCGGTCTGTGTCTGCGAATTGTGCTGGTCTTTTTATTGCTCTCTTGGAGCAGAGTAGTGGCGTCATCGGGGATAGAGAGGACAAGCCTTGGTCGGCGAACTTTGGAGATTTTGGAGGGTTCATAGCGGGAGACCGCTTGAATTAGAGGGTTGCTATGATCGACAGCAGAGTCAAAGAAACGCTTGGAAATGCGTTTAATGAATTGTTGGATAGTAGGGATTCACAGATCGACATGGAGTTCCTGGTCGCGAGCGTACCAGGGGGCTCCCGTTATCTTTCGGAGAAATCGGTTTTGTATAACCTGAAGTTTATGTATATCATGGGGTTTTGCGTGTGCGAGTACAGCACAGGCATAGGTCATGATGGGACGAATGACCGCAGTGTAAATGCGCATGCTGCTTGCGTTCACCATCCCATGAAGTCTGCCCATAGCGAAGGCGGCTCGCGAGCGCGCCGCCTTAATGTGCTTGTTGAAAGTGAGGTGGTTATCGAGGGTTACACCTAGGTACTTGGCTTGCTTCTCCCAAGGGATTGGCTTACCGTACATTGTGATGGGTCTAGGGGGAAGGGGGTCTTTGAATCTATAGTTGTATTTTCGATCAGGCCTCGAGAATAGGACAGCCTGGCTTTTGTCGGGGTTGACTTCTATTCTCCAGAGGCGGAAACACTTGGCTAGAGTGTTGGCGGCTCTCTGGAGCTTTAGTGCTATGGCATTAGTTGCTGAGCCTTTGCAATAGAGGGCCGTGTCGTCAGCGAATAGTGCCATCTGGCCCCCTTTGGTTTTTGGAATATCGCTGGTGTACAGCGTGAAAGCTAGAGGGGATAGTACGCAGCCTTGAGGGATTCCGGCACGTATGGGGTGAGGGGAGGAGAGTTCTCCCACGACACGATAGCGGAAAGTTCTGTTCGACAACCAGTCTCGTAAGATGAGCACGAGACGATCTGGCACACCAAGATTATATAGCTTATAAATTAAGCCATTGTGCCAGACTTTGTCGAACGCTTTTGCTATGTCGACGAACAAGGCACCGGTGAACATACCCTGCTGGAAGCCAGCACTAGTGTGTTCAACGAAACGGTGAACTTGTTGAATACACGAGTGTTCAGCGCGAAAGCCGATTTGCTCGTTGGGGATAAGGCTCTTTCGCTCGACAAAGTCTTTGAGCCGCTTATAAATAAGTCGCTCATAGACTTTCCCGAGAGAATTCACCAGACTAATGGGACGATAACTGGTAGGCTCCGATTTCGGTTTACCCGGTTTAGGGATGCCTATTACAGTAGCCTGTTTCCAAGCTTGGGGGAAGATATTTTTGCTCAATGCAGCGTTGAAAATGGCCGTCATTAGCAATATTATTTGGGCAGGGAGGAGTTTCAACACCTTATTGGTGATGCCATCTATGCCTGGGGCTTTGTTGGGGCGAAGCCTTTTGATAACCTCCACTACTTCGTCTGGGGTGACGGGAGGTAGTGGGTCATCAGGGTCTTCAACGGGAGGAAGGGAGGTCCTACGTTCGACTTCAGCGTCTACCATATCTAGGTGAGCTTTGTCTACTGGTTGGGAGCTGGGTGTGCATTGAAGTTCGAGACTGTCAGCCAGACATTCGGCTTTTTCAGTGTTTTCAAATGCAACACTCTTATCAGGGCCTCCTCTGAAGGTGCCAGAAGGCATGGTGGTTGGGCTCTAGTTCGCTCAGCATCTTATTCCATGTCGCAGAACGGAGCTCAGCCATACGTTCCTTTACAGCACGCTGTAAGTTACGCATGTGAACTCTGTTTGCGACACAGCGAAAGTTACTGTAGTCACGGATAGCTGCGTTCTTCTCGGTTATCAACTTCCGTACATCGTCCGGGAGTTTCCCTTGCTGGATGTCCAGCACTGGAACCTCCCTTGAACATTCGTTCAGGACGGTCTGTACGTGAGTTGTAATCGAGTCAATCGCCGCTGTCGTGTCAGCGACCGAGTTTATATGACTGGGGATTGAGTCTAAGTGGGGTGAAATTGTGGATTTCAGTTTAGCACTTACTTTCCTCCAATCAGTGACAATTTTGGTGGGGGGCGGCTGTCCTGGATCTGGGAGGCCTGAACGACTACCTAGGTGCATGATCACAGGACGGTGATCAGAAGATAATTCATTAAGCACTTCTATAGAACGAAACTGATGGTTAATGTTCTTTAATAGCGCTATATCAAGGACGTCCGGGTTACTAGTGACGTTACCTGGGAAATGAGTGAAGCTCGGGGGGCCGATGACGTCATAATGAAGGGTATTGCTTAGGTTCTGTACCAGCTTTCTTCTAGAGTTAGCAACGGTACTGTTCCAGTCTGTATGTTTGGCATTGAGATCACCCGCTAGGATAACGGAGTGACTCGAATCTTTTTTGAGACCCTCTGGGTTATCCACCGATGATGCCGAGGGAGGAGGGCAATAGGCGGATATGATGGTGATCGTTTGATGACCAGTCATTCCAAGCCAACAGGCTGAGTACTCAAGGTACGAAGGGGGATCGGGTGGGGTGATAGCACTACAGTGGAGCTCATTTTTGTAATAAATGAGAGTGCCACCGCCGTGACAGCGGGTCCTATCGTTGCAAACTATACGATAGTTGGCAATTTTGGGATCGCGTTGTTGGGGTTTAAGGAATGTCTCCTGTATGAGGAAGACGTCCAGCTGATGATCGCGAAGGAACGTGGCTATCTCATCACGCTGGTTGTTAATGCTATTTGCATTGAAAAAACCTAACTTTAGGGATCTCGGTTTGAGGCAATTACTTCTTAATTGCGAATCCATTGTCAAATACAAGGCTATCTAGTTCCTTGGTAATAGAAGGATACCTCGAGAAGGCCTCGAGGAATGAAAAGGGGTTTTTGGGGTCGGCTAAACTTGTTAGTTCAGCGTGAAGGGAGCGGGCCTCTGGAGTCATCCAGATCGCGTATGCGTTGAAAATGGTTTCAGCGACACACCGATAGGAGGTCTGGCCGGGTTGGACTACAGGGGAGGGTGAGCGCGCGCCAACGACAGTGGTAGGAGCCACCTTGTTGGTTTGCGTTGGGGCCACTGTGGCCGGGGTTGTAATAGGCACTGGGATCCTAAGATCCATCAGCGCTGTTCAGCTTACCCCATTGAGAATCCCTCTGAGGGGCTAGACGAGGGGGGGCATGGGCTGGGGGAGCAATGCGTGCTTGGCGCGCGTCATTGCATTTGGCCACTATGGGCGCGAGTTTTGGGGCTTTAGGGCAGCCACGGTAACTGGCGGGGTGAACTACCTGGCCACAGAGCACACAGCTGGGAGGCTCCGTGCACTCTGAGCGGTCCTTGGGATGGGGACAATCTTTCGTGCCATGATCCCCCAAGCATTTAACGCATCTGGGGGTGGCGAAGCAGTTTGTTTGGGAGTGCCCATATAGTTGGCAGTTGTGACACTGACCAACAATAGTGGGGCGATACGGTCTCTCTATTGAGATACCGGTGAGAGAGCAAATGGATTTAATCCCGAAGATGGGATTGTGGGATTCGGTAGGGCTACACTCCACCACTACCATGTCATATTGCTGTCCACCTCTCGCTTTATGCAAGCGGTGCACAGCAATGACGGGAACTTTTTGGGCTAGGAGGTCCAAGCGGACGTCTTCCGACGAGATCTCCTTTGGGATCCTTCGGATGACTACCCGGGTTGACTTCTCCTCAGGGAGGGAGTAAGTGTGGAAGGAATACTTCCGCACTTTGAGTAATTGGGTTAAATCCCGGAAATCCTTTGAAGAGGGGACTAGAATTTTAATGCCCTGCTGACAGGCACGGGCACTATTAAATTGGATTTTATTATCCCTACAGAGGTTGGACACATCGGTCCACTTCGCCTTATCCTGTAGGAATATCGGCGGCGGGGGCTTGGTCTTATTGACCGTAGTGACTGGGGGGCTGGGGGGGCGACTAGACCGCTGGGAAGCGGTAGTAGGGGCGGGCTGGGTGCCTGTAGGCTCGGGAGAGGGACAGGGGGAGGCGATTGGTGAAGCAAACGGAGTTGCTACAAAGGTCTTTTTGGCCTTGGAGGCCTGGGCTGAGGCTTTGTTTTTCTTCCTCTTTCCTCCCACGACTTGAAAATCGTGGGAGTCGTCTTCCTCTGAGGAGGTGACGGGAGGAGAAGAGGCCCGTGATTCACCGTGTTATCATGGTGATTCTCGGGGAAAGGAGTTTGCTCCATAGGGGAGTCTGGGCGGGAGGTAGGCTCAGTGGTCTGAGAGGGGGTTGGGGCTCTAGTCTCTTGGCTAGTCTGGAGGACAGGGGATGGTGACCGCGGTGAGTCATCGTCAGGGAATGGCTTATGGGCCATGGGGCCAGGGCACTGGATTGGGCCCGAATTGAGGTTGGGGGTGGTGGCAGCTTTGAAGGCTGCACCATATCGCTTCTTAAGCTTGGGGTCAGTTAATAGAATCTCCTGGAGGAGATCGACTAATGCCGCGAACGACATTGTCGGTGAAAATAATAATTCCGGTAGGCCGGTAAGGGAAATCTTCCCCGGCCCGGCCCGGGGATGTGTGCAATCCTACCCTCCCAGTCGGGAGGTGAGTACCTCGGTGAGCCCTAAGCTTGTACTCTTGTCACCAATCTTATTGGGTGACAGGGGCCCTAAGGTACCGGTAAACCCACCGAAGGTGGGCCACCCACCACTTGTGTACCAGAAGTCTGGCACGCCGGGGTAGAGACACCCGACCGTGCCAGGTGAATGCTGTGGGCAGAGACAGGGGTTGACTAGGCTATCTACCAAGGCCAACTACCCTGCTCCCGACTCCTTCTGACTGCCATGTCCAGACAAGACTTGGCGAGTGGGCGGGTCACCACTCCACTTGGTTTCGTTAACACCGTTAGGTATCCACCAAGGACCACTAAGTCGTGGATTTTACCCGGAAGGGGCCAACAATAGATGTCCCTACTAGTAACCGAAGTTACTAGTAGCGACACCTGTGGGCGGCGCGCGGAGACGCGGCGACCGCAGTGACGTCACGCAGAGCGCGACGAGCAGGAGAGAGGGGCGCGGCGGGACGCGCGGTGGGGGCAGCGAGAGCGGCGGGCGGCAGCGAGACGTCCGCTCGGCGGCGATGGCAGGCGAAGAGTGCGAAGCCGCTGGCCGAAGCCAGTAATTCATAGATGCGACAAGCACCCACTTAGCTAAAGTGCTGTATTATATTACAATAGCATTATTTTTAATTCCCCGAAGAATATTTATGTAAGGACTTGACGGGTGCTTAATCTTTGGACATTTATTTCTTCCTCATTAGCCTGATGGGGAAATGTAAGGGATAAGTCAGACACTAGGGTGTCTTTGTCTTAGTTAAGCGGTATAAGTAATTCGTAGATATATTTTACTTTTATTTTTATTTAACTTTGGCAATTATAAGTACTGTCGTATTTATGTGAAAAGAATAGATGTGCCACGTTGTGAAGAAAATGTGAGCAATCCACGGAACAATTATTACAGTTTATTTTTAAATTAAATTGAATATATTGAGTATGGAAACCATGTCCATGGTTACAAGCCATGCACATAAACTTAAAAAAAAAAACTATCTTTACATAAGAAACATACAAATACATGAATTCCTTGACTCCTGTGCTAGGTGATTGACCTGTGTTACACACATTAGTTAGTCACGGGAATGTCGAACAAAATATAAAATTATCGTATACAGAGTGAGTTTATTAAGTGGACCAAAGCTGAAACTATGAGGAAAGCTACACTATAGAATAGAATGCATTTATTTGTCAGAATATTGTACAAATCTATTATGTGAATTATGAATTACGATCATACCGCCATTGTTAATTAACTCGTATGACATTATAGTACTTACAGAGACATGGTTATTGGATGGGGTTTTAAATTCTGAGTTTTTCGACGAATTGTACATTGTGTGGCTTCGGGATCGGGACTACGC
Organism: Orthosia cruda; assembly: GCA_964057195.1. Lineage (NCBI taxonomy): Eukaryota > Metazoa > Arthropoda > Insecta > Lepidoptera > Noctuidae > Orthosia > Orthosia cruda. The sequence goes on along the minus strand of OZ059826.1, from coordinate 49,621,497 downwards.
TTTAACCGGGCAATTGCGGGGTGGGGGGGTACTTATTGCTACTCGTAGAGAATTATCAGTTATTTGCCAACCTAAGTTTCATTCTACAGCGGAGGACCTTTGACTATCCTTACGAATAAAAAATTCTATTACTCGGAATAATATTAACTTGAATACTTGTGTTATTAACTTATGTCAACAAAACTCAGGTCTTTCTTTTTATTCGCAACTTTCCAATTTTCTGGCAAAATTAAACGATATAGTTATTAATAATGTTTCTGACACCTTTCTCGTTGTTGGCGATTTCAACATGAGCGGTATTAACTGGACCCCTCCAGACAACCTTCCGCTTATCCCATTGAATCCAAACAGTAATGATGAAATTTTATTCTGTGATAAAATATGCACTCTTGATTTAGGGCAGTATAACGTGGTGCCTAATAGGTGTGGTCGATTTCTAGATTTAGTCCTTTGCAATCAAATAGTGAATGTAACCGAATGTTCTAGCCCACTTATCCTCTTAACCCTTCTCCGTCAACATCTAATAATTGGTCCTCTATGTTTTCATGCGACTCCCATTCGCGATCATTTGTATGTGAAGAAACGACGGAAGAAGAAGTGACCCGCACAATCCTTTCATTAAAATTAAACTGCGCCACAGGTTGTGACAATATCTCTTCGAACCTAATAAAAAGTAATATCGAGCTTTTAGTTTCTCCTCTCACGTTCATTTTCAACAGGTGCTTAGAATATGGTGTATTCCCGAATAATCTCAAACTGTCTGAGGTTCACCCTATTCATAGGGGAGGTGACCGTGATCGTGTTAATAACTACAGGCCGATATCGATCCTACCCTCCTTGTCAAAGGTTTTTGAAAAACTACTAAACAAGAGACTTGTTAGCTACTTGGAGGGCGAGGGCCTACTCTCTTGTACACAGTTTGGCTTTCGGAGTCATAGAAGCACAGATGATGCCATCTTTAAATTAAACAATTGTATAGCTACAAATTTAGATTCTGGAAAGAAATGCCTTGCCATCTTTTTGGATCTGGCCAAAGCATTTGACACGATCTCGGTCCCCATCCTTTTGCGAAAACTCGAGAACTTTGGTATAAGAGGCAATCAACTTAAACTTTTTGAGAGCTATCTGTCGGAAAGATACCAATGTGTAAGAATAGGAAATTGCATTAGCTCTTATCTTCCTATTACATACGGAGTTCCCCAGGGCAGCATTTTGGGACCTACCCTCTTTCTCGTTTACATAAACGACCTCACGAACCTATTTATACCCCAAGGCGAAATAATCTCTTACGCAGATGACACTGCTCTTATATTCAACGCCGACAATTAGGATGAGGAATTTAACGTTGCACAATGTGGACTTGATCTCGTAAAGGAATGGCTACAAAATAATCTACTTACACTGAACAGTGATAAAACTAAATACTTGACTTTCAGCATACGAAATCCACCTAAACTTCTTACTACAAAACATTGTGCCTTATTCCTCACAATTGTCCTGGAATAGATAACTGTAATTGTGTACCTCTAGAACGTGTCAACAATGTGAAATATTTAGGATTAATTATAGACCATAATTTATCCTATAAGGCTCATATTAAAGCTTTGTCGGGACGAGTAAGAAAACTAATTTATATCTTTAAAACTTTGCGACAGGTTGCTGATCTCAAATTATTAAAACAAGTTTATTTCTCTCTTTGTCAATCCATTATTAATTACGGCATAATTGTATGGGGAGGAGCTACAAAAACTACTCTAAAAAGCCTTGAAATAGCTCAGCGTGCTGTTCTAAAAGTTTACACTTTTCGTCCAATTCGCTTTCCCACAAACATTTTGTACAACTCATGCGAAGTCCTTACAGTGAGACAATTGTTCTTACTCAACATTGTACTAAAACAACATGGTGAACTTATATATGATACTGATCTCACAAAGAAACGCAGAAAACATGACGTTGTGGTCCGCATTCATAAACCTTAAATCTCTTTCATAAAGAGATTCTTCGTCTTTCTAGCACCACCAAAATTAATAAATCCATAAATATTTTTCCTCTTAACAAATTCCATTGTAAAAAGAAAGCATATGAATTTTTAATGAAACTGTCATACGAAGACACTGAGAAATTTATTCAAATAATCAGTTAATATTTTTGTTTGTATATCTATATATATATATATATATATTCACTCTACTCCTGTGTATTTATCATGTAGAAATATGTATACAATTACACATACACACACAGACACCCCCACACACACACACTCACCCTCTCATCCTCACACACACACACACACAAAAAATTGTTAGTAATTTAAGTTTAGTTTACCTTAATTTCTTATTTCTCTTTGATTTGTAATGGTCCTAAACTCTTACATCTTGCTAATTTAGGTTACCTAGTGTCTTGTTTCTGAGTGGAAACGGCGCTGTTAGCTGGGATACAGGCTCACGCCTAGTTCAGCTGCGGATGCTCATTCTCTTATATATAATTAAACTGTAATCCTAAAATTTGTAACAATGTACTGTAACTACCTACTGTTTTTGAGTAAATAAATTATTATTATTAAATTATTATTATTACTGGTGCCCATCGATGATTATCATCCTGCACTATTACTTAATTTGGATTTATTTGTAACACCTCTGCTGGAGTGTGTACCACGTACTCAATTTATGTTTGACAAAGGTGACTATGAATCCATCAGTAGAGACATTTGTAAGACCGACTGGGAAAATGAGTTCTTGGCGCGGTCTATTGATGACTCAGTGAACTTTTTTAATCACATCATTTTTGATCTGCAGAATAGATATATTCCACAGAAACTGTCTCGCAGTAAAAAATACCTCACTTGGTATAGTTCGTCAGTATTTATATTTTTCTTTGATTGTTCTAATAATTGATTATTAGAACAATCAAAGAAAATATAAATACTTTAAAAGATACAAAACCTACGGTAATAAATCGGATGAATTAACATTCAAGTTTCTTCGTGAAAGGGTAAAAACTTTGGAATCTCAATGCTATCGAAACTATTTGGATTTAACTGAAAAATCTATTAAAGATAATCCAAAATATTTTTGGACATTTGTAAAAAAACGACACAACTCAAATGCAATCCTAAGTACCTTGAACTACAATAGTGATACATTTCGGACGGGGGAATCTATATATTATGTCAAGCTTTTTCGGAATATTTTCATTCAACTTTTCTCAATCCCATTGCCAATCAACCGATCTCTTCTCCTTTTCTTTTCACCAAATCTCCGAACACATCATCTGATATCTGTAGTATCATTGTAAATGTTGATGAAGTTACAAACTTGCTTCAAAAGTTAGATACATCTAAAGGGGCAGGTCCAGATAAAATTCCATCAAAACTTCTCGTTAGGTGTGCACCTGCGATAGCGCAACCTATCTCGACTTTATTTAGAATATCCTTAGCTACTTGTGTTGTCCCGCAAATATGGAAATCAGCATTTATATCACCTATACATAAAAAAGGTGTCAAAACAGACATAAAAAATTACAGGCCGATATCTAAACTGTGTATTATAGCAAAGATCTTCGAAAGAATTATATATAATCAGGTTAATTCTGCACTAAAAAAATCGTTTAGCGCGTTCCAACATGGTTTTCTGAAAGGTAGGTCTACTGTCACGAACCTGATTCTTTATAACGAATTTATTACTGATGCCATGGACAAAGGTAGGCAAGTCGATGTCGTTTACACAGATTATAGCAAGGCTTTTGACCGTATTGACCATAACATCCTCATTTCAAAGTTAAATGGCATGGGAATACGCGGTGATCTACTCAGATGGATTTCCTCTTACCTTGAGAACCGCTCCCAAGCAGTAGTACTAAATAATTATATATCTAGCTGGGTCCCCGTCCCTAGTGGAGTCCCACAGGGTTCATTACTCGGTCCTTTGTTATTCATAATCTATATAAACGACATTGACTCCTGCTTGACTTCATCCAGATTATAATGTTTTGCCGATGATATGAAAATGTATGCCTCAATATCGTCGCAAATGGACGTAATTGCACTCCAGAACGATCTGCATCGTTTAATGGACTACTGTTATAGTAATAAACTTGATATCATTCCCACCAAATGCTGGGTTATTACGTATTCTCGGCAGCGCTCACTCATTGCTACATCGTATACCCTAAATAATCAAATTTTACCTAGATCAAATTTCATCCGGGATCTAGGGGTTCACCACGATTCCAAGCTCAGTTTTGAAACACATGTTGATGCAATAGTCGCCTAAGCATCAAAGTCACTGGGTTTCATAATGCGGTTATCCAAGTGCTTCACTGAAGCTAAAACTTAAAAAATCCTATAATGTACTTTTGTCAGAAGTCACTTGGAATATGCGTCTGAAATATGGAAACCATATTACCACAAGTACATTAACCGTCTAGAAAGCATCCAAAAAAGATTTATAAAATACTTATGTTACCACCAGAAAGTACCATATAAGTCCGAAAATTACCTTATCCTTTGTAAAAAATACCATATATTGCCTCTATTCATTCACCGCGAGATTAGTGACTGCGTTTGTTTATTGAAAATCTTCAACAACAGTATAAACTGCTCCGATATTTTATCCAAATTTTAATTTAATACCCCTAGGAAGTTGAAAAGATTTAATCCACCTTTGTAGGTGCCATCAGCCTCCACAAATTATAGACAGAATTCGTATATTGTGCGGGCAAGTGGACATCTTAATGAGTTGTGTAAGCAGCACGATATTGATCTATTTCTATCTAGTGTAATCAGTCAGGAAGTGCTTGAGCTGAAACTTTTTCAACCAGTTCAATGTTGTTATGTAGTTTGAGCAATATGTTAGTGATTATTGTGTAAGTTATTTGGTAGCCTTCTTTGGCGATCTATTGTTATAGACGTCTTGTGAATGGTCCATAAGTAATATCCAATATTTTATAAGTGAAAACTTTTAATTGGCTGACTATCAAATTTATTGCTCTTATTCTGTTCATTTTTAGCTGTAAGTTTTCCATGTTATCTAAATAAATATACATAAATAAATAATACTCATATACCGTTGCCGGCGTACAAATATAGTTTGTACAATTATGGGTCATCATTATATTAAAATTATGTTATTAATCATTAGATTTACAATTACAAATAATTTAAATAAATTGAACAATAGTAGTAAAATAGATTAATTATATAAGTCAAAATTCAATGAAGTCAAGGAGATAAAATATGATTTTAAATTTAAATTTTCATTACTAAAATCTTCAGTCGACTAAAATAACATATTCTTAAAAGAAAGCTAAATTATTGAAATGTTCTGAGACTGAGAGCCTTCCTCATAGTTACTCAATATTGTTAGTCTGGAATCGAAACTGTTGCTTTTGAAAAAAATAAGCACGCTGATTATTACACGTGCCGATAGTTTCGCTAATAACGATCAAATTCTGGAGGTAATGACACACGGAAAACTGGAAATACCTAATTTTTAACAAAAGGTACAGACGAAAAATTAAGTGGGTATTCTGAAATCGTTTGATTTTTTTTAACGATTCGGTACATTATTCTTCATCAATTTTCAATCAAATAAATATATTCAATGAAAGGTCACATTATTCTCGTTTGTTTAAAACTATTTTGGTTAATGTACACCACTCTTCGCAAAGCGGGTCAGATTATGCCCAATGATCTTTGGTATAAAATCAGTTACACGAAATAAATCGACAAATATGTGGACTAAAGTTAATTTGCCAGACGTTTTCTAAATACGGCAAATATCTATAGATAGATATATACAGGATATTATCTTCTCATAATAAAAAATCACAATGCTTGTCACACGTTTTACCAGAAACATTGCACGATACATTAAATTCGGACACCAAACAAAAAAAAAACTAGCCAAGTGCGCGTCGGACTTCGCACATTTAGGGTTCCGTACCAAACCGCAAAATCAAGTTGGTCGTAATAGGAAAATGAGGGAATTTCAAAGATAAGTCAGATTTTATCAATAAATTGATATTTGTAAGTAAATTATACGTAATAATAAACATTATCACCAAATTTAATTTTAATATTCAAAAAAGTTGACTTTGGTGGCTTCTCATTATTTGTTATCCCACTCAATATGATGTCCCACTCAATGGGGTAGGTAATTTTTTTTTCTTCGCGGCTCCCTTTTGCCGTATCGGAGCCCCCCTTAAAAATATTTAGATATTTTTTTTGACAATTTGTATGGCTTTGGGTCAACAAGATGCTTATACTGCGAAAATTTGAAGACTGTAGCTCCAACCGTTTGGCTATAAAACCTGTGTGACAGACGACGGACAGACAGAAAAAGTAAAGAAAGAAAGAAAATATTTATTTGTGACCCGCACAGGAGACACGAGATAAGCAAAACACAAACAATAAAAAATAAAAATAAATTTAACCCCGTGCGAGACCAAAAAGGCTCCTATCGCAGCATGTGCAACGACAATGAAAGACATGTGTATGACAGCAATTGGGCTCCGTTTGGACCCTTCGGGTAAGAAACCCTAAAAATGGACTAATTGTATTTAGGTGGGGGGTTAAGGGGTGGCATAACATCTAATCACCCAAGTCAACCTCTCCTGCACGTGGTGCCCCTGCTGATTAACGAACAAGGCTCTGACGACAAACTCGCCAAGACGCACTGGCCAGCGTGGCGTTTTAAGGCTAAACTCCTCTTTTCATGAATAGTACCAATAAACCATGGCCCTCAGTACCCAGCAGCCCCGCTATTCTGGGGTTCTGACGGCGGCTCTGGTAACGGCGGGGTGGAGGGTGCGAAGAATCTCTGGATGTCGCCCAGCCGTCACAAGCCAACGACCCTGACCCTGGCGTGTTACAACGCTAGGACGCTTCGTACGGACGACCGATTATTCGAATTGCAGAATGAATTAGAAAATATTAAATGGGATGTTATAGGCTTATCTGAGGTAAGAAGGAAAGGCGAAGACCTCGTTGAATTAACTTCAGGTGACCTCTTCTTCTACAAGGGTCATGACGACTCCACTTACGGAGGGGTTGGATTTCTGATTGGAAAAACTATTGCTGCAGCAATGACAAACATCAAAAGTGTATCAACACGCGTCTGCTTTATGACAGTTAAACTTAACGTACGATACTCCATGAAGATAATTCAAGTATACGCTCCAACGTCGGGCCATCCGGATGAAGAAGTGGAAACATTCTATGACGACATTGAAAAGGCCCTTAGGGACTCACCAAATCAAATCAAATTATTTATTTTTGCAGAAAACACTGTTACAATGGTGGTATTAAATGTACATGTTTCAAGTGATTCGACCGTAAGGCATGCAAAATTTGTACAATCATGGTTTATTAAAATCAAGATTGACATTGAAAAAAAATAAAAATAATAAAATATAAAATTAGATAAAATATTTCAAGATATTAAATTAATGTAATATCCTCCTTTAAATTATATTAATATAGATTATTTAATAATAAATTTAATTCATTCAATAACACCCTGTCACTACTCCACCATAATTGGCGATTTCCACGCCAGAATAGGACAACCTTTACAAAATGAAACATTCGTAGGCACTTTTGGTCTTGGCTTGCGTATCAGGAGAGGGCAAACCCTAGTTAACTTACTTGAGCGTAACGAACTATATGTGATGAACACCTTTTTCCAAAAAAGAGCTCCGAGAAAGTGGACGTGGATAAGTCCAGATGGTAACACTAGGTGCGAGATAGACTATGTAATCAGCACACATAAATATGTTGTGACCGATGTTTCGGTTCTGTCTCGTTTTAATGCAGGGAGTGACCACAGACTGGTGAGAACTACATTCAGGTTTGACTTGAAGAGTGAACGGACTAAGATGATAACATCTACAAGGCGATATGAGAAGGAGGAAGTCACTTTATTGCATGATACTTTCCAGTTAGAACTGCAAAACAAATTTGAAGGGCTGGAAGAAGAAAATCTAGATGTCGACCACATTAACCATCTTTTGTGCGGGGCTTTGACCGAAGTAGCTAAAAAACACCTAGGTGGACATAAAAAGAAACAGAAGAAATTGTCACCGGAAACCTTCGACTTAATCCAGAAGAGGAGAGATATAAAAATTCATACAGCAATTAATAAAAAAGAAGTTGATGGGTTGAATAAACAAATAAATAAGTCAATACGAAAAGATTTAAGAAAATTTAATACTAATATAATTATTAATACAATAAAATCATACAGAGGTCCAAAAGTGTTTCGAAGGAAAACTTGCACCGGTTCCAAACAAATCAGTAAGCTCAGGGATGACAGTGATAACATAGTGACGGATTGGACTCAGATTATGACTATCGTTGAGAAATTCTATGGGAAACTTTATGCATCTAAATCTGCAGAACCAATACCTCTCGAAGACGATCCTAGAGCACCACCTTTGGAGCATCAGAACTATGAAAGGTTACCACCTATTCTGCCGTGTGAGGTCATAAAAGCTCCTCTCTCAGATATATAAGCTTTTTGCTAAAATCCTGACTAATTGGCTTACCCGTGAGTTAGATGAAGCCCAGCCCATCGAGCAGGCTGGTTTCCGCTGCAGATATTCTACCATCGACCATGTCCACACGGTAAAGCAGCTGATTGAGAAGTGCCAAGAATATAACCGGCCCCTGTGCCTAGCTTTCGTCGATTACGAGAAAGCGTTCGACAGTGTCCAGCACTGGGCCGTTTTCCACGCTCTCCATCGCTGCCATATTGATTCCCGTTACGTGGATATACTGCGGGAAATATATACCTCGGCCACTCTGCAGGTCCGAATGCACACACTATCGAAACCCGTACCGATCGAGCGGGGAGTAAGACAGGGTGACACCATTTCACCGAAACTTTTTACTGCAGTTCTTGAAGATATCGTGAAAGGCTTAGATTGGGATTCGTGTGGTGTCAACATCAATGGCGCCTACCTGTCTCACTTAAGATTTGCAGATGACCTTGTGCTTTTCGCTGAAAACCTCGATGACCTCCAGAAAATGCTTCAAAAACTTTGTGATGCTTCTCTTAAGGTAGGCCTTAGGATGAATATGGCCAAGACGAAGGTTATGGCAAACCTCTGCAGTGATTCAAATACTCTTGTTACAATCGGAAATGAAACGTTGGAGAGGGTTGTCCGATATGTGTACCTTGGTCATATTCTTTCATTTGGCAAAGAACATCAACTGACGGAGGTTTCGAGAAGAATACAGCTCGGATGGGCCACTTTTGGCAAACTTGATGATATTTTGAAATCAGTCAAGATACCACAATCTCTGAAGACCCGCCTCTATAACCAGTGTGTTTTGCCCACCATGACTTACGGTGCTGAGACGTGGACGCTTACTCAGGAGGCTGTGTACAAGATTCGAGTTGCACAGAGAGCCATGGAGCGTTCCATGCTTGGCATACGGCTGATAGACCGGGTTCCAAACGTTGAGATCCGAACACGTACGAAGGTTTCCGACGTCGGAATACGAATTTCGGAACTGAAATGGAGCTGGGCAGGACACCTGGCAAGGCGCGGTGATGATAGGTGGTGACTGAATGGCGTCCAAGGACTGGAAGAAGAAGTATTGGTTGTCCAGCGGCGAGATGGGCAGATGACATTGTTGCCATTGCGGGTAGAACCTGGATGAGGTTGGCACGGGAACGTGGTGATTGGTACAAGAAGAGAGAGGCCTATGCTCAGCAGTGGGCGAAGTCGGGCTGTGGATGATGATGATGATGTATTTAGTAAGTCACCGCAAAACAGTTTCTTCACTTATGTTCAAACAATCTTATATCCATATTCTGATACGCTCCATAAGTAATTATTACTGAATAGGCTTAGCAACTCGGAATCACGGGAGATGCTAGACAAGATCAACAGACTTGTTGATTTTAAAGTTTCTGAGAACCCTCAATCGATACAAAACCATGATGTCAGAGACGTAATTTGCGATATTTGTTAGTAGAGGAAACTATTTTATGTGACGATTTCCATTAAAAACGAAATTACACAAACAAAATAATCAATTAATATAATATCTAAACAATATTCCACTAGAACAAGCAGTGTAAGCAAAAACAGGCACTATAGGTAGATATTGAATATAATGTACACCGTATAAGTTAGTTATAGTTAAGATGGATAAAGAAAATATTAAATCATCATCATCAGCTTTTTTAATGTTCCCACTGCTGGGACACAGGTCTCCTCTCTGTGAGAGGGAATGGGCTACAATCCACCACGCGGGCCCAGTGCGGCTTGGTAGATGTCACATGTCTTCGGATTTTTGGTTCTCGGACTTGCCGGTTTCCTCACCATTTTGAGAGCAGTGGTGAAGAAATAATTTACACAACGTAAAGCACCTGCCTGGGTTCAAACCCACGACTTACAACTTGCAAGTTGCGGTCGATACGACTGGGCCACCACTGCTCTAAATATTACATAGAGTGACACAATAAGCCGTTTAAAGTGCTACACAATAAACAAACACGTCGACAATTCAGTCAGACATCATCAAAACCACATTAGAAATTCACCCGCACCCCAAAACTTATAATTAGCACCGCAAAAATCCTCAACTACCAAGAGTACGAAGGTAAAACATTTAAGTAACTTGACCTCGTCGGCAGGATTCAATTAAAATCCGGGTAATGAGAACCATTTATTGATATTGATATTGAACTAGAGGCCAAAAAGGTTCGTTTTCACTATAGGTGTCAACCTATAGTGAAAACGAACCTTTTTGGCCTCTAGTTGTATTAATCTGTTGATAGACAATCTTTGTTTAGTTTTATAATAATAATATATAAATATCATCGTTTTCTTCTTTCTCCAATAGGAACATGATAACTTAGCTTTCCATAACAATGTGCAATAATAATTTTCAACGATAGAACTGACTTTAACAACTAAAATCGAGAGCTTGTGTGTGACATGTTTCGGCCTCGCCCCACATTACACCAGCCAGCGGAGACCATGACAAGTGTCGCGCGTCTTGGTCTTGCTTTACGATCGTTGCGTGAACTCGCACCTTTACAGAAAAATAATAAATATATGCTACATCAAAAACACAAAATAAACAAACACGTCCACAATTCCGAAGTCAGACATCATCAAAACCACATTAAAATTTCACCCGCGCCCCACAACTTGTAATTGGAATCGCAAAAATCCTCCTCATCAAGAGTACGAAGGTAAAACAGCTTATGTAGCTCGAGCTCGTAAGCAGGATTCAATTAATGTCCTGGTAATGATCGTTCTGGCTCCACGCCAGCTCTTGACTCTAAAGATCTGACTTTTTTCTAGATTTTTGCAGTTGTTACACTGTAATCACTTTTTTGTTGTATTAAGTCCAAAGCTTCACAGTGAAACACACTGGTCGAGAATTTTAAGCGAGGTAAAGCTTCCAGCGCAGATATAAATCTAACTAGATGACGCAAATGTCACGAAGTTCGCGTGTAAAAAAAGCAAGTAAAAGTGAGAACAATGCTCTGACTTTGGCCACCGTACTATGAAGTGTGAAAAAGGGACAGATGTATACAAGTCAGATACATCTGTCCCTTACGCCCACTAAAGAGCTTTATGTTCACCTATTATACTATTCTGTAAAAGTTTTATCGTGATGACTGGAGAAGTGAACTCGAAGTGTGCTCAATCCATCTTTCATCGCTTGCAATGACAGCTCATTTCGAGATCATTTCACCTAACTCATCACGGTGAAATCTACACAGAATCGACTGGCTTTTTCATTTAGCGTAATCGGCACCGGACATCAACCGGTATGCATGAAAATATTGAATTATGCCGTATTAAGCTGTAAAACTCTACAAAGTCGAGACAATGGAAACATTTTATTTTAACCGACTTTTCAAAAAGGAGGAGGTTCTATGTTCGACTTTATGTTTGTTTTTTGTGTGTTCACCGATTTCTCCCTCAACTGTGGACCGATTATGAAAATTATTTTTTTGTTTTAGAGTGTATATTCCCATATTGGTCCCATTTTAATTTGGTGAAGATTTGATGAAGAACTTCGGAGATATACAACAGAACTATTTAAATGACTCAAATAAATGACGGCGAATTTGCTGCAATTGCATGTCTGTTTATTGTTTATACCATTTCATAATATAAAATTACGCCAGTAAGCTCTAAAGGGGTAAGCAGATGTGTAAAGTTCACCTTGGTAAACTCTCATTTCAACGGTTATGTTCAAGTATCATGGTATACTTGCCTGTTAGGTACAGCTAAAAAGTGAAAATTTAAAATTATGGACACCGACTTCCAAAAAAGAAAGTTGTTTTTCACTTTGTATTGTTTTTATTTGGAAGTCGGTAGTATATTTTTGTAAAAAAGTTTTTATCGTTAAGTAAAGTTCTTAAATTGTGTGTGAAAAAGTGGCACGTTTGGTCATCATACGATATAGAGACTTGCGGTATCTAGTTGTATTTATGTCTGTGGTTACCAGGTTTTTACAATATGATTTTCGTTAAGTATTCTAAACGCAGGTTAACCCAGTTAACCCAGTTAACCTCGGTCTGTTGCGGTGAACTCAAAACACCAATATACATCATCCGCCCGCTGCTGGATTTAGAAATATATTGGATATTCACGGATTTGTTGGTTCGTTGGATACGGTGCTGTGTGCAGACCGTTGGAGTTTTAGTTAGGATAAGATTGCTTAAAAAATCTTTGTAGAAGTATCTGATAAAGTTTCTTTTTCATAAGCACTTCCGCTCTGCCGTGGTGGCGTAGTGACTTAGACCTCGCCTCTAGTGCTTGAGGTCGTGAGTTCAGATTCGGGCAAGCACCAATGTGATTTTTCATAATTACATACATACATAAACTCACCCATTTTTCCCATGGGGGTAGGCAGAAAATTAGATTATAATAAAATAATAATAATTAAATTCATAATTGTATGTACTTTTTAAGTTTATCTTGGGCATCGCTGACAACGGTGAAGGAAAAAATCGTTATGAAACCTGGACTTATCATCAATACATATAATAAATCTGTAGAAAATAAAAAATAACAATTCAAATAAATACTACCGACTTCCAAATAAATACACTACAAAGTGAAACCGTCCATAAAGAAAAATATTGGTACCAACCAAAGACACCGAATTTGGTTGGTACCAATCTTTTTCAAAAAGAAAGTAATTTTTCACCTTGTAGGGTTTTTATTTGGAAATACGGTAGTATTTTTTGAAAAAAAGACGTTATTTTATGTTTTCGTTTCGGAGTGGTGTTCTGGAGTGTTACTAGATGGCGCACAGCAAATCTATCCTTACTTTTTTTGTATGAATTCGACATTATTCTCTCTAGAGTAAGTAGGTATAGATACAGGTAGATAGGTAAGTAGGGTAGGTACAGGTAGGTAGGTAAGTAGGGTAGGATAGGCAGTTAACGGGAGCAAAGCCGCGGGCACAGCTAGTAGTTAGTATGAGTCTGAAATCGCCAACCAGCTTAGCCCTGCACTGGGACAGGCCGGTATTTTTATTTTACCTCTCTACATAATACCAACACAAATATCGAAATATATTTTCCTTAAAATAAATCTTCTTATTAAGGAAAATATTCCGTCAACATTTGCATCTATCTATGTAAAAATGGTGAATAAACTAAAGAAGCACACGAAAACTAAAATTAAAAACTCAACCCAAAAAATCTCAGTAACTCAATTAATAGATCAATGAAGTGCCAGACCCAGTCTTCGTTTGAATCCCAGGTTCAAGCAAATTGTTATTACGTTTTCCACTAGGATTTTCTTAGTACCAACCCTGATACTAAATTTATAACTTGTCGATGATACTTGGCTCGTCCCCGATCACATGAGAGTTCATATCTAGAGAATTTCATCAATGGAAATAAACGCGATCAGTAAACCAACTTGAAGTGCTGTCATTGCTAGAAAATAATGATTGGTGTTGGAGAAATTTAACCTTATAATTGTTTTTTGGGACAATCCCACCACACTATTCCCAAACCACCAAACAACACCTGAAAGCCAGAATCAACAGTGGCGACCACCAGAAAAGCGCCGAGGCAATGAAGCTCGACGAAGTCCCGGATAATGAATTAAACTGTCTTGGATCTCGCAACGAAATCAATCAGAAAAGAATAAGGGAGGAGTAGGAAAACAAAACATAATTTCCACTTCCCTCCATATCAAGCAGGAAACAGAAAAAACAAGGCCAATAGACACAAAGGGTCGTTTACAACTGGGATAAGCCCAGTTGCTTAGCACCACGGATAAAAGTTAACATTACTAATATAATAGCTCACAATGTTTCACAATTGTGAGCTTTTATATTTGATTCCAATAATAGATATGGCAAAAACGCTTGAACTCACGGAAATTTGTTCTAGTTTCCACAACCTTATAATACCCTTACATATACCTTATAACCTTATAATTACGAAATGTTTCTGTTTCATAAAGCCGTCTCTCTATCATTCATATATCTTTGCCATTCCTTCTGGAAAATACAACCGTAATGTTATATTATATTACTTCCCCCTTCAAATGAACTATAAACCCCCAACACGAATCCGAACGAGTGAATATCCTGCGCTAACATAATTACGAGCGTCTAGTCACAATAGTTCTCATCTAACTATCCCGAGCAATTACTGTAGGTGTCTCCCGTTGCTTTGCTGTGGTGGGAGCACTGTCATAGGTGGAGCGGGCATGCAATATTCCTATAATAGATTTTCGCAGTAACTGAGTTTTGCAGGGTTCCCTATCCATTTGCATAAAACTTTAGATATAATATAACATAGCATGCTTTGGTTTATACTAATTATATTTACGCATAACATTATTTTCGCATAACAGCTTACGCATATTTTTTTTAGCATAATTACTTAAATATAATAATGTTTAAGCATAAAATTCTAAAGTTTAAATTTGTTTACGCATATTGAGACATATCATATAAAATTTACGCATGATAATTAACTCGAAAAATGTTAGACACCAATACACATTTTTATACAATATAAATAAAAAAATCCTATTCTATGATTATATGGTTTTTTTTTCTAGCTCCTCGCTGCGCTCGTCGCGCTCGCATTTTTAATTGTCTCTCGTTTTCTGTCAAAAGGTCGTCCCTCACGCTATACTGCGCTCGCTCCTTTCTGTTAGCTAGGTTCTTGATGTTCTCCCTGGGAGCCAGGTTTTTTTTTTTATCAGGTAAAAAAAATGAATATACTTCGAAACTTGCATGTTTACAAGCAATTGCTAAAAATATGAACCTAAAATAAAATAATTAAAAAAATAAAATAACACGCCTTCTTCCTAGATAAATGTGATCATTGTCAGATGCATGACTATTAATTAATTAAATAATAATTTGTAATGCACGAAAGTTACATAAATTATTATATATAATAAATCATTTCATGAAAATTTAAAGTAAAATACGTAAAAGTAACTCAAATTTGTTTCCGTTATTCCTATTATTTTTTATGCCGTAATACTATTATGCTAATAGTCATTAGAAAAAGTAACATTGTGCGAATTAAAATTATGCCAAAACAAATTATCCTTCAAGATAATTATGCCAACATAAAATGTGTGCCAAAAAAAATATGTCAAATAATTATTACGGCAAAAAAATTATGCCAAAACAGTTATGCAAAAGTATATTAGGAAAAAGAAACGTATGCGAAAAAAAATTGATCCCGTTTTGGAGACCAGAATCTAAATACAAAGTGACTTTCTATCGCGAAAACGATCGATAGGCATGTAAAATGTTGGTATTCTGCTGCATCTATTTTACACTGGAAGCCAACCCAAATATTTGGGGAAAAGCTAGAGAGATGACGATGATTTATACAGTAGTAAAGCACTTATAGGAGTTCTGCGAAGAAGGTATATGTAGGTATAGTGCCATCCCAACAAGCAAAATAGAACTATCAGAATATCAGTGCAGTGTTATTTTCTTTTAAATATCGCTGCACATGCTGGATAAGAGCCTTTGGGTTTGTTATTATTGTTTTTTTTTGTGTTTTTGTTTATATCGTGTCTCCATGCGGGTCAGAAATAAATATTTTTTCTTCCGTTATTTCTCTTTCAGAATATGGTTTAATAATCCCAAGAATATCGCTTTATCAGGACTATAAAGGATTTATAAGCGCTTACAAGTCCGGAAAAAGGCCGACTATAAGTCTATTTGCACTTTTTTATGGGCCTTTGAAATACCAATTACGTCAATAGTAAACCTATCGTAGAATAACGTTAATCTCCTGCCAAACTTACTTTAAAAGTTAAAGTACTTAAATTCGAGTAAGGAGCTAGCTTCACCTATGAGTGTTTAATGTATGAAAAGCATTTAATATCAAATTTTATATGGCGAAGGTCACTCCTTATTGGTTTGTTATGGTCTAAGATCTCGGCTCTTAGACCAAAGACGATAACAAATCTGTGTCTACATTTAACATTTCTCGCTACTCACATCACTATGGTGGAGTCTTAATACAGTGCGTTGCATTCTCTCGTCTGATATGTCTCATTGTAACTTGCGCTGAACAGCAATGCATATGAAACTGCTTAATTTCAGTGTAATAGTTTACATCAATCCGCAAATGAATGATAAATACGGCAAGTTTAATGGAATCGTTATTATTTAATTGACCTGTAAATTAATCCAGCCCTGATAAATGTATTATTACTCAATTGCCTGCTGAAATTTGTGTCAGGGCAACAAAGTTACATTGAAGGAGGCATACAAATTTGCAAACACTTGAAACATTTTTTTTTGTTATATTTTTTTTATCTTTAGTTATTGAGTAATAACATTATTTATTCTGTGGTATAACATCGTCTTGGAATACTGTAAGATATTAACTTTAAAACTTTCGCGTTTCATAATTGAAAAAACAATATTATATCAAGGGAATTTGCAACACGGCCGAAACTTCGGGTAAAATAGGTAAATAAATAATCGAAATCATCGGGTTAAAGTCCCGTGATATATTGTTTTTCAATACTGTAAGATGGTGTACTTATTGGTGTGAAATATATTTATTGCTTCCACATGTGAACTTAAATGGTACCTAGGTTACAAATTTTGACCATTGTGGAACCTATCGAGCACTGCACAAGTAGGAGAGAGGAAGAGGGCTTTTATTTAACTAAGTATTAGTATAAATTCAGGTGAGATCCCTATCTCACCTGAATTTATACTACAAGTGTGAGATTAACTACAATATTTTTAGTTTACAAAAAAACTAGTTGATAGAGTGCTCTAGCGGTGGATAGGTGGAAACGTACTTTTAAATAATTTTAAACAAAAACTCCTTACTAATTTGAGTTCCTACTTGGACGAAGGCGATACAATACTTCCATTTTCCAGTCGGTGCAACTAAATCTTAGTAATGTTTAGAAAAGAAAGATTTTTTGAGATTGAAGAAAATAAAAATAAAACACTGGCCGAAGTTTAAAATAAGCCCCTGATAGCAATTCAAAGGATCTTCTGCCATAACCAGGATTTACACTAAGGATTTGCGCTCACCATGAAGAAAACGTTTTCCTTAACAAAAGTACTAATTCAAACTAATAAAGATAACAATAAAAAACAATTAAAAAACAAAACACAGTTTCCTACAAATTGTACGCTTGGGATTATAATTATTTACAACTCATACCTCCTTAAGGAACCCTTACAAAAATTTGGGATGAACGTGAAAAATATCATTGATAATTCTAAAGTTTTAGAGGATATCACACGGGGGACTGATGGTAGACACTATGGCGATAAATGCAGAAGATCAACTTTATAAAACCTACCATTCATTGACACGAGACCGCCTCGTTGTCGTAACCGCTATTGCCGAGTAAGAGGTTCTGGGTGAGCAAAGTGTTATTGATTTTTTTATCTGTTGTTAGGGTTCCGTAGTCAACAACCCTTATAGTTTCGCCATGTCCATCGGTCCGTCCGTCCGTCCGCAGCTAAGCACAGAAAATCTTAGTACTAGAAAGCTATAATTTGGCATGGATGTACATATTAATCGCGAATTCAAAGTGGTAAAATGAAATCTTTTTTTTTATGTTACCTCCTGTGCACGTAAAGAGGGCATGTTTTTTGTCTCATCTATCCCATGGTGTCGTTGGTTATGCCATTCTAAATATTACGAGACTGTGAAAAGCATTTTTCTATTCTTGGATCTGTTTGCGTAAAATTAAGCTTTAAATGGTAACTTTTTGTTAGAGTCAAATGCCAGCTAAAAGTTTGTTTTGAATATGTGAAAAAAATCACGGTTATTGTATATATAACGAAATTAAAATAAAAACTATCACAGATAAATAGGCTTTACAAGTTTATGAGTAATAGTCGACTAAATTATAAAACGTAGTACCCTCTATGCGCGAGTAAGAATCACACTTGGCCGTTTTTTCTCAATAGCTTCCCGCTGATTTGTTGTGGTTTTGTGCCCGATTGAGCGCAAAATTCAATCCTTTGAGGAAAACAGGGTTGATGACACATTATTTCACACGAAACGCTTCACAAACAGCGAGTGAGAGCCCTCTCGCAACTTCATCCTTTGAGACAGTTTAATAATTCCACCGTTCGTCCACAAGTATACAAGATGTAATATTGAAATAACTGATAACCAATTAAGGGGTACACATCAACATAAACTTCTTTTACTAAGGGACCAAACCCTGATACAGCGTAAAAATATGCGACATTGTCACGTATTGCCTACCTACGGGAGCATTTATGCAATCATAATAGTATGGGGTCTCAGAGTTAGTCCTATACCCAATTTCGCGATTTTTAAGCAGCCGACCTTCTGTACCTATCTATATTATACCGATGGAGACTGAATGAACAAGTTGGAGGATAAGTATTATCTCTAGAGTATGTCATTAAATGTTTGGAGTTCCCTGCACAATAACTGACTACCCTAGTCAGTTATTGTGCAGGGAGATAAGTGGTGAATTTATGGAGCGCGAGTTTTTATGGCGTATGCTTAGTACTGTACTTGTGTCGTGTTTTGTGTCGAAGATTGTTGCGTTTATGTCTTTTTGAGTTTTATGTCTTTTACAATGTGTTGTAACGGTAAGCTGAAAGAAATGCCGACTTTCGAAACCACGTTGATGTTGTAAAATGTCTATCTAAAGTGAGTGATCCTTTAAATTGTAACAGGAGGCATGCTCAAGCTGATCTAGACACGCGGCAGCATGTCAAGCCAAGTTTAAGCAGAAAAGGAACTGGCGACGCAGCTGCTGAGCATTATAAGAAAGGAAAGAAAGAAAAAAAGAACACATTTATTGCCAACTGTAACAGAACATGAACAAACACAAATTAGTTCTGAGGCACAATATTATAGCTATGTCATCTGCATAGCCTACTGTGTAGAATGGTCCGGTTTTGAGTTTGGTAAGTACCGAGTCTACTACCAAGCACGACAAAAATGGTTACAGCACTCCGCCTTGCGGACAACCTCTTGTTGCTTTTGCGCAAAGTCTGTCTCCCATCAGTGCCGATCTGGCTATTCTGCTTATGCAGCATATAGTCAATCCAGTTGCACGTGGTATCATTGATGCAATGTTCCTTTGCAGCAATGCGTATGGATTCAAATGTTGTCTTGTCGAAGGCTCCCTCAATGTCGAGGCAAGCCCCGACACAGATCTCTTGTCCCTCTAGCGCAGCCTCGGCTCGACTCGCAACATAGTGCAATGCCGTTTCCGTAGATTTGCCAGGGCTGTAGGTGCACTGTAGTTTACGTAGTGGGAATACTCTAAGTGGTCCCTCTCTTGGGTGCCTATTCACCAGTTTCTCCAGAGCCTTTAAGAGAAAGGATGATAGACTGATGGGCCTGTAAAATTCCGATTTCTGAATTTTTAATAGTAATTTGAATATGAGTGAAACTCTATTCTAGCCTGAAAACCTATCAAACTTTGGCACTAAAGAAATTGAAACGTTCTTAACTCAAAATACTCATTTCAGAAACCGGCCTATGTATCAAATACATAGACAAAGTCAAAATTCAAACTAGTATCGAAACAAAGATATTATTCTGAAACAAATAGCAAACATCAAAAACAAATGAAATCGAGTTTCCAAGCCAATGGCCGTATAGAAAGGCAACATTCCAATACAATATTATAAGTAAGTGTTTCAATCATTTCATGCCGTCTATCGAGACTCGTAAATCAGAATGCTCGACTGATAGACACTTCTGATATAATATCTATTCTTTCATATCATTCATCTTAGTGTTACTATTATTAACGTCTGCCTCAATAGTATTGGGGTCGTATTCCAAATCTGACGACTGATATCACAAAATATCTCGTCTGAATTCTGCGACGGGTTGGGCAGAAGTGACCTAGATATTGACTGTATCTAGAATGTTGCTGTGCCTGACAGGGTCCATAATTGTTTCTGTAACTTATGTTTACCACCTGTATGTACATTATGTATGCCAAATAACTTCGAGTGTAAAGGGTTAAACAGACACATGCTAAAACACAAAATCACTGAATGGCTACTACAACAGGAATACCTCACAACGGAGAATCTCCTAGCATACATCTCGTAAAGATATAATCGCAAAATTCACATATATACGCATATGCACGCACAGACACACACATGCACACTCACTTGTACCAACACGCACATACACGAACTTTCATTCATATACATAGCACACTAAGTAACCAATTATGTAACATCGACACTATTCCACTTGTTACTGAATGTCAATTATTTACTGTACCCATGTGGCTGAACCCTATCTCATAAGATACAGACTAGACCTAGTTTAAGGGATAGTTTTTATTTGTGCTTATATTGTGACAAATGTATAATTTATAATCTACAATGTATACAGTGCAATGTGCTCATCATCATCATCATATCAGCCGAAAGATGTCCATTGCTGGACATAGGGCTCCCCCCAGGCGTCGCCACATTGATCGGTCCCGTGCGTCTCGCATCCAGTGGATCCCCGCAACTTTCACCAGGTCATCGGTCCACCTAGTGGGAGGCCTTCCAACGCAACGTCTTCCGGTTCGCGGTCTGCACTCCAAAACCTTTCTGCCCCATCGGCCATCCATACTGCAAGCAATGTGCTCTGCCCACCGCCTATTTTTATTATTATTTGATCGCCATAACCAAACAATAACTGGGCAACATGCAGTCTTGTGACTGATGTCAGATTTAATTTTCAGACTTCTAACTACCCCGTATCGACTGACAAAGATCATGCAATAAATTAATTAAAATTGTTTTCCGAGACACGAAGGCCGGTATGTAAGACATGGTCAATTGAAATTCGAATTCCGAATTGTTTATCCGTTATCATGGTGCTTGCAATAGCACCGAAATATCGGAAACTCGCTACAAACAGTAAACATGGTAAATATCCCGCTTAGTCATGGTCAATTGGTTACCCTCCCAAGGAACAATCTCGAAAAACTCTACTTAATATTTATTTTAAATAGTGTTCATTAAAAAAAATAAGAAATAAAATGATCAGAATAAAAAAAATCGAACACAAGATATTTAAAGTAATATTTTGTAAAGTGTCGTCATCACTAAACTAATATCCTTTTCACAGTAGATTTAAATGACGAATAATATTCGAATTTGGTACATAACTTCTCCTGCCCCTCCATATTATCGGCGCTCTCAAAGCGTAACAGAAGCCTATAAAGTACGACGGCCCATATTGATTCGAAATTCAAATTGAAATTTGAATCTGGCCGTTGATTAGAATCAGAATGGGCAGCCGAGCTGTGACTCGAATACATTATCGATTCAAAATCGAATGATTTAATTGACTATTGATACATTCGTCGAGTCCCGACGTCACGAAATGAACGAATCTGATATTTTTTCGTGATTATTTTCGTATGGATTCGGATAATGTATGTGCTTTTTGTTAACTTTTTGTTCTGTTCGTTATAAATAACAAAATAAGGTTTGTTTTCCTGTATTACCTATATTCTTTTTCGAACAACAAACATTTTAACTATTCCCATTTATTTTTTATTCAACGGGGTTGTTTCTTCAGTATACTGTTTTCATTTCAGTAAACTGAAAATGGCACAATCAGATTCATAACCGAACTGCACAATTTGATTCCACCAATACCATTCCATAATCGAACAACAAGAGTCCTACACGGCAATGCGCTGTCATCGCACAAGACGTTTTGGAATACTTTTAGTGTTCATACAATAAAGAGTGGATTTTTTGTTTCCTGATAACTATAATCTGGGGGTCTTAAGGTTAAAAATTAATAAGTTACTTCTAAACTAGGCAAGCGTAAACCATCGTCGATCACATCATTGCTTACTGTCAAACCTATTAATAATAAAAATATACCTAATTCGAAAAAAGTAATAAATAAAAAAGTTAATTCAAAAATCAAAAATCCCGGCTGCTTATGAAGCGAACTAAAAATACGTTTAATTCGAATTAGGTACATTTAACATATAAGTGTATATTTTTGAAATCACCTCTTACTTCCCTTTATTTTGATACCCACATGATGTGTTAGGAAGAAAATAAATATTGGGCCCCACAATATAGCGACCACAATTTTTCTATTTTCTCATTTTAATGTAGTCAGTGACACTCAAATTCATCAAAATCGACTAACGCGTTTGGTCTCCAGAACGCCACATAGAAAATACTTTACCCTCCTTCGGCAGTCGGATGGAAAAAAAGCATGCTCATTACCATTTGCTTGGCTTCAATGATTCAATTAAAATCAAGTATACATAAGGAATAATAAATATCCCTTAATAATTCACTGAAATTATTAAAATATCGCATAAAAATGTGTAAAGCGTAAACAAACATTGAATAATTCATTCCGTCATATAATTTTTAATGCATATTGAATGAACTTTCTTATTCATATTTCGAGCTTCTTGGTTAAGGTATAAAGAGATTTTATAAAATACTCGAAAATAAAAAGGATTTGGATTTGTCTAGAATGGGGATTCCCAAAGTGGTGGACGAAGTCTAAAATCGACCTATTAATTAACACAAGTTGTTATTTGCAACTTTCAAGATACTGTATAAGTTGTTTTACGTGTAACTTGTTATACCTGAGACCGAGCTCTGCTCGTGTGAAAATAGAGAAAACGACGTTTTCTAAAATTGAAACGTATTAGCTAGATCGATTTACTGCCCTCGAAACCCACTGCATACTAAATTTCATGAAAATCGTTGGAGCCGTTTCCGAGATTCAGATAATTTATATACAAGAATTGCTCGTTTTTTTTAAATTAGTTATGAATGCCTAATATTTTAGTAGGAAGTATCATTGGTGTACTTTTAAAAACTCAACAAGACGATAAGCGTGCACAAGTTCTTACAAGATGAGAAACACGGTAAGTCAATAAGCGGACTCTTAAAGTAATTTGACTATGGGGGTCTGACGTATCAGTTCATTTTGGAAAAGGGGTCTCTTGCCAAAACAGTTTGGGAATACATGGTCTAGAACTACTTGTCTATGTATATGTGTCAGTTAGTTAGTGGCTACCAAGGAGGAGGACTACTGTGGACGCCCTCTGCCCCAGCTAGGGGACATAGGATCTTAAGTCAAGTATGTCCATACAAGTCAAGCCAAATTCCTATCTCTCGCATCCAAATCTACTAACAGATATAATATTGGTTTGGCCGTGATAACACGATATCCCGCAAAACTGGTGTCAGATTTCCTGCTTCCAATTACCCGTAACAACGTCAAAGAACTTCAATTGACAGCCGGGATCAACAGCATAACGTACTTTCCGACAAAACACACACTTATATATAAATCACACTAATATTATAAAGGCGAAAGTTTGTGTGTGTGTGTTCGTATATTTGTTACCTCTTCACGCTCAAACGGCTGGACGGATCTACATGAAATTTGGTACAGAGATAGATTATAGTCAGGCATAGCAACTAGGGTACATTTTATCCCGGGAATATCCTACACCGGGATAATTCTCGACTTTCAAGCGGGCGAAGCCGCTGGCCGAAGCCAGTAATTCATAGATGCGACAAGGACCCACTTAGTTAAAGTGCTGTATTATAGAACAATAGCATTATTTTTAATTCCCCAAAGAATATTTATGTAAGGACTTGACGGGTGCTTAATTCATGCACATTAATTTCTTTCTCATTAGCCTGATGGAGTAATGTAATGGATAAGCTGGACACTAGGGTGTCTTTGTCTTAGTTCAACGCTGTAAGTAATTTGTAGACGTATTTTACTTAGAACTTTGGAAATTATAAGTACTGTCGAATTTTTGTAAAAGGATCTTTCGCTTTGTGAAGAAAATATGAGTAATCCATGGAACAATTATTATCATCTTTAGATAAAATTAAATAAAAATGGAAACCATGCCCATGGCGTACTCAAACGAAACATAGTAGAATGTATTATTATATGGTTCTGTTTAACTATGGCATTAATCACATTAAAGTGAGTTACGGGGATCTCAATGTATGACATTGTATACATTTTAATTTATGATATTGTATGATTTTAGTGGTAATTGATGACATTTCATATTTCAGTAATAAATAGGTTATGAAGCTGTACAATTTGAATGATATTTATGACATGGTATAATTTTATTATAATTTATGACATTCTATAATTTAAGTAAAAATGTTTGCCATAGTCTATTTTAATAATGATTTACGACATGGTATGATATTAATAATAATTTGTGACATTGTATAATTTAAACAATAGAAAAAAAATTGTATACAGACTGAGTTTTATAAGTGCACCAAATCTGAAACTATGCGGAAAGCTATATACACTGAAAGGAGTCTCGGGGCCGTTTTGATGAAATTTAAAACTGTTTTATGGGATTTTTAAAAAAATAATATAATATTCTCAGCCAGGAATCGAACCTGTTGATTTAGAAAAAAATAATCACTCTGATTATTACACGTTTCGATAGTGTCGCTAGAAATGATCAAATTCTGGAAAGTAATGATACACGGAAAACTTAAGGAAATACCTCATTTTACCGAGGGTTATGTTTTTGACCGGTACGTATGTATGTATTTTCTTCATCTGTTCCCTCATGACTTCTAAACTAATTATTATTATTATTAATTCTTTATTGTACACCAAAAACAATATTTAATACAATGTGTTAATAAAGTACATGTACAAAGGCGAGCTTAACTCAATGTTGAGTTCTCTTACAGCAAACCCTATAGTGACAGAGAATGATGACAAAAGAGGGTAGGACCCAGTGTACAATTTTAAAATAACAAAGTTATAATCATAAATATATACATAAATATATATAATATATATCTACTAACATTGCGTTAAAAGGAAATTATCTTACATTAACAAATGAGGTGTCGTTGGAAGCGCGAAAATCACGCTAATTGCCCTGACTTTCCCTAAGTACAGCAAATCACACTATTATACAAATCACACTAATATTATAAAGGCGAAAGTCTGTGAGTGTGTTTGTATGTTTGTGACTTCTTCACGCTCAAATGCCTGGACGGATCTGGATGAAATTTGGCACAGAGGATTACATACAGGATTTACTGACTTTTTATCCCGGGAATATGTTCGCTTGGGATAATTTTTGACATGCACGCGGGCGAAGCCGCTGGCAGAAGATAGCAAACTATATTATTTTCACATTATAAAAAAATCATAATGGTTGTCACACGTTTTACCAGAAAAATTGCACGATACATTTAAACTTGGACACCAAACAAAAAACAACCGGCCAAGTGCGTGTCGGTCTTCGCACATTTAGGGTTCCGTACCAAACCGCAATATTAAGTTGGTTGTAATAGGGAAAATGAGGAAATTTCAAAATAAAATCTGATTTATCAATATATTGGTATTTCAGTTCTGTGCCTTCGGCTTGACCTTCGGAGATAACCTACCTTACCTAACTGTACTCACATGCGTCTACTTACGTCCTCTTATCTCTGAGCGTGTTCCAGGTGCGGGGGTGAGGCGCGGCGACGCGCCCCTACCCCGCGCAGGGGGCAGCGGCTGGCGCGCTTTGGTAAAGCGCGCGTTATCGTTAGTACGCGTACTTTTACCTAGTGTACGCACATATATGTTTCATCTTCGTAGTAATTACGGTCAAAACAATAGAAAAAGTTTAGTGTTTCAACGTTGATGTAACGTTTTGTGAGTGATTTACCGCAAGATATTGGGGTAAGTCATTACATTGTTTTCTTTTTGTCTCTGTGTTGCTTTGTTAAAAGGTGTGGGTTAATATAAAATTTGTTCTGCGACATATTGCAATCTTAGCATGCTTTATGGCATTACCAGTGGCTTGCTTTTTGTCGGACATTCCATCCATAAAATATGTATAGGTAGTTATTGTCGGACATACCATCCACGATATACTTACCTGTAGGCCTGATCGCGACGCAGCAATTGCGGTCGTGGGACATGTCGGATATTCTGCCACAGTCCGTCTGGTCAAAGCCATAGCCCGAGTACTGGGCTGCGCGGCTCGAATAATGGGCAGCGCGGCCCAAAAAGTGAGCGGCGCGGCCCGGAAACGGGACGGCGCGGCTCATAATTTGGGTGGCGCGGCTCACAATTTGGGCAGCGCGACTCATAATATGGGCGGCGCAGCTCAGAAAATTGGGCCGCACGCCAAAAGTTGAGCGGCGCGGCGCAAATATATATATCTTTATTTTATTTTTTGACTACGCATCTCAAATTTGCTTAATCCATGAGCCACGGGTCAAGGGTCAAATCTTTTTGCTTTGACCCCTTGAGTACCTACTTGTTACTGCCTGCTACCTGCTTGGGTATTTCTTGACCGCTTCGCTTTGGCTTCAGATGACGCAACAAGTAAGTCTTGTGACGCTTGGTGAATTGCTGGAAGAGCATGCGGAAACGGAGCAG
Organism: Orthosia cruda; assembly: GCA_964057195.1. Classification (NCBI taxonomy): domain Eukaryota; kingdom Metazoa; phylum Arthropoda; class Insecta; order Lepidoptera; family Noctuidae; genus Orthosia; species Orthosia cruda. The sequence goes on along the minus strand of OZ059826.1, from coordinate 49,594,591 downwards.
GATGAGGAGATTTTGGAGCGAGTGAGGATTTTAGCACAGGAGCATCTTCCAGAGGGCTGGACTCGCTGGGAAGTGACGACGGCTACTAAAGAGGAAGTATTTGGTGAGAAGTTAGAACCAAATGTATTAAACAAATTAGTATACGCCTTGCCTACCGTGGGACTAGCCCGAGCATTTGTACAAGAGGCGGATCACCTCTCGGAGAAGGGATATCGAGAGATACGATGGAAACTGCTCGATTGGGCATTTACGCGAGCTCTTATTCTCGGGCCACCAGCTGTTGCAAACCGCATACGAGGCTCTGCAGTGCGCACTGAGCTTTTTAAACAATCAGTCGAGGCACTACGACCATTGTTACACACTAGGGCCGAAGCTGATAAAATTCTCTCCGGTTCTCTCTCAGAAACGGAAGAGACTAGTCGGAAGAGGAGGAGTACATCTGCTTCGACTTCACGTAGCCATGAACCTTTGGCACGTAGGCGCCAGCTCGACTCAATCTTACCCTCGACATCGTAGGAAGCTAGAATTGAGGCTTTAGAACAAAGAGTTGAAGGAATATTTTCTGTTCTCTTGGAGAAGCTCGAGCAGCGACAACCGTGTGACTCCGAGTCTGACAAGGAAAATCACTATTCTGACTGTGAGGAAGACGCAGTTTCGAAGACTTCTGATTCTCCTTCATGGAGGGTACCTGCATTGGACCCATATCGGGATTGGCAAGTCAAGGGAGACGAGCTCGAATTTCTACCCACAACTAGAGAAGCGGACCACCTCATACCTGAGCCGTCAGCTCAGCTGAAGAGTGAGGGCATTGAGTGCCAAAGATTAGGCACCGAAGGCTGGAGCCGGATTCGTTATAAGGATGTAGAAAACACTTGCACGCGGCATCAGTCTTTAGTGCGGTTAAAATCAACCCTGAGCTGGGGACTCTAGCCTCGCAACCGTCCCCCTGGGTAACAAAACAGGAAGGTATATTTGGCACGATCACGCACGGATTGCTGCTACAACGCAAGGCCCTTGCTGAAAGTTTGAACGCTATAATTAAAAAGTGTCCGAGTGCCAGCGCGGAATTGAGGCAGTTAGTGGCAGAGGATTCCAAGTTCAAATCAGTATCAGACCAGTTTCTGCAGTTCGTGTGCGCTCATCGGTCCGAGACAATCGACCTTCGTCGTAAGACATTTACCATGAGGAATGAGATTCTTAATGGTGCGCTCCACAACATTCCTCCCTCACCTACACATTTGTTTGATGAAAAACAGCTGAGTTTTTTGGTTAAAGATAACGGGGGAGTGACAGCTGTTTTTATACACCAAGAACTACGGCAAAGGCCGTGAATTCCTTTCGTAAACCGACTCCATCTGCTAGATCTAAAGCCACGAAACCAACTTCGCGCCCCCGATCATCTACTCATTACTCCGCTATCTACCACTCATCTCCCCAACACCCATCCTCTCACCACTCATCACCCCGCAATCCGCCAGCCAAAAAGCCGTTTACCTACAATCAACGCAGGGGTAGGGGTGGAAGCGACAAGAAGTCCCGAAAGTCCCGTGGTACATATAGACGGTTTTCGAGGGGGACAGCTGTGCGCGTTCCGGTCATAATGGGAAAAAATCGGGCCCCGAACGCGATTCTAAAAATAAAAGCCGAAGATTTCTTGCGTTTGGCTATGCAAACGAGCTCTTCCAGATGACGTCCCTCCCCTTCGGCCTATCCAGCGCACCGTTAGCTTTCTCTCGCGTCAGCAAATGGGTAGCAGGGTTCATGAGATCAAAGGGACTACGAGTACTAGTATACTTAGACGATTTTCTGTTGGCACACCAGGACCCTTATGTACTGAAGACCCAGTGCATAGTCGCACTGGGTCTTCTGCAGAGTCTCGGTTGGTGTGTAAATTTGGAAAAGTCTGTTCTTCAGAACTACAAGAAATATAGAATTTCTAGGGATTGTGTGGGATACAAACATGAACGAAAAAAGACTTCCCGAAGAGAAAATAGTTCGATTGTTAACAGATTTAGAGAAGGTATTGAAGAAAGGTCGATGGACGTGGCGGTTAGGAACTTCACTAATAGGCCGACTAGGTTTTGCAGCTCTGGTGACTCCTCTAGGTCGTCTGTTCACCAGATATATTCAACGCGCCAGTCTAAAACTACCTCAAAACCAGCCCAACCTGCTGCGGGTCTTACCACCGCATGCTATCAACGATTGTCGTTGGTGGACTCTCAACGTAAGAGTGCCAGGGACAATCTTCGTTCCAGAGTCTAGGATTTTTGTTATGACAGATGCTTCAGACGAGGGCTGGGGCGTTCAAATTGGCGATTTTCATCTGCTGGGGAAATGGACGAAAGACCAAGCTGCTTGGCACATAAACAGAAAGGAGTTGTTTGCAGTATATATAGCTCTTCAGAAATGCCAGGACGACGTAGCAGGGCAGTCGATCATGATTCAATCCGACAGCAAAACGGTGGTATCGTACCTCAGAAATCAGGGAGGAACACGTTCCATGGCGTTGTTAGGGGAGACCAAAAAGATCTTGTTACTAGCGGAAAGCTTAGGAGTAACTATCCATTCGTTTTACCTACCAGGCCATTACAATTCCATAGCCGACTGTTTGTCGAGGGGAAAGAGTCTTCCAGACTGGCATGTCGTAGACGAGGTCACGATAAGAGTGTTTTTAAAGTGGGGCATTCCTCAGTTAGATCTGTTCGCAACCAATCGATCGAAAGTAGTCTCAACGTATGTTTCGATAGAAGCATGGGACACGCAGGCGGCGTTCATCAACGCATTCAGCCAGACCTGGCATTACAAACTGGCATGGATCTTCCCACCTCCACCTCTAATACCCAGATTGCTACGACACCTGAACCAGTCCTCGGGAACCTATCTGCTGATGGTTCCGCGCTGGGAAACAGTTTTTTGGAGGGGCGATCTGAAACGAAGAGCTCTCGAAGCCCCCTTTCAGATACGCGACTTCGGCAGAAGTCTGGTCGACCTATCCACCGGTCGCCCTCTGCCGAACGCAGCAGACCTCTTTTTCGAGGTTTGGAGGATACGGGGTGGGAGAACTCATAGCAGATATGGATCTCGGTGATATCGATCTAGTCCAGTATATCGTGATTCCACGTGGCGCACTTATGAGTCTGCGTGGAAACAGTGGGTCTCGTGGTGCAGACAAAATGGAAAAAGTCCTAGTAGTCCTTGACCTCAGGATGTCGCCACCTATTTAGGGTTCCTATCCCGTATTAGAAAGCTTGCAGCTTCGACCATTCTGGTCCACAAGTAAGGTGTCTTAACTTTGGCAGATCCCACGCAGGACAAAGGGTTAGCCGCTCACCCTTTAGTTTCAGCAATAGTAAAAGCTATAGGCCTTAAAAAGCGTACATCCTCATTATCCAAGTCACAGATTTGGGACGTTCAGGATCTATTGAGATGGTTGAGATCTTACTGTTCAACGGAAGTGGTAGCGCCATCTCTTGTAAATGTCATAAATCAATGACTGAAAACACATAGACAAATGCATTTGAGATTTCGCGGGCGATCGATATCCTAATTATCTCGTTCCTTCCTCATTCCTTTTCCCTTTATGTACGCCTTAATGACAGGTCGCCAGAACGAACCGAAACTTCAACGTGAACGGGCCTCGTATCTTAACCGCCAGCTTTCCAAGCCACATGGCTGGAGATTGATGCATCTAATTAGTTAGATTGCTGAGAACCTTGTGAACCGTGTCTATTAACCCGCCTCGCGGATATAAAACAATTGTGTGAAGTGTGTGGATCCTGAAGGTCGCCATTTTGGAGTTGAAGGACACCAGCTCGCTGCCACACGTGGGCTGGCATCGACCACTACAAGGTAAGGCGTACTACTTCCCTCATTTCCATACTAGATCGCCCGAATTGATCCGTGAATATTTTCCCGCTTATTTTCAACGCACTATTGCCAGAACCCTTCAAATACAGACACACTTCATACACTTCTCATAATAGACACAAGGATGAAGAGGTTTCTCAAACCGCTATAACAATTTTTCCTTCGTAATTGGTCCTTCGTAGCCCGATATATTACTATAATATATCCATTTTCCTTTATTTCTTACGTAGGAATCAATCATAAATTCCTACTAGGGTCGTGGCACCTAGCCGCCTACCCACATAATCAAGTTGTAAACCCAATACGTGGTTCCATCAACGCCGCTATAGCAGGTTCATAATTACGTATCTGCTATTATTAAAAATAATTCTTATTTAACACTAACTTGTCGTATTGTAAATTTCCATATTTCAAGCGTCTTTTAGTTTAACCGCCCTTATAGGAATCACCTACCTCCAATTATAAATTGTTAGGAATAAGTTACTTTCCGAATACCGCGGGGTAGACATTCATTCTATAAGAGAAAAATAAAATAGGTGTACTACTTGTAGGTACCTACGCAGTATAAATATCATAACTTTACCGAATACGTTTAGACGATTGCGGGCTATAAGTTGCATATTTATACCTATTCATTTATCTTAAACAATATTCAAACTATACAATAAAACTGGTTAGGATGGTAATGCTATTAACATTTTGTACTATATAATACTTTGGTTAGTGGGTACTACGAAAAAACTTATTTCGTTATTACGCAAATATTGCGAAACCCGTTGTCACAGTACAGTCACACTCAGTAGTATTACTTTTCTACATATAGTTGTTCGTTTAAATAATTACCGTACATTGTTTTGTTTGTGTGGTTATTTGTAACTACATAACATAACAATGCCGCGTGATGCGAAAGCAATCGCTTCTTCGTAAGATCAACAGTTAGTGATTTTAGAAGCTAAGCGTAATATACTTTTAGAGCGTATTCAGTCAATTTATGATCGCTCTAAAGTCGCTAATACTTCCGAATCGGTGAGAGAAGGCTTTCTCAGTTTTTGTGTAACAATAGATGATATTCGAACGGACTTTCATAAATTATTGGATGATTATAATGCTAGGTTACTGGCTATATATCCCGATGCGAAGCCTAGCTATCAAGCCTACGCCGCATTCGAGGATATGTATTGTTCCGTGAAACGTGTGATGTCTCAATTGGAAGATAAGCCGTCCGGGAGGCACAGTATGAGTGATTCCGCAACATGTAGACCAAGGTTGCCGCCAATCGAACTCATGTCGTTCGACGGTGATATGCGAAACTGGCCATTATTTTATGCAAGTTTTAAATCTACAGTTCATGACAATAAGTCGCTGACGGATGCAGACAGGTTGTACTATTTAATAGGTAAGCTGTCGCCGAAGGCGCAGTCTGTGTTCGCGGGATTCACACCGTGTGCTGAGAATTACCAAGTCATATTCCAGGCACTCCTCGATAGGTACCTGGATATTCGTGTCCTCGCGTCTACCTATTTGGATCAAGCTTTAAATCTTAAATTGTCCGGTCCCGCGTCTGTTTCGAATTACCAGCTATTTGTGGACAAGTTCATCACCGCAATTAATTCCCTAAAGAATCTAAAATTAGTTGACCTTCTGGATTTCATTTTATTGCACCTCGCAATAAAAAAGTTTGACACTGAAACTATTCGCGCTTTCGAGATGACAGAACGCAATCGTAAGATTCCCACTCTAGATAGTTTTGTCACCTTCATCAATGATCAGTGTCGGATATTCCGTAATACCCAACCACCCTTAGCTAACAATAATAAGCCTAATAGTTCAGACAATTCACATAAGTCTAATAAATCGCGTAGTTTTAATAATAAAATGACCGCCCCTAATCCACAATCCTATGTAGCTTGCTCTGAGTCAAATAATTCAAACAAGTGTCTGTGCGAAGCATATATCCATGAACACTTATATAAATGTCCCGCTTTTGATAATTTGACTCCGACAGCTCGTTTCAAATGTGTGAAAGACAACAATGCTTGTGTCAATTGTTTGAGTATTAAACATAAAACGGTTAACTGTTCTTCTAAATTAAAGTGTCGCACATGTAATCAACGTCATCATACATTGTTACATTTTAATAAAAACCCGCAATTATCAACTGTAGTGACGTCACAGTCGAATCCGGTCCCAACGCCTATGCCGACTGTACCTTCTATTACCTCACAAACTGAGGTATCGTTGTGTACGACCTCTGTCGCTGGCGCCGCTCGATCGCGTTCGATTGACACTCGGTGCGTTGCGGCGTCGCCGTCGGCGACAGATAGCCCGCAATGTACGGCGTACACAACCGTTCTGCTCGCTACTGCTGAAGTCGTAATTTACGATGTAAATGATAAGCCGCACATAATACGTTGTTTACTAGATAGTGCATCACAAAATAATTTTATTACTTCTGAATGTTTTAAGCGTCTAGGACTTTGGAAGAACTTTCATACTTCTAATTTAATAGTTAAAGAAATCGGTGGGTCGGAAAAACCAGTTAAAGGTTCCGTAGATATTAAATTATATTCTCGTTTTAGCAGTGATATTAATTTTAACGTTTCTTCGCTTATTGTTGAACGTATAACGGAGACATTGCCGACCGCTCTCGTCGATGTCTCTAAACTTACACATCTCAAAACATTGCCGCTCGCAGATTCGAAGTTTGCGGAGCCGAGCGGTATCGATGTTTTGATTGGTGCTGCTATATTCCCGCGCTTGCTTTTGCCTAACATAGTGCATAGCGAGCAATATAATATACCTCCCGCTATTGAAACTTTGTTGGGGTATGTGGTTATGGGTTCCGTACCTACGGCACATACTTCACACTGTACGAGTACAACTTCATGTTGTTCTGTTCTTCAAGGTCCCAGTTTAGATTCGCTTCTCAAACGATTCTGGGAGCTTGAAGAAATTTCCGCCTCGTCCTCGCAGAGCCGTAAGGATCTCGAGTGCGAAGAACATTTTCGCGCTACCACTGTTCGCGATGACAGTGGTAGATATATTGTGTCGCTGCCATTTTGCGAAGACCCTTATTCGCTAGGAGACTCATACGCTGCCGCACTTAGGCGTTTTAATTGTTTGGATCGCAAACTTGATGCGTCCTTAGGGTTACGCAGCGCTTACAATGACGTCATGCGGGACTACATAAATAAGGGATATTTGAGTCCGGTTTTAAAAGATGACAACGTTTCTAATCTGTCATATTACATTCCGCATCACGGTGTCGTTCGCGAAGATAAGACTTCCACTAAACTTCGCGTGGTTTTAGACGCTAGTAGTCGAACTACATCGGGACAGTCGATTAATGACATTCTACATGCAGGCCCCAATCTACAGGGTGATTTATTTAATATTATAATTCGTTTTCGACTCCTTCAAATAGCCCTGTCTGCTGATTGCCGCCAAATGTTTCTCAATGTCGGCGTTCGTGAATCGGACCGTAGATTTCAACGCATCTTTTATAGATTCAGCAAACATGAACCTATAACGGTCTACCAATTTAATCGTGTTTGCTTCGGATTTAAGTCTAGTCCATATCACGTGTTACGTGTAGTCCGCCAGTTAGTCGCTGATGAAGGCGATATTTTCCCTGCAGCGTCTGCTGCTGCTTCTTCTGCCCTATATATGGATGACATTGCCTGTAGTGTCATGTCCATACCGCAAGCAATTTCGCTTTGTGATGAGCTTATTCAGCTCTTCAAGCGAGGCCAGTTTGACCTTGTCAAATGGACAAGTAACTCGAAATAGGTTCTCGCACACATACCTGATACTCATAAGGCTTCACCCGATATCGAGTATGAGAAGTCTATACCGCATAAGGTCCTGGGTTTACGCTGGGACAAGTCTTGTGACAGTTTCCGCTTTGACGTCACCACACCAGATGATAAATGTACTAAGCGAACCATGCTTTCCACAGTGGCTCGGCTATGGGACTTAATGGGTTTTGTCGCCCCCACTATTCTGTACGCTAAGCTCTTAATTAAGGAACTTTGGCTGGTGAAGTGTGACTGGGACGACATACCACCTGAACATATAGTCTCCGCTTGGAAGCAGTTTTGTGCTGAGCTTTCTACGCTTAATGAATTTATTATTCCGCGTCATCTGGGGTTGGTCGATGGATGCACCATGAATTTAGTAGGTTTCGCTGACGCCAGCGAGCGTGCTTACGGTGGAGTCGTATACATGCAAATATACAATAGTTCTAACTACTCCGTGCAGTTAGTTGGTGCGAAGTCTAAAGTCTCACCTGTGAAAACCATTTCGGTGGCTAGACTAGAGTTGTGCGCGGCCCTACTGTTGTCTAAGTTGCTTCGCAAGGTACAAGACACAATATCGCCGCACTACCGCATCCATAAGGTATACGCGTTTACTGACTCTAAAGTAGTGCTCGCCTGGATAAATTCCTCACCGCACCGCTGGCAAACTTTTGTTGCCAATCGGGTTACTAAGCTGATAGAGCTTATACCCGCTAATTGTTTCAACCATGTCGCGGGTACTGAGAACCCCGCTGATTGTCTGTCTCGTGGTGTCACGCCAGCTAAGCTCTTGCATCATCCATTGTGGTATCGTGGACCATCATGGGTTTCTTATGACCCAGCTGAGTGGCTCATACATACTTTCGAACACAATGCACTGCATGAGGGCGTACCCGAACAGAAATCAGTCGCTCATGCCGTGGTTTCTGAGGTTACGGAATCACTAATTTACGCGCTAGCACTACGTGTTTCGTCGTGGTCTAAGTTGCTACGCGCTATTGTTTACGTCTATAAGTTTTTAAGACAACTGCCTAGTGCACGTACTGTATCAAGCTCTGATCTGAAATATGCAGAAATTAAATTGCTGCGAGCTGTACAGGATGTTCATTTCCGTAACGATATTCTAAATTAAAAAACAATAAAACATGTACTCCCGCTCTCCATAAGCTTAAGCCGTTTCTCGATGAGCACGGCATCATACGAGTTGGTGGTCGTCTCACAAATTCGGACGAACCCTACGAATATAAACATCCCTGTATTCTACCACGTCATGAACATATTGTTGATCTTCTTGTTGACTTTTGTCACAAGAAACATCTTTATGCCGGTCCGGAGTTGCTTATGTCAATACTCAGGCATAATTATTGGATTTTTTTAAGTTTAGGCTCTAGTTAATTCGCAGCCACTTACTGCTTTGAGTAGTGACCCTACTGAACCATCAGCACTGACCCCTGCGCATTTCTTGCACACCGCGCCATTGTTGTCCCTTCCCGCTCCTGAAGCAGACTCGCTCAGCTTGCTTCAGCGACATACTCTACTTGACAAACTGGTGCAGTCGTTCTGGCAGCGCTGGCGTTCAGAATACTTACATCAACTTCAGGCTAGATCCAAATGGAATAGTCCTGCACCTTCTATACAAGAGGGTACTATTGTAGTTATCATTACTGATAACTCTCCACCCCTTTCATGGTCGTTAGGCATTATTGATAAATTGCATACCTCCAAGGACGGTACAACCCGTGTTGTTACTGTGAAAACCGCAAAGGGTAGCTATGTGCGCCCTGTTGTGCGTCTGTGTCCATTACCGACTCAATAAGGCCTGGCTTGATAGTTAGGTCTCTTAGTTTTTGTTAGTTAGCGACGCAACATAATTTTCTATTAAAATTTAACTATTTAGGTATGCAACTTAATGTATTATGCAACTCGCAGTATTTATCTTAAATCTTATTAATTGTAATGTAAAAATCCGCATCTTAGTCCGTATTGCTGAATAGGTATACGGTAGTACACCTCATAGGGCTAAGTTTAATTTTCATTAAAGGTGACCCTTTAAGGCCGGGAAAATGGTAGCGCCATCTCTTGTAAATGTCATAAATCAATGACCGAAAACACATAGACAAACGCATTTGAGATTTCGCGGGCGATCGATATCCTAATTATCTCGTTCCTTCCTCATTCCTTTTCCCTTTATGTACGCCTTAATGACAGGTCGCCAGAACGAACCGAAACTTCAACGTGAACGGGCCTCGTATCTCAACCGCCAGCTTTCCAAGTCACATGGCTGGAGACTGATGCATCTAATTAGTTAGATTGCTGAGAACCTTGTGAACCGTGTCTATTAACCCGCCTCGCGGATATAAAACAATTGTGTGAAGTGTGTGGATCCTGAAGGTCGCCATTTTGGAGTTGAAGGACACCAGCTTGCTGCCACACGTGGGCTGGCATCGACCACTACAAGGTAAGGCGTACTACTTCCCTCATTTCCATACTAGATCGCCCGAATTGATCCGTGAATATTTTCTTGCTTATTTTCAACGCACTATTGCCAAAACCCTTCAAATACAGTCCACTTCTCATAATAGACACAAGGATGAAGAGGTTTCTCAAACCGCTATAACAGGAAGATAGCATGTATCAAGTTTCTCGGCATGTAGCCTTGCTGTTATTGTTGGCCTCGGGTCGTCGTATCCACGACCTAACACTCTTATGCATTGACGATCAACATTGCGATAGATCAAGTTCTTCGATAACGTTTTGGCCTAAATTTGGCTCTAAAACCGATAATATCAAGAATCGGCAGTCGGGATGGCAGCTATCTTGTTTGGGAGACCCTGAATTAAGTTTGGTCAAATGGGTGAATCACTTGATAGACTTGTCTGTAAGTATAAGAAGTGCACGATTTAATTTGCATAGTCTATTTATCACTACTCGCGGTGAAGTAAAGGCCGCCTCAAGAGCAATAATTGCTGGTTGGATTAAGGCTCCTTTTCGGGATTTAGGCATAAACTATAGTACGAGCTCAATCAGATCGGCCGTTGCGTCATATAATGTACCTTTAGACTCTATTTTAAAAAGAGGGAACTGGAGAGGTTCCGACAATTTTTTTAAGCATTATTGCAAATCACTAGAACGTCCTAGAAACCAAAACTTAAATGTTCTTAATAATTCATTCTCTGCAGTTTAACCAGCTGTTATTATGATAATTTTGCCTGTGATTTAATTTGACTTGAAAGGCTGAGACAGATCTCACTATTACAATTAATACACATAAGTAATTGTTATTTTTTAATTGTATGTTATAAAGTCTAGTGCTATACCTAATGTTTTATTTCTTAAGGTATTGTTGTCACGTTATATAATAGAGTAATATTAGACTCTATTCCGTTAATTGTACTTACTGTTTGTACGCTGTAAGTTAGAACTAAGATTTTTGAATGAAAGACTTGTACTAGATTTAAGATTCCTAAAGGAAATAAAAGTGTCTTGATTTACATAGAGCTCGGCTTTTATTTCAAGGATGTTTCACACCTACTTCTGTCACAGTACGCTATTGTTAGAGGGCGCCGGCAGAAAATAGACACATCTCCGAAGGTCAAGCCGAAGGCACAGAACTGAAATAGGACCGTTTTCCACCCCGAAGGGAAGAAAACAATTATTTCAGGTCTTGCCGAGGCTTGACCGGAGCAAGCCCTTGCCGGCTCGTCGAAGTAAGATACTAATGAGAACGCGTGCTTTACCAAAGCGCGCCAGCCGCCGACCCCCCCGCGGGGGGGAGGCGCGTCGCCGCGCCTCACCCCCGCACCTAGAACTCGCTCAGAGATAAGAGGACTCACATGTACTCACATGCGTCTACTTACGTAGACGCATGTGAGTACAGTTAGGTAAGGTAGGTTATCTCCGAAGGTCAAGCCTCGGCAAGACCTGAAATAATCGTTTTCTTCCCTTCGGGGTGGAAAACGGTCCTATTTGTTAGTAAAATATACGTAATAATAAACATAATCACCAAATCTCAAGTTCATAGGTCAATGGAAAGTTAATAAGCGTGGCCGCGTTCTCAAAGTTAACATGTTTTGCTTGATGTGTGTCATGTGTGTCATGCTTGTCGACTGTATACAGATAGAAGCGCACCAAGTTTAACAGTTGTACTACGAATAGCAGTCCCAGTACTGTCGAATATATTTTATTTGAATTAAGTAGGTATTTATTGTTAAAGTGAATATAAATCTAAATACTCTGTAAAAATTTCAAGTTTCTACCTGTTGTCGTTAATATGATCGAGAAAAACGGCAAAAATTCACGTTTGTTGTATGGGAGCCCCCCTTAATTTATATTATTTTAATTCGATAATAATAATTTTGAAGTGAATATACAACTAAATATTCTGTGATATATTTCAAGCGTCTACCTGTTGCCGTTATTAATATCCAGCAAAAAAACGGAAAAAAAAAACGTTTGTTGTAGGGGAGCCCCCCTTAATTTATTTTATTTTTATTTAATTATTATTATTTTTTGAAGTGTATATACAACTAAATATTCTGTGAATATTTCAAGCGTCTACCTGTTGCCATTATTAAAATCGAGCAAAAAAACGCCATAAAAGCACGTTTGCTGTATGGGAGCCCCCCTTAATATGTATTTTATTCTGTTTTTAGTATTTTTTTATAGCGGCAACAGAAATAAATCATCTGTGAAAATTTCAACTGTCTAGCTATCACGGTTCATGAGATACAGCCTGGTGACAGACAGACAGACAGACAGACGGACCGCGGAGTCTTAGTAATAGGGTCCCGTTTTTACCCTTTGGGTACGGAACCCTAAAAATGGACTTACTGTATTTAGTAAGCCACCGCCAAACACTTTCTTCACTTATGTTCATACTATCGTATATCCATATTCTGATACGTTCTATAATATATTCCTTACTGAATAGGCTTAGCAGCTCGGAATCCGGGGCGATACTAGATAAGATCAACAGACTTGTTGATTTTAAAGGTTCTGAGAACTCTGTTAGCAGAGAAAACAATGTTTATGGCAATTTCCATTAAAAACAAAATTAAACAAACAACATAATAAATTAATGTATCTAAACACTACCAGGCCCTTAGAAAAAGCAGTGGAAGCATAAACAGTCAATATTGGTAGATATTATGTACACCATAAAGATATTATATGTTATTTATATTTTAGTTATAGTTAAGATAAATAAAGAAAATATTATATCATCATCATCATCAGTTTTTTTAAAGTGCCCACTGCTGGGACACAGGCCCTCAAAGAGAGGGAATTGGGTATAATGCACCACGCGGTCCCAGTGCGGTTTGGTGGATTTCATGTCTTCGAAATTTTGGTTCTTGATTCCTCATGAAGTTTTCCTTCACCATTTTGAGAGCAGTGGTGATGAAATAATTTACACAGAGTAAAGCACCTGCCTGGGTTCGAACGAAGATCTGCAACTTCCACCACCACCACTCCACCGCTACCACTGCTCTCAATATTGCACACGACACAAAAAGCCGTTTAATGAGCTATAATAAAAACACAAAATAAACAAACACGTCCACAATTCCGTAGTCAGTCATCAAACCACATTAAAATTTCACCCCCGCCCCACAACGTATAATAGGCACCGCAAAAATCCATAACTACCAAGAGTACGAAGGTAAAAGATTTAAGTAAATCGACCTCGTCGGCAGAATTCAATTAAAGTCCTGGTAATAAGCGAGGAGCGTAGAGTCATCCACGCAGAACCATTTATTGATTGATACCTATACTGAAAACGATCCTTTTTGGCCTCGAGTTGTATTAATCCGTTGATGGAAAATCTTTGTTTAGTTTTATTATAGTGATATAATAACATTTCGTCGTTTTCTTCTTCCTCCAACATTAAATTGAGAACTTAGTTTTCAATTACAATGTGCAATAATAATTTTCAACAATATAACTGACTTTAACGAATAAAACGGAGAGTTGTGTGCGACACATGTCTCGGTCTCGCCCCCACATTACACCAGCGGAGACCATGACAAGAATCGCGCGTCTTGGTTTCGCGTTACGATCGTGGCGTGAACTCGCACCTTTACAGAAAATACGGATAAAGGAAACATTATACGAATGACATAACACGCTACAATAAAAAACACGTCCACAATGCCGTAGTCAGACATCATCAAAACCACATTAAAATTTCACCCGCGCCCCACAACTTGTAATTGGCAGCGCAAATATCCTCCTCACCAAGAGTACGAAGGTAAAACAGCTTATGTAGCTCGAGCTCGTCGGCAGGATTCAATTAATGTCCTGGTAATGAGCGTCCTGGCTCCACGCCAGCTTTTGACTCTAAAGATCTGACTTTTTCCTAGATTATTGCAGTTGTTACACTGTAATCACTTCTTTGTTCTATTAACTCCAAAGCATCACAGCGAAACATACTGGTCGAGAATTTTAAGCGAGGTAAAGCTAGCCACAGACATAAATCTAACTAGATGACGCGAATGTACAAGTATGTAAACATAGCTCAGGTCATTTTTAACCGACTTACCAAAAAGGAGGAGGTTAACTCTATGTTCGACTTCACGCATGTTTATTTTTTTTTGTGTATTTTCAGCGATATCTCCGTCAATTGTAGACCAATTTTGAAATTATTTTTTTTGTTTGAAAGATTATGTTGGGAAATTGGTCCTATTTTAATTTGATGAAAATTTAATAAAGAACTTCGGAGATATACAACAGAACTCTTCAATAAATAACGGCAAATCTCTCGGGATTGTTGCAATCGCATGTCTGTTTATTGTTTTTACCATTTCATAAAATAACATCACGCCAGTATGCTCTAAAGGGGTACGCAGATGTGTACAGTTCACGATGGTACACTATCTGTTCAGTTTCATGATATTCGGGTAATCTATTCTGGCATTAAAGGTACCTTACTAAACTACTTGCCTATTAGGTAGGTACAACTAAAAAATAAAAATAAAAAAAACTATTTAAATAAAAATACTACCGTCTTCCAAATAAGAAAACAACAAAGTGAAAAATAACTTTATTTTTAGAAGTTGGTGTCCATAAAGTAAAAAAATGATACCAACCAAAGACACCGACTTCCAAAAACAAAGTTATTTTTCACATTGTAGTTTTCTTATTTGGAAGTCGGTAGTATTTTTTTTAAATAATTTGTTTTTGGTATAATAATATATAATAATATAAATTTTGCTGTGTCAAAATTTATATTATTATAGGTGGTTTGAAAAGTTTTCATTTTGTCATCAGTAAGTAAATAGAATCCATATTCACCATTAACATGTAGTAAGAGCGGTGACCGCGTGATTTACTTCGCGTGTCAAAAAAGGAGTGAAAATGAGAGCAGTGCTCTTATAAAAATAAAAAAATGTATTTAGCGTTATAGGCCGGGCATCAACCAAAATGTAGAAATATGTAAAATTATGCCGAATGGAGTTTCTTTTTCATTGTGTTGATAATTCCTTTTACAGTTTTTAATTTACGACAGCCCTAGCGCTGGCCTCGCACATGTCTTTCATGCAGGTGTCGACACCATCTTCAGCTGTAAAAACTCTACAAAAAAGTTAGGCGGGACAATGGAAACATTCTTTTATCAGTAAGTTAAGTTATTAAATTGTGTGTGAAAAAGTGGCACGTTTGGTCATCATACGATAGAGAGCCTTGCGGTATCTAGTTGAATTTATGCCTGTGGTTACAAGGTTTTTACAAAATGTTTTTTGTTTAGTATTCTAAACGTAGGTTAAACCCGGTTAACCTAGTTAACCTCGGTCTGTTGCGGTGAACTCAAAACACCAATATACATCATCCGCCCGCTGCTGGATTTAGAAATATATTGGATTTTCGCGGATTTGTTGGTTCGTTGGATACGGCGCGGTGTGTAGACCGTTGGAGTTTTAGTTAAGATAAGATTGCCTCGGAAATCTTTGTGGAAATGTCTGATAAAGTTTGAGCAAAAAATTATAGTTTTTTTCATAAACACTTCTTGAAATTACCAAGAATCTACTGCTCTACCGTGGTGGCGTAGTGACTTAGATCTCGCCTCTAGTGCTTGGGGTCGTGAGTTCAAATTCGGGCAAGAACCAATATGATTTTTCAAATTCGTAATTGTATGTACTTTCTAAGTTTATCTTAAACACCGCTGTCAACGGTGAAGAAAAACATCGTAAGGAAACCTGGCATTTTATCTATACCAATATTATAAAGAGGAAAGATTTTTTTGTTTGTTTGTATGTTTGTTTGTTTGTACCAAATAGGCGCCGAAACTACTGGGCCGATTTAAAAATTCTTTCACCTATGGAAAGCTACATTTTTTCCGAGTAACATAGGCTATAATTTATTTTCGAAAAAATTGGGGATCCTTAAGAAAATTTAAATGATGTAATCCAAAGTATCAATATTTTGCCTATAAAATTCATTATTTGGCGTGCGCTGAGAAAACTATGGATGATACTTAAAAATTATGTAGTACATGATTAAAGTACACATTATTAACTACAAAAAAGATAGCGAGAGCACAATAGCAGCTTTTGTGTTCTAAAATTTAATTAGATCGCCGGTAGAAACAAAAGTTGGTAACATGTTTGTTGTAGTATTCATTCTTATTCAAATAAATAGTTTAACAAATTGGTAGGTAGGTAAGTAGGGTAGATAGGGTAGGTGGGTATGTAGGTAGGTAGGGTAGATGGGTATGTAGGTAGGGTAGGGTAAATAGGGTAGGTAGGTGAAGGTGAGTAGGTTGGTAGGTAGGTAAGGTAGGTGGCTAGAAGCATGAAATTTGGCAAAAAGGTTCCTCAAGTGATGTAAGTGAGCAATAAGAAAGTATTTTTGGAAATTCTACCCCTTAGGGGAAGAAAGTTTGTATGAAAAATCTAATTACGTCGGCCAAAATTCTTGAAGCTTGGCACAAATAGTAATCATAGTAAATGATAAAGGTTGCCATTATAAACTATCCCCAAATGATGATTTAGGGGGTGTTGAAGTTTGTATGAAAAAATCAGATTTCTTGGGTCAATAAACTTGAAACTTGGCACAAATACTAACCTAAATGAATATTGAAGGTTGTAATAATTTTTTTTTGAAGCTACCCCCAAAATATGATTTAGGCGATGTTAAAGTATTTTTGAAGATTCTTATTTCTTGGGTTAATAAACTTGAAACTTGACTTATTTATTTATTTATGTAGGTACACACAAAACACTTAAAAGATAAAGATAGAATAGCACAAAAGTGCTGCTTATTTCTAGAGAAATTTCTTCCAGCAGACCTACGACAGGAGAATTAGATAAGAAACATAGACACAGTGTGTATAAGTACAAGGAAAGGTAATAAAACTAAACTTAAACACACCCTTGTGACTTCTTTCTGTTTCCTAATCTGAAAAATCACTCGCCGGGAATAGATATGGATCGAATGAGGAGGTCATCGCCGCCACGGAGGCCTATTTTGCAGAGTTTGACAAAAAATATTTTTCCGACGGGTTAAAAAAGTTGGAGCATCGCTGGGCTAAGTGTATCGAACTAAAAGGAGACTATGTTGAAAAATAAATTGCCACTATTCCAAAATTTTCGTTTACTTTTTGTGGGCTAAGTATTTATTAAATGACCCTCGTAAGTTTACATACAAAACTATTTTTAGTTTCGTTTTTTCGCTGTAGTTACAAAGTAATATCAAATTGAAAAGTTTTTCTTGAATCCAGTACCGAAAACACCTCGACAGTTCCCGAACAAACCCGAGCCCGTGTGACGTCACGACGTTCATTTTTACTCATTGTAGCACATAGCTGATACAGTGTTTTGACTTTTAACCGATTCAATCTTGTTATTATCGTCAATATATTGATGAAAATCAAATATATTGATAAAAAATATTGATCCTTAAATGTTATCGTGCTTGCTTCATACCATTATGTACAAATACTATAAAAAATCCCCATTATATGTGAATCGCGTAATAGCCAAGTACCTAGCAATCTATACCTACTACAGTTTTGAGAAATGTTCTATGTCTTACTAGATTCCAACTAGAATGTGTTAATTATTATGTTATATTGTTCTAATTTAGTATTAGATTCGTATTAATATCTTACTTTGATCATTACAGACTGAGATAAGTAAATTTTTATGGGCACTTTCGTGCAAAGTTGACATTGTTGTATAATTACGTAACTTGAAAACATGTTTTTTTGTTTATGGAGATATATTCATTATTTTATTCTTAAATGATAGATATAGGCGTAAAACTAATATTTCTGTTTAAATTGTCAAAATCGGTCAACGAATTTAAGAGATATTTACTGAAGAATTAGTGTAAAAAAATCTACGAAGTTAATATTTTCACGTTTTTGTTCTACAAAGTTTTTTAGTGTTTGTAAATATATAATATATATATTAGTGTTTAATAGTATTAAGAGATATGTAAATAATGGTAATTACCGAACATTTTAAGGATTTTGTGCAAAAAATAAATATAATAATAGGCTGCACAGATTTCGGTTTGCATCATATTTAGTGGTATCTAATGAAGTTTTTTGATATCCAAAGTCGAAGTTTCGCGCCAAACGTGTTTGTTTACTTTTTATTTTACACCAATATCACCTACCCGTACGTGAAAACGATAAATGTACCTGGTAAATAACAATAACAAACACCGGTCCACTGACACGTAATATTCATTACCACTACTTTATTTATGCTCAAAACTGCCAAATCGTCCATCAGGTGGGTATATTATAGAAATCAACCTTTAAGAAGCCTTTATCACACATGACTAAATAAAATTTGCTGTTATAAATAATATTTTTGCACAAATTTTCGGATATTTTAGTCAATTCACGTGTAGTTGACACTGTAGTACAAAATTCCTTGAACGTTATGACTTCACCAACATGGCGACCAATCATGGCGCATTCGTAGACAGGTGGTTATTTTGAAAATTTTATCGATTTTCAATTGCTTATAATAAACTGAAAAAAAAATATTTAAGAGATTTTTTAAACGACAATATAATTTATGATATGTAAAGATTCAAAATAAATTTAAAAAATCGTATTTTTTTTTAAATTCAACAACCCAATTCAGTGAAGTCCCTGACTCCTATGCTAGGTCATTAACCTGTGTTATAGGAGCCAGTGCCCTCTGCCGGTAACAAATACAGTTCAATCTTCTTTATATGGTTCTGAAATCAGCAACCCGCTTTGCCCTGCAGACGGATGGTAACAGGCTGGTATTATTTTTGTACCTCTCTATATAGTACCAAACCAAATCTCGTAATGAATAAATTCGCGGCACATTTTCCTTAAAATAAAACTTTTTTTTTAACGACTTAAAAAAATTAAGGTTATCAATTCGACACGTAGGTGTGTATGTAATATGGTTGGAATTGCAATATATTCACATAATTGTTACTTTGTATGGGCTTCTAAACACGTGTGCCAAATATCATAAGTGTATTATGTATGTGTGTATATTTGTATGGATGTGTGTATGTTTGTCCACGCATTTCGCCGAAACTACTTATCGGATCGTGATCATTATTTTTTGTTGGGTTACGTATCTCTCAACTTAGGGCAAGCAGAGGAGGAGGGGAGGGGCAGAGCAAGTTTCTTCAAAATCAGTTCAGCAGTTTTCAAGTTAAGGACAAGATACAGACATACAACCGAACTCCTTATCGACAAACAGCACGAATGTGTAAATTTACTTATTAAGGGTGTGAATCTTTTAAGTATCTTACTAGAGCTTGCTAACTTTTTAGTGAAAAAACTAAAACCAAATAAAAGAGTAATAAAATCTTTTTTTACTGAAAATAAACCGATTTCTAAAGCAAAACACTAAAAAGTACAAAAATAACTTTTGTTTCGGCAGTCAGTGTTGAAAAACAATCAATACAAGAGGTACGAGAGAGAGAGAGAGAGACTTCCGACTTCTGAAATCAGACTTCTGAAACGAAAGTATTTTTTGCACTTTTTTGTGTTTTGCTTTAGAAGTCGGTATATTTTTGTAAAAAAATGCTTTCTTCTGAAAATATTCCCCGAACTTTTATATACTTTTATTTGCACCTATATAAATGTGTAAAATTGAAAATGGTGAATAAACTAATGAAGTATATGAAAACTAAAGTCAAAACTCAATCCAAAAATTCTCAGTACCTAACTCAAATAATACTTCATCAATGAAGTGCCAGTCCCAGTCTTCGTTTCAACCACAGGTTCAAGCAAATTGATATTACGTTTGCCACTAGGAATTTCTTAGTACCAACCCTGATACAAAATTTATAACTGGTCGATGATACTTGGCTCGTCCCCGATCACATGGGACTTCATATCAGGAGAATTTCATTAGCTGGAGAATGTTGATTGGTGTTGGAGAAATTTAAACTTATAATTGTTTTTTGGGACAATCCCACCACACTATTCCCAAACCACTGCAACACCTGAAAGCTAGAAAAGAAGCCATAAAATTCAACAGTCACAATTGAATGAGCAAACTACTGTAGTACTTCTTATTGGAAATAGCCTTAGTATAACAAAAAGGGACATAGTTAATGGTATCGACACCCTACTTAAGTTAAGATTAGGCAAATTAATATTATGTGCATTGCCCTATTCTGGCAAGTTACTTGTTCATGAAAATGAATACATTTCTAGTTTGAATGACCTGATGCATATATTATCTTGTCGTCATAGTGACCGTTTATTGTTTTTTGACACCAACAATTTTGTTAGTGATTTTGTTTTGATTGGGAACCATATGTTTCTTCCCAAAAATAGTCGACATTTATTAGCTACATTGTTAGCTTTTAATATACACGCAGTTATTGATAATTTAACTGAGACTAGGTTTAGTGATTTAACAGTATTATCTAGTTTTTCTGATAATACTTTAAACGACGATTCTTTAAACGATTAGAGCCGACAAAAGAGAAGTCGAATAGTAATATTTTACTATATCATCAAAATATAAATCGCTTCTCCGGCAAAATTTTAGACGTGGAATTGTTAGTAGATAAATACCACATGGATATCTTATGTTTTTGTGAAACTTGGTTAAAACCAGATAGGATGTTGTTTAATGTAAATAATTTCTCAGTTGCCAGCGCGTACAACAGATCCACAGTGGGTGGTGGTACCCTGATACTTTGTAATAGTCATTTAAAATATAAGGAAAGGAAGGATATCACTGCTTACTCTGTTGATCGCTTGTGTGAGGTAGCATGTGCAGAGGTCGAGGGGCATACTGTCTTGTGCGTTTACAGACCACCTGCATCAAACTTGTCATTGTTTTTGATTACAATGGAAGAATTATTAAGTAAACTTTTCAGAGAT